>JAKTTK010000001.1:0-321504 GCA_030581415.1 Waltiozyma mucosa
TGTTATTGTTTTATTATTCTTACACTTTTACAAGAATAGTTTATTATGTTTATTAAGTTTTATTTTAAGTTTTACAGATTATATTTTACTTTAGTTGTAGTTCAGAATAACTATAACTAATTGATCAAATAATAGCGCTAAGCTAACAACCTATACCGCTTGCAAGAATCACAAGCAGTAATCAATCAGATCGCACAAGCTGCATAATTTATAAGCTTATTACAACGAAAGCAACATGTACTTTATATTCGTTTATAGTTGGAATTCTTTCACAATTTAAAACCAAATCTTTAATTAGTTGACAGTATGTCAAAAAAACAAAATGATAAGAAAAAGATGCAATTTCCTATTAATACAAACCAGCTGGTTGGAAATGAATATCTCACACATCACGAATAGTATCTTGTAGAGGGATTTGTATAACATGGATGATGCAAGTATTTACTATTATGTATACATATTACACAAGACTTACAGTATATTAAGTTCACAGGATAGTAGCGCATACAGTATATTTAAAGGATGTGTTGTACACTAGCGTACTGCAGCAGTGCAGCCTGTGGGGCGTATATTGAAATAAAAAACACTAGAGTTTTGGCTAAGAAGTTTTTAATATTATATATAATTGCCAATATGAGCCCTTGATCAAAAGCTTCAAATGATCCATATAAAATCAACTTTCGGCAAAACTGTTTTACGGATCAAATTGATCTAAACTTCAAAAATTATTTGTGTGATGTTGCCGATTTTGATACTTGCAAAGTGACATAAGCGAATATCTGATACGAATATTATGTATACTAAAATTTGAATTAGTGCTATAGTCATGATTCATCATTTCCATCATTCTTCATATAGAATGTTTTGAAAAGCAATGTTCCTTCTTTCAAAAACCTTATTGATAATTCGTTTATATACTGATACTTACTTTAATTCAGCTACTGATATTATGAACATCTTCTTGAGTCTTAAGAAACTAATTTGTAGGCATAACTAAAGATAAATATATCTGGAATCTGGAATCTGTTCAAGCTATGAAGAATTAAACAGAAATACTAGTATATATAATTATTAAAATCATGTTTCCTCTCAATACTGTAAACTAATAGTTGCATATTTCGTTCACATGAAGACGAACTCACGCAACCTGTTACGTGTTAAAAGTTGTAGTACTGTTACGGCTTTCTGAAACTTGTAGCTTCAGGCCCCGCGTGCCCTGTGCGTTTCGCCTTTTGAGATCTACATCACTTTCTGAACAGTAAAACTTTTCAAGTAAAATTGATAGCCTGAAGTTAAAACTCTTTAAAGTTGTAAACATATCTTATAAGTTATTACTTCAATAAATATCTTTAGTTACAGGGTAAATACAGGAATTAATTAATATTACAATTCACCACTTGTGAAATGCGTATTTAAAGTTTAATAACTGATGAGTATTAATTTATCGTGGCCGCCGTCCTCCGATAGACCTCATAATCAGTACAGCTGTAAGTCTGTAAACTGATGTTTCAATTCAGATAAATCCGAAGATCGTAGGGCATGATTTTCCACTAGCTGGTGATGCCGAAAGTAAGCAAATTAATATTGGCTATTTTGAAATGAATATCATTTGACAAATCACTTTCCGAAGTTTCACTTCTATTCATTAAATTATTGGTAACCACTAAACATATCATGTTGAAGCCTAAAATCACAGTTAGGAGCTCTGGATAGAATGAATATTCGGCAGCTTTTAGCTACTAAAGATGATTCCTGATTAAAGAACCTACTGTCATAACAATAATTTATCAATCATAGTGTATGTCCTAACTTTCAAGTACGTCTATAATATATATAAACATTTACATGATTCATAGATATGAATGTAGATATATATGAGTTCTATGCATGAATTATAGATTTAAACTTAGTATATCCATTATCCTGGTAAACTTACATACTACATATTTAGCGGCCATATGGACCCTTGAACAATAACATGTTCACAGATTTTAAGTTTCATTCTAGACAGGTTAAAGTCTTTTAGATACCAGCGAGCACTGAGTAGTACGCAATTAGCACTGAGCAGAACTCAAACTATGTGCGCTTCGGTCAACCTATGCAAATTAACCTCGATACGACATGGGGAAGCCGCGCACTCCAGAATTCACAGCCCACTGTCCACCTTACACAATGCATATTATCGCTCACTTATATGGGCGTGAATAATACAGAAAAAGCATGGTAGTAATAAATAATCCTATGTTCATTCTTAAAGTGGCCAACAAGCTACTCAAATGAGTGTTCAAGTAAATTTGGTGCACTTACAGCTTATAACTTCAGGAGTAAGTTTTAAACACCAACTAGTAAGTAAATCTAACATCTTGAATATCTGATACTAGTACAGGACCCAAGTAGCTATAAATTGCAAGGTGTATCACAATTTTTACAACCAATTGACAGATATGGTTTGTAAAAAAAAAGCAAATCAAATGTGTGTCACAATATAAATTAAATTATCAATATTATAATAGCTTATAGTAATAAAGTCTTGTAAGCTTGTAGATCCATAAATCGGCTACAAAAAACAGACTTAAGACAGGTTTACATAAATTTCACAGTTATAGCTAGTCTTAATTATATTAATATAATTTATATTTAATGTTAGCATACTAATAAAACTAATTTTAATACTGTAGAAGTAATTGCTTAATTGATGAACCTGTCAAGAGATAGACATTACCATTTCAGATCGTAACTTGTGAGTACGGACTAGTGATGATTCCTGAAAACCGATTTCCTTAGTCTTTATTACAAGTTAGTAGGTACCAGGTACCGATCAATAAGCAATATTGAGCAATAGATACTAATTGATAAACTAGATGATGATACTGGTAATACTAAGTTGTAACTTGCAACTAGTAACTATTGACCAGTAATCAGTGGCAGACTAATACGTAACAGTAATCTGCGACTCATGCGTCTTCGGATATATTAACTCTTGGTTCAAGTTCTTGGCTTTTGAAGATATAAGGGTTGACTCCTGAATCCTTACTAAGCAACAGATCAGGATGCGCGTATAATGCATAGTCACGGCAAATGATACTTCTAGTGTTTTACAGCCCTACAATACTTTGGCCTGTATCATGCAGTTTAATGCAACAAGTGACGTGTATTTCTAGACTCACGGAGTACGGAGGCAAATTGCCCCCCCTTCAAATAGATAAGAAGATTGCAGCTCAGATGATCCGAGAGACTCGAGTTCCAGGTGATAATTAATTAATTTATCCAAATTTCAAAAATATTGGCAACTTGGCAACTAATTATTATTGCATAGCTCGTGGCTCTTTGCTTAGTTAATACATACTAAGTATCCCTTGATTATACTACGTCTAATTATACCTTAAATGGTGAAAATATAATTGACATATTTTTGAATTCCAATATGGGTTTGATAATTTGAGGTTCAAGATCAGCGCTTCAGAGACAAAATTCGAGCACGATGATCACTGATTTTTTAACATAATAATTCGAAACTTCGATAGAATTACTTGGAATATGCCGAGCTAGCTACTTGTGTGTAGGTATTGAATTATTAACTATTAACAACAGTTATAAATTGAAAGCCCTACATATTGTTTTCAAAATCACGCCCTATCCACCTGCTTTTTTCTAATTTGTTTACAATTATTTGTAATATTCAGAGAAAATTTGTTTATTTGTAACAAATTCAAACTTTCGATCTACACAGGACCTGCTTGAATTACTGTGATCCCATATAATTTTTCTTTTTCTATGTCGGTCTGCGCATCTCTTACTTTACCTCTTAAATTGATAATCTGATTTATCAAGTACTTTTTTCATTCTACCATAGTCGTCTGTGTTATGACATATCAGTTTTTAATTTGAGACTATAATATTACAAGTTGCGAATTACAAAATATGTAAATCATGTCTCATGATTTTATATAAAATAGACCTAAAGTATCCTCTACGAAAGTTGAAAGCATACTTCCGTTGAACAGTATCAGTTTTGATAATATAAAGAATAGATCTATAAACTACAATATATATCAATTATGAAATTTTCATCAGTCCTATCAACCTTACTATTAGCAGCTCCAATTGCTTTAGCTGATCCAGTTATCTCATCGGAAGTTATTGGCAATCAATTGAAATTTGAAGTCGCTTTATCAGCAGAAGATATTGATGGAAATAATTACAAAAAGAAATCTGGACATAAAGGACACAGTAAAGGACATGATAACGGAAATGGTAATGGTTACGGTAATGGTAACAGTAACAGTAACGGTAATGGTTACGGTAATGGTAACAGTAACAGTAACGGTAACGGTTACGGTAATGGTAATGGTAACAGTAACAGTAACGGCAATGGTAATGGTAATGGTAACAGTAACAGTAACGGCAATGGTAATGGATATGGTAATAGCAACTACGAGAACAGTGAAAATTCGAACGACAACAGCAACAGCAACAGCAACAGCAACAGCAACAGCAACAGCAACAGCAACAGTGAAGATGCTGATGAAGATGATGACAATTCAAGATCACTTAATTTCAGAGGTATTGGTGATGGTTCATTCACCTTCACCTCAGTTGAAGGTCCACAAGGCTGGACTCAAAGCAATGCTCAAATCTTTGGTAATGGGTTCATCACTGATTTCGAAATTACAGAATACACACATAACGGTGGTGAAATTTTCACCATTTGGGGTGAAATCAGTGAAAGCTCAGAATTCTATGGTTTCTCATTAATCATTGATGGTAATGATGTTTTAGATGTTTCATTAAGAGTTGGTTCACCATATGGTAACTTTACCACTACTTTAGATCGTTTATAAGCTTCATCTTTTCAGATTGATTTAATAAAACACAGAATGTTTTGAAGTATTAAAAAGCTTCATCTTTCCCAGTGTTTTTCTTTGATATTTTTATTTTTAAAGCTTTTACTATTTTACTATTTTACTCTTTTCCCCAATTGAAAGATAATCTTTTGACTTCATTAGAGATATCTATAGTTGACATCCAGTTATATTTCAATTTGAAACCCAAGTGGTGAAGTTAGCCGCGCTATTTTTATCTAAGTTGTCTATTTCCTGGTTCCATCAGCTTTTTATTTTTTTCTTTAATGCTATTACCGGCTCTTTCAGTTCAGTTCAATCTTGTCCTTCTATTGATCATTTTCAAATTTAATAATTTGGGAAATTGAACAATTTTTTACTCTTTATATATATATACCTTTTTTTAATATACTATACCTCTTTTTTTATACCTAGGGTCCTGTCCAAGGCACATAAAACGCAAGTAGCAATGCATCTCGAATCTCAACCGTATTATGTATATATGGCCATTGATCTTAGTGAATGTGGTCATTTGAAGGCAGAGGTAAAAATTCTAGTCATATATTAATCAAAATTGGAACAATGTGATAATGTGCTATTGATATTGTCGTTTTAGTCTAGTGGCTCATGGACCATAGACCTTTGGCCATGTGCTTTTAATTCTTGATGATTGAAACCCGAAACTACCTAATTTCCCAAAGGGTAGATTTGAGAGATCTGCGTTAAGCGGTTGGTATGTGTTAAACTCAGGTAATCCAGGAGCCCAGTTGCCTTGGGGCAGTTTAATTAGAGTCTAACTGGACGTTTCCAGGTTTTATGAATAGTGAATTTTAATGTAAGGTCTGAAAGCACAAGAGTCAAAATCCAGGTTTCAAAAGGTTTTTAAACTTGTGATATCCTAGAATCTATTGCTCCAAGGCACCAATTGGTAGTTCCAAATGAAAATTTTCAATAGGTACACTTTCATCACGTTATTAGAACAAATTTGAGTGGCAAGTAACTGGTTCCATGTTCTGAGAAGTATCTCGATTTAAGAGACCTGGTTATCTTCATAAGAGATAAGAAAGAGAATGAGATATTGGATCATTGATTCATTTGCTCGCTAAACTGAGTTCTTATTTGAAATTTCAACGTTTTAAGCATGAAACCTAGAAACTTGCAAGGTTCAATGAGATTTAAAGAAGTCTAAAGAGCACCTCTCTCGCATTGGTCTACATTGTTGAATCGTAACTTACAACTTTTAAGTAATAGGTATGAATCAGTTTGTTCCATCCTTCCAGATAGGACTTGGCAACATCAGATAATTAGATTAGACCGTACTGGTTCTACGATATAACCTTAGCAGTTGTAAATGGCTGCACTTACCTAAATATTGGATCTCGAGTCTCCTCCCCTAAAAAAATTGGTCTGGCCGGTATATAGGATGTGAAAAAGCTGCTTTATTTTCTACGTGATGATCAATAGACATTGTTGAAACTAATATAACAAAATAATATTTCTTTGAGGTGATATATAAGTGAAATGTCCGACGTTTACTTTTAAAAAAAATAATTGATAGCTTTGGATTGAAGAAAAAATGATCTCATGATAACTGGAAGGGGTATAAAAATATTTGAAGTTTTTAGAATATCCCAAAACAATCAGAGCAGAATAAAGACATTGAAAAAGAATTAAAACAAAATATGAAAATCATATATATGATGATGCGATGTGGTGTAGTGATTTGCTAGGGTTCTTTAATCATATTCTCATGATTTCTGCCCTGGGTGAGTAGTCTCACAAATGCGTTTTATAAAGCCTTTTATGATATTTGGACGATTCTTCAACTCATCGCCTGATATTAACCTCTGCAAGAGAGCCTTTGATGGAAACTTGTAATTCTTGATACCAATAACATTATACTTGGCCAACAATCCATCCATCATGCTTGCGAATTTAGAAACGTTCCTGTACTCACTGGTAACTGATGCGATTGATGAAACCTTGAAAATCTCGCGTGATACCAGTGTTGAGCTATTTGTATTGGCAATTATGGATCTCATACAATTTCTAAACTCATGATAAAATTTAAGTAAAATACCTGAATTTTGAATGCCGATGTTGACCATTAAAGCGAGGAATCGATATTTAGCTTTATCATTTGGTTCCCCATAAGTGAAAAATCTAGATAATTGATATAATGCTAAAATCGATGCATCACTATCACTGAGACAAAAATCAAGTAATGACTGGGGTATAAACGTATCTTCACCGAGCTCAATCCAATCATCGACTAATCCAGAATCTTCTAAAAGCTTCTCAAGTTCGGTTTGTTTCAGGAAAATTGATAAGAATAGCAGGTAAACTAAGTGACTTCTATCAAATTCGGTAGCTGGGTGCAAACGGTGACGTTCTATTTCACTGAGGTTTCTGACTTTGAAAAACGTTCCCAGGGTCTCCAAGGATAAAGCTCTCACATGAGTCAATTGTAGCCCTTTTGAGGCAAAATGCAATAAAACTTGATCAAAGTTTTCATTTGAAATTACTATCTCATCTAAAGATTCGATATTGGTCAAAAGTTCATCAAACTTATCTTTTCCCTTCAAAATTGTATTTATAACCTCCCCGTTTCCAAAACTATTTTTCGCATGCATTGACAATAAACAATTATTCATAAATTGCAATCCTCCTTGATATATGGCAATATGATTAGAATGTGTAATGACAATTGAAAGCCACCATAATGGAACAAAAAAGTTTGAGTTTGGTGATAAACCTTCGGAAATTTTACCTAATGAAAAAATGGTGCAAATCGCTAAGTATGAGAATTTCGGATTATTGAGATCTTCTGCAGATATTTCATAAACCATCTGCAACACCTTCGTAACCATATCATCATCAATACCATCCTTAGATAGAACACCCAATAGTATTAAAGTTCTACCTCTTAAAACTGGGTCATTTTTCCAAACAGCATTTAAAACATATTTCTTCCATCCTCCAATCCAAATTGATTTTTCTTCGCCCGAGCTTACAATATCAATTATTTCTAACAGTGAAGCAACTAAAGACTCCACCGTACTAACTCTAGTGGAAAATTTTGAAACTTCGCTCGTGAAGCTATCAGAATTATCTCTGTTCAAACCAAACAAAATCCTTGCTCTATGTGAGGTGAATTGCTCGACGATTAATCTAATACTTGATTTTGATTGATCTGATAAACCTGGTTTCGTCAAGAATGATTGCAAAACATTCAATAATAGTTGTTGAATTGCAACCCTAAGATCTATTGGGCCAACATCAACTAAAGCTGTCACGATATAAAAGATATCTGGCAGGAACATCTCAGTAAATTCTAAAGAATCAAAAAATAGCGATACAGAAATTTGGACTAAAACCGTAATTTCAACCCAATAGCTATGTGATTCAATTGTATAACTGCCATTTGTATCTGGAAATGGAATCCGAGAAATTTCCCTTAGTCTATAGATAACATGTCCACATAATTTAACTGTTGGTGTTGAAGTTAACAATACAATCGTGCTTCTCCAGTCTGAACCTTCTGCTTCACGATCAATTGCAGTTAAAACAATCTCATTGACTAATATTGGACAAATTCTATCTTCAAGACATAACTTAGCCCAGATAGATAAATTAAAAGCACTCAAGAAAACAGGATCAAGTTTTGAAATTGATAAGAAATTACGAATAATTTCGGCAGCAAAATCAGCGCCATTTTCACCATCTGACTCGTAAACATAGTCATAAATATTTGATATCCAGGGAGAAACGTAGAGAATAGCAGAAAGCCTTTGACGAGGAGTAATTGTATCCTTGTAAACTTTGAAAAAGGCACCAATAAACTCACCAGTAATTTGAGGTAAAGCTTGCGCGAGCTTTTCGGAAATAGAGACCACGAACGCATTATTATCTCTTGGGAAAAAAACAGCAGGAAATTGCTCCAAAGTTTTACCTAGATCCAATTGAAAATGCTTTTGAGAAGTGGCTAGTAAATTATATGAGATTGATCTAACCTCTTCTGATGAGGACGTTAACCCTAGGAATATAACATTGAATAATTGTCCTAGTATATCATAATCTGAAGTTTCTGAGTTTTCTTTCAAAAAAGAGCCCGATTCCGGAAGCCTCATAGACCTCTTTTTAGTAAAATATAATAATCTCATAATTTCCAAAAATTTTGGTCCAGCTAAAATAACAGTTGTGCCATCTTTGAAAAAAATAGTGAGCTCATTTGGGATTGTTGTGGTTTCAGTTGCTTCCACTTTCTCTATCTCGCTCAATTGATAAACGTCGTTCAAATAAATTTCCTTCATGTTATTCAGAACTTTTAAGCGCTGGGGAGTAGTTTGTCCTATTTGAAGGTATTCATTACCAATCTTTAACGTGATAGGAACAAATCTGTGTTGATCTTCTTGATATAAAGATATATCAGTAAATTTTACTCTTAAGTCATTGTAACACCTCATTGAGCTTGTTGACAGCCCCAAATTGATCACCGTTTTCTTATCATCCTTCGCTGAAGGAAAGAAATAATTTTCCGTTAATGAATTGGACATAATTTCATTGTTTCTGAACATATGGTTTAAATATTTGTACAAAGAAGATGAAACATTATAATAATAAATACCCAAACAATTGTTTTTCATTTCTTCTGGTGAAATATTGCTCATCAGGGTCAATGCACGTCTTGGAAAAATTGTTTGTCCATTGTTTCCAGTACAATCTATGATAAATTTGTACTTCTGATCCCATACTTTCGAAGCGACCTGGAAAATCCTGTATATCGCTAAGTCCAAATCCAAACTCTCTATTTTTGTGTATTCGCTGTAAGAAAAAACCAAAAGTTGGACACCATCTTGGCTAGTGCTATGGTGAATAAATGGACATTCAATTATGCTATTCAAATCTTCAAATGAATACTTTGACATGAATTCATATAACTCACTATTTTTTTCTGGTGAGATAGTTGAAGGTATTTCATATCCAAATACAACTGTGGGCTGGTCTGCAACTTTCAAAAAGTAGGAAGTAGCTTCAGCAATTTTTCTTGATATTTCAATTTCTTTCAGTGTCGTACAGTGTTTCAAATATTCATTACGAATAGTTTCCCAGTTTTCATAAGTAAATGTGTGAAAAAAATTGTAATCATTATCCTGCATCTCGCGTACTTTTTTAAATTCAAATTTGACATCATGCTCTAAGACTGTTATCTCATTCAAGAATGAGCTAATTTTCTCATTTAGCTCATTTAATTCGCTCTCTCTTTTCTTTAGTAATGGCCATCTCAGTGTTGAAATTGAGCCATTAGCCATGTTTTGTAAAACTTTAGCGAGTAGTAGGAATTTTCTTTGAATTTGACGATTTGGAATATCAACAATTTTTTCACTTTCCGGGCTCACAATAGCCGGACAAAAGAATCTCAAGAAAATGAAAGAGCCAACAGCAATTAATCTATAGTTGGGGAACTTTGATGCAACAGATTCAGATATTGTTTTACAAACATATCTAAATTCCACAGGGAAAAATTCAACTGATTTAATGATGACATGCACCAATTTTTTTAAATAATGCATAAAATTATTCAAATTTCTCTCCGCTTCCAAATTCGTTTCATCAATCTTCTCAACTTCTAGTTCAAGCTCAGAGTCTCTGATTTCAGTTAAGATTGGTCTTAAAGTGGACAACAAATAATCATGACCCTTGGCCCTCCCAAATGAGCTCAGTGATCTTGAAGCAAACGAATTCCTTCTTAATATATCGGAATAGTTGCTACCATACATAATCTCCTCTTCAATTAAAATTGAGACTATAACAGCGGTTTGATTGATTGTATTACCGATTCTTTGAGCGCACGCTGCTAAATTTGCAGCCTCACTTGGTGGGCATGCCCTACCAATTGCAGATAATACCTTTGGGTGATCAATAATGAATTTGATCATATCTATCACAATACCCTTCTTGACTCCCATATCAGCTTCACTGGATGGTTTAGAATAACTTTCGACGATTGAGACAAAAACCTTCAAAAATGATGTTCGAATTGGTAGATTTGTATATGAACCAACAGGTAAAGCGTATGACAAACCAACATCAACATTTGATTTCAGCAAGTTTGTCAAGCATTGAACAATAAATTCTGAAATGGTTGAAACTTTGTGCCTGACAGACACAGGAAACTTATCTGCATTGCTGAACCTTTCAAGCGCTTTCAAGAATGTGTTGAAATAAATGCTAAAAATATTAGCCTTTGAAGATTTTAGTTCCTTTTCATTGAGCACTTGAGGAGCTTCTAATACCAAAGAATCGAGCAAAAATGATAAAGCTTTAACACTTTCAGTCGCAATGTCAATATATAGAAAATCATAATCCTTCGAAAGAGTTGGTTGTAAATTTCCCGATGAAAAAAACGATTTTGACTCTAAAACTGAGGGCGTAGAAGAGTTTTCCAACCTCCAAGCAGATTCGTAAGTAATGGCTTGGTCAAACCAGTTGTAAACGTATCTGAAAAACTTGTTTCTTAATTTATATGAATATTTGATCAATAGTTTATCATTATTAACTTCAAGTTTTTGAAACAAGGTCGATAATCTGATTTTTAATTTCAAAACATGAGAGTCAATCTTTTGAATGGAATCGAGAGTTCTGGCCAATAAATCAACACAGGTCAAAATATCAATGCTGACTGAAAATATGACTAACGTCTCTCCATAATCTAAAACTGCCTTCAAAAGAGTTACTAGCAGTTCCATGACAGTCAGATCAGACTCGTTCAGCTCATTCGCCTTTCTAGCAAAAGATTCAATAATAGGCTTTGTTAATTTAATGACTCTAGGATAGCTTTTAGAGTTTAGTTCTAAAGCTAGTATTTCTTTCGCATTCTCTCTTGTAACTAGATTGTCTTCTTTCAACATTGCAAGTTGTTGTTTAATAAATATATCAACTTTTTGCTCAAATTCTTTTTTAATTTCAGGATCAGTATCAAAATCAACCAAAATACCACTCACAGCAGCTAAAAATCCGGCAAAGTTTCTGAAATTTGATAATTCTTGGCTCGTTAATTCAGAGTAATTCGACTTGGCCAAAATATACCACTCATTGAAAACTCCTAACCAGATAGCTTTGACAGCATCTGTTGGAGTACTTATCTTCAAAAGATTTTTTCTGATTACTTTCTGCAGAGCAACGTTACCAGTTTTCAAAATATTATCATTGGCCATGCTTGTGTAAAACTCTCTGTTGTACAATTTTAAAAAATTAACTGCTGATTCATTTTTTGACAGTCCTATATCTAATGCTCTGAAAAACCTTAAAACCAGGCCATAAGTATCTAAATCAGGCACACATAAACAGACTAATAAAGCCTGTTCTATACTCAACCCAATCTCTTGATAAAAAACGGTCTCCTTCTCCTTCAATTCCTCTTTAAGCGCTGTGCATGGTAGCTGGTCCTCTAATAATAGCCTGTACTCTGCCATCTTTGCAAACATCTCTAGAGTATCTTTTTTAACTTTTTCAGCCCCTAAAGAACGAGAAATGAATCTTGCTATATTTTTGATAAACAAGATAATACCAGAAAATGAGGCAATAACATCATCTGTCTCGCACGAAATTTGCGTGAAAGATATAAAGTTCAGCATAAAATTTTTAATCTCCAAAGATAATCTTGAATTGCTATCATTTAATGCAATAATCAAAGTTTCAATTGTATCGTCACTATCTCTAGCCAATATTTCGAGCTTTTCGGTGATCGATAGATCGGGATTAGCAAACGTATGTAAGAAAGAGTGGGGATTCTTATTGAATATTGATAAAGCATTGACTAAAATCTCTCTTGAATAATATGGAGTCTTATTGTCTTTGGAATCATATGATCTCAAATCATCGTTGTCCACAACTGCGCTTGAGTTAGTCGAAAATGGATTATTATTAGAATATTGCTGAGCCTGAGATAGCAACTCCTGTCTTTGGGAACTTGATAAATGCGAAGAGTTAGAAAATGAGTGGTGCTGTCTAAAAAAATTCTTGGTCGACTCTTTTAATTTCTCGCCTCTTGGTGGCAAAAGATTCGACACTGTTGAAGCAGATGAAGTCTGCTTCGAGCTGGTATCTAAAGAAGCATTCGTATTTATCGGTGACGAAAGGGGCGTTCCTTGAAGAGAATGGTTATTGTTCACAGAAGATGTATGATTGTTAGTCAAAGTTGAGGTTGATGATCCATTAGATGTAATTGAGGCGGTTTTGAAATCAGTTCCCACTCTGTGTACTTCATCGCTGATTGAGGATGAGATACTGATATTATCATCAAGATATGTTGTTGATTTAATTATGTGGGACATTCTATTCATGACCTGTCTCAAATAAGGCAAAAGTGATGCCAACAGACTCTGATCAGAGTTATCCATAGATGGTGTTGTACTAAAAATTCTCAAAATCGAAGATGTCAAGTAAAGAGTTTCCAAAGAGGCATTCTCATCTCTTAAAATTTGAACAAGCTGTGGGATAAAAGAATCAGAGCACAGGACACAAATGCTGGAAAAATATTCTAATCTTAAATCAGTTAACATTGAAGATTCCATTTCACTTGGGTTATATATTAATGGCGAGCTGCTCTGTTTGTTTATTGGGACCAAAACTCTTGTAACAAGATCATAATTCGTTAAAGAATACTTAACAACAATATTTTCAGGGTCATATGGGAAGATTGATGAAGCAACACTGGCAATAGCAACGAAAAAATCTAAACTTTCCAAAATCACTATATTTTCACCCGAATCTCTGGACAATTCTTGTTCTAAGCTCTTATGAACACTTGATAGTAGCTTCTGCTTCTTATTAGAGTTAAAGCTGGGAGTTAGCTTCTTCATAACCCTCTTTTCTGTTGCTAAAGTGCCTTTTAACAAGGCCATATGTTGTTCGAACGCTTTCGGATATAATGATAATAAAAACGCAAGAAATCTATATGAAGCTTTGAAACTTTTTGAATTAGATTGATTGGGTAATCTTGATCCCAAGGGCGAGTCTGTTAAATTGATAAGATCATCAAACAACGCTTCTGATTCCATGGAAACAGCGCTATCTACCTTAACGCAATTCAAATATTCTTGTGGCCTAGCATGAATCCAACTTGTCATTGCCTTGATGAAGAAGCTCAACACCAGCTGTCTATAAGTTGGTTTCTTGATGGTCGCCATGATAACTCTGAGATGCTTCAAGTATTCTAATAGATAGTGCTCGTTGAAATAAATGGAAGCAATCAACTCTAGATATGGAGCAAATTCACCATCGTTAGCAATGTTATGTTTTAACGCATTTAGTTTTGAAACAGTGAAATCAAAGTAATCATCAGGATTTGCAGCGGCCAAAAATCTCAATATGGAGTCGCAACTTATATCTATCTGATCAATAAACGGTTTGGTTGAAATATCATCATAGAGGTACAACTGATTAACAGATTTGCCATTCAACTTAGCTAACTCCTTTGTCAAATTATTTACCGATTTCAATCTTGAAAGTAAAGCTATGGCTTTTATCATAGAACTAGTTTCTAAGTCTGTTGGTGGAACTGAATGATAATCTATTGCTGATGCAAACCCAACCCAGTTTGAACACCCTGAGCCTAGATCTGACTTCGTTGTTATGTGAGTATGAATTGAACCATTATGAGTTTTAACAATTGATTCTGTGGCATGATGGCAATGTTGAGGCTCTTTGTGATCCCACGCAACTTTCAATAAATCTGCGAGCAATCTAAGAATTATGAGTATTGATGATAATGATTCACGAGAGCGTTGTTTCAATATTATATGACTATCGAGATGATTGATTCTTTCTAAGACCAAAACCGAATACTTTACAATGTCGTTGATTTGTGGGGAGCATGCTATATTCATCAAAGCCTTTCTTGTATCAAGGAATAAGACATTGTCTTCAACTTCATTAATTGATAAACTTGACTCAATAGGTAGCAATAAATATATCTTATTGAATATATGACCCACTAGAGGGACCTCATCGATATTCTTTCCTAATGTCAGAAAACTCATGGTAAATATATGTAATTTTTGGCTAATGGAACGGAGGCAGTGGATTCACCTTTCCAAAGCTGATAAACTGTTGAGGATGGAAACGTATCAATGATCCCTTCAAGTTCAACTCAATAAATAGGAAAGCGGATTTGAGAAAGTAAAATTTATCTTGAGCAAATTCAAATGTCTATATCAATCAAGGGCTGTTTCTTGATGATTTAGTTGAATATACAAGTGAGTTAAGGTTTTTAGTATCACAATTCAATTTGGCGATCACTTATTTTTCTTCTTTCCTTCGCACCAAATTTCAGAGCCAAGTCATTATTACCTTATTGGGTGCATTGCTGCCAAAACAAAATCTACAAATGGAATGGCAGGCGCGAAATAATGCCAAAACAGCAGTAAAAACGTTCAACGTCCAGCTAAAACAATTGGGCCGGGTTTCCCAGTTGAGGGAAAAAATAACGGTGTTGCGTAAAACGGCTAGGGCTGGAAAACGAATTACGGAAACGTTGAGAATGATTAGTAGCAATATACCATATTACTATTAACTATTTATCTATGATACATATTGAAATTGGTAACTTAACGGATATTAATTTACAAAATTGTGCAGTTCCCATTGTGTGCATTGGGTGATTTCCAAAAAAACTACAATCAACCCAGAATTAACCAAACCTTACATTCCTAATCTAAATCTCACTAGCCCCAGAAACTAGAGATTAGTTATATGAAATTCGCCCTTATAACTGATCCCTAGCCGAATTTTCGTCTTTCAGAAAAGTTTGGCTCGCACTATCAATAAAATAGTCAAGACGTTTAAACCATCATTACTTGCAAAAGTTCATTCTTTCGTTGATGTCGTTTTTGCCAGTTTCCCATAAGTGACAACACTGAGCAATGAGCGTTGCGAGCGTCAAAACCCCGCAGTGTAACAAAAATTCAAATCAGCCAAAAAACAAAACATGTCAGCGAAAACCTAATTACCGAGTAAACAGGTGACAGCTCATAGGTTCAGTACAACACAGTCAATGTTTAGATAGTAATTGTAATCAAACCACCTCCAAAAAACTGCCAAAAACAAATAACATTGTTTGTTATATTATATGTTTCAATGATAATAGAATATACACATTCTTTCGCGTATATTCATTCGCCGCCAAGGAATTTCGATAATCAGTCACGACGACACACAAGTCAAAAAGAAAAAACTTGGATAAATATCATAATTGTAATTTGATTAGTTTCAGCTTTCAAGAATGCACACAACCACTTAGATTAGAAATAAATCAGGGTTTGGATTCCAGTGTTTTAGTTCAAAACCAGTACAACCTCAATTTGCCAGGGACAGGCTACAGCACGTCTAATAAATTATAAACACATGAGATTCAGGAATTAATTCAGTTCTTATCAGTATTTTGAAGAGGTGCAGATCTTCTTTTGTTTATAAACTATGGAATTAAAACTTTGGATTATCGAAAAAAAACTATCTCACTCGTTGAACTTTATTATCTACTCTGGTATAGATAGATTCACAGTATATACCGGCTTTTAGTACATACCACATACTACAATCTGTGAAATAATTATATCGCGAAGGAGGGCTACTTAATAAGGGCTCTAATTGGATCAATTATATTAAACACTATATATAGTAGAACTGTGTAGTAGAGGTGGAGAATATTGTCTAGTTATATAAAATATTCTCAGTGTGAGTCCTATTGTTATGTTGCCCATAACAATATTGATATAGAAACTTAGGGCAACTTTCACACAATCTACCGCACATGAATAAAATGCACACTAGTCATACATTTGGTAGTTCAATTTCTTTGATTATTTTTTTAGCCGACAGCTCCCGAAATTTGGCAAGAGAGGAGATTATAAAGTCAGGCTCAGGGGTGCCGATATATCTCATGGATTCTTTTAGTACTTAGTAAATAAACTTGACTAGTAAGTGAGCAAATTTGATAAGTCCACCACACGTTGAAGACGACCATTTACTACTCACAGACTACAAATCAATTCTCATGGAAAATTACATTATATAGATTCAAATTATTTAGCATGGTATAATCATATGTGTGGTGAAGGGTGTAGTCATAGTCGGAAAATGAATTTGCAATGAAAATCAGGAAATCGACTGCTTAGACAGAGAGCAAATACCAAGAATTATAAGAAGTTAGAAGTCACTGAGACCCCTGGGCCCAGACTACTGGCTCCTGGCTCCTGGCTTCTAAACTAATTTAGCTGATGTGTACTTGGGCTCAGATTTTGCAAACGTTTCACGCTACACATTGTGCACTTCATAGTGAACAATGAATAATCTTTTATGCTATGGCTGTAAGATAAACGTAAACCAATCCATTATAATTGCAGGAAAATATTTTATATATTTTATTTGAATACTAAAAAAATACTCATATTTTGTGCAGATAGGCACATAGTCAATTTCAATTGAATGAGCTGAAATGTTCATTATGCATATCGATGATATACAAAGAATCAATAAACAAAAGGAGAGGGTTCTTTAAATGAGCAGCGGACGTATATCCCAGCTTACAATCTATGCCTAAGTAAGCTTAAACCATCCCTTACTCTTCGTCCAAAACATTTCCAGTCATTCATGATTAAATTGACCCTCTTACTTTCTTATTTGGAAAGCCCAATAATCGCCTTGAACTCATTTTCCATATAGTCCATAAAGTTGTTTCGATACTATTAGTTTGCTATGTTATCTATTAGATTTTCTATTGGCAATCTTCAGCAATTCATCATCATCATCAAAGTCGTCATCCCCATCAGGATTTTCAAGATTCTCCTTCCTTTCATTATCATCCTTCAAATTCTTTACTTGGACTTTTTCTTGCAAGAACTCTTGTAATAAATCAGTCAAGTCATCGTTTCGTCTGGTGACCATAAATAAATCTTCCGGTGTAATTGTTTTCCTCTTAGCATGTCTCGCAAACATTTCCAAGTCTTCACCCAATGTAATACCTTGGTTGTAGACTAATTCTACCAACGATGCAATAAACTTAGGGGTAGCTGACACGTTTTGACTTGGTTCTAGTTCAGATGTTTCTTCCTCCACAATTTTTGCCACGCTTAACCATAACCTGGCCTTAAGTTGCTGAAGTAAAAATGTTAGCTATCAGTAAACAAAGTTCCCTTAGTTTCGAACAATTCATTAAAGTGAGAACATTACATACACTTACTACCTCTTTCTCTTGTGAAGTAAGTGATTTCATTATATACTTAAGGTCAACCGTTGAATTATGCGTTTGTTAGAATAAGTCGTCTGCTGGATGTCTCCTTTATTTATTTTTGTTGTCTGCTTTTTATTGTTCTCGCTCTTTTACGAATTTATCATGAACAACACGGAGCTCCACATATAGAATAGACATGTCTTAGGACTCAATATTGGCTATTTGATCATCAAATGAGCAAAACAAATTCCAAAAGTTTGACATATGCCCTTGCAGCAACTGGTCCTTCAGGTACGCATGTGTCGCCTATAAATAGAATAGAGTCTAATACAACCAACTTGTTCACTGCCGCAAGAGATGGGGTTATTGCGGTCTTTGATTCCGATTTACAACATAAGAACCATATTCTTCTCCATACAGACTGGGTAAACGATATAACTTTGCTAAATAACAATCTCCTAGCTTCATGCTCTTCAGATTTAAGTGTCAAGTGGTGGAATTATGAGAATGGTAACCATGGTCTTGTTGGCCATCACAACGATTACGTCAAAGCATTAGATTCCGTAAATAACAAGCTGATCATCAGTGGTGGTCTAGATAAGTTTGTAAATGTCTGGGATGTTGCAACTTCAACCAAAATATCGAGCTATCGGAACGATTTAGGGACAGAAAAAGGTTCGATCTATTCACTGACTTCAAATAACAATGGCTTATCCGTATTTGGCGATAACGATTCTAATATTGTTCTGTTTGATATAAATTCAGCAAAACCCATTGAAGTACTACAAGGGCATAACAACACTGTGAAATCTCTAGTTATTAAAGATCAACTATTATTGTCGGGCTCATCTGATAAAACCATCAATTTATGGGACTTAAGAACCCACTCTATCTTGCAGAAATGGAGTTTTGAAAGCTCTATTTGGTCGATCCATTCCAGTGGCAACGAATTCAAAACTTTCTATGCTGGAGGTTCAGACGGATCGATTTATAGAGTTAAAGAATCGGCCAAACTTATTAATAAACAAGAAAGTGGTATACTCTCGATCAATGAATTTAATAATGAAATTTTATCGTCATCAATGTCTAATTCTGATTTGACTAATCTCACGGTACCTTCAAAAACTATCAAAGGTGATCATGGTCTAATCAAGTCAAGGCTATTGAACAATAGAAGACATGTCGTTACATTAAGCACTAACAGTCACGTTATACTCTGGGATATTATAAAATGTGAAAAAATAAAAGAATATGGTTCAGATGTCGATTTCGAAGATGTTATTCAAGATTGCCAAACGATAGAGATTTTACCTACCTGGTGTAGGGTTTGTATCAAGAGTGGGAAACTATTTGTAACTTTGAGTGAAACAAATTATTCTAATGTTGAGATTTATGGAGATGATATGGATGCATATGGGTTGGATTTGGACCCTGAAATTAGGTATAACCTTGGTAAAATCATGATTCATTCAATTTTCAAGTCCTTTATAGAATATGAAATCCAAAAGGATAACCAAATTAGGGAATCCAAAAACAAAGAGTTGAGTTTAAAGAAGACAACTACCAATGAGAACAAACTCGAAAGAAGAAGAAGTTTGAGTATATTCGGGACGAAAAAAAACAATTCGAAGAATACCTCTGCAGCCACTACGACGATATCTGAGCAACCAACATCAACTGAATCTAGTAGAAAATCATCAAATTCTGAACTCATTAATGATACAGTGCAAGTATTATTACAGGAAATATCTGCTGCATATGATGCAAATTCTATATCATTGATAACTCCTCCACCAATAAAAGATGTTCCCTTGATAAAATTGCCATCTGATTTGTTTATAATTATAACTGAAAGAGCCATTAATTCGAGTGGTGAAGTTGATATTTATGGTGATGAACTAAATCAACTAGACTTTGAATCATTAGAGGCATTTTTACCTAAATGGATAGGTAATTTGATTCTTAAAAATGAATCAATCTATAAAGATATTCCAAAGGTTGGTTTTATTGTAAAACGCCATGAATCAGAAACAGAATTACCCAGTTTAATTAATGGTGATGCGAGACTTAATGCTTATAGTATGCTTAGAATTAAAAAGATATTATACTATATAATTGCTGGATTTGATGGTGAAATCAACCATGATACCAACGAAGTTGAAAATTGGATGGAGGTTCTTTGTAATGAGAAAGTTCTGGATAATAATATGACTTTAGCTACATTGAGATCTACCATTTGGAAATCATCTGGTGATATAAATATCACTTATAGATTAAAAGAAGAGAAGACTAGAGAAGACTCTTTGAAGTGATCATCTTTTTGAAAGCAATGGGGGGAGGGGAGGGAAAAATTTGTGAAAAACCCTTGCTGAACTCCATGAGATTAAATTTTGATCGTATTATAAAACAGTTTGAAAATTGAATAAAGGAAAAGATTTATAAACCATTAATTAAAATAATAGATATTTATTTAGATTTTAATCAATTATATATTAAATTCAATAAAGTATAATACATGAAGTATGAAAAGCTAGTAGGGTGTTTACTGTTTTCTAGCATCAATGTAAAATATAATTCTTGTAATTTTGTTTTTATAAATTCACTAGAGGTGATTATAACATGAGTTAATTTCACAACTTGAAGTTTTTGTATATAACTCTGTAGAAAGTTGAAAGTACCTAGTATAGATTCCAAAATCCAGATCCCCCAAACTTTCAAGATACAGGTTCCAACGGTCAGAATTGAAGAGATTCAAGCGTGCAGGCAGCTGCAGTTGCTGCAGTGTACCTCTCTGCCTCCCACCATTAACTGCATAACACAGATATCAGACACACACCCCAAAAAACAAAAATAAAAATAAAAAACACCTTCCCGCGGAAAGAATTATAACTATGGAAAAACACAAACGTCCATTTGATCTTTTGATCGTGTGCTATAATTTATTTATATGTGTATAATGGAGAGAGAAAGAGAGAGATAGAAAAATATTTGATGTGAGTTTAACGCTCCTAGGTTACGCTTGATGTTAAGCAAAAGCTAGCATACATTTATTTTTTATCATTATTATTAACTGATAATCTTGATTCTTTATTATTAAGTTCTGAGTGGAAAACATATGAGATTTAATGAAAAGAAAGAAAAAAGCACAACTCCTATATCAATTTCAATCTGGAAGTGACTAATTTAAGTGCTTAATTAATTGTCATGCAAAATCATTTTACAAGTCACAACTAAATGTTTAAAGTAAATGCATTAATAAATTTTTGATATTAGTCTCAACTTCCCACTATTGTTAAAACTTACGAACGCTTACCACTGACTCTGAATTTTGAATTCTGATCAGTGATTTCTAAGAAGTTTGAAGTGTGGAGTACATACCAAAAGATCAAACTTGTAATTATAAATCTATCTTTTGTAATTAATACTTTGTCATTATTTTCAAAAAAAAAAAATAGGTGTAATTGAAACAGGGATTTTAAACATTGATCATCAAACTCACGCTCTATTATTGGTTAAACGCTCATTTACGGTACTAAATTTAATACCTTTGATGACCGTTTTATTAATTCACAATAAAAAAAAGAAAAAAAAAATATCATAATTGTATTATAATCAGTATGAATCATAATTTTGGATTGATAAGGTCTTTGCTTTTAAAAAATCCTCATTAAAAGAAATCAAATGTTCTCTTGACCTTCAGCCTTTAAAAAGCATTAAATATCTATATATTTATTATTAAAATTCACACCCTGCATAATAAATGGACATTGATTTGCAAAAAAAAAAAAAAAAAAAAAAAAAAAACAATAATAATGATTTAAAGAGTATGGTGCATGAACTTTGAACTAATGAACTCACATAAATCCATTATATTTCAGTCTAAGCCTCCAATCTCCAATGACTGTGATCTGTTAAATTATTACACTATCCGCTATTGGTGATGATTATTTACTTCTGCGGTGAATATTCCAACATATCTTTACAGGTTAAGAAGCTGAATTATAATTATAATTTATCATGAATTTTCACAATGTCAGTAAAATGCTCTATTTCACCTTGGACTACTTTGTATTGCAAATCAGATGTTAGTGCAAGAGAAAGCAGATTTTGTTCGATCTAGAGTCGAGACCCTCATGCCATTGAAACTTCCTCCAACCTTCATGCATAAATTCATAAAAAAACATACAAGTTCACTGACTTCTATTCGTTCAAATATTCAATGCAGTTCAAATATTCAATGCAGAGGCATTGCTAACGATCTTGGCAATACAAGCCCTAATTTAGAAACCAGAAACTTCATGAAACATCTTATTTTTGTTAATATCATCAATTTCTTTGGTTGATTAATTAAAACTATAAACTGACTTCAGTTCAAATCGGCCTGAGAAAAGCCAAGGAAAATACACAAGGCCTCCAAAAGTCCCAGAAATCATAAGTTTTTAGAATTTAGTGTTTAACGTTCATGCACCCAAAATAGAAGCATATAAAGCTTACTATATTCTTTAGTTTTTTTTTTTTTCATTTGTTTGATTGAAAGTTGGTTATGACGGTGATATGGCAAAAATGAGATTTTGGGAAGTACTATTGATTCTATATTTGGCAGTAGCTGGTTCCTGTGCTCCAGAAGAAACTGAAAGATATGGTTATGAATACAAAAAGATAGTTTGGATCTGTTATGACAGTGTTCGTAAAATGAATTTCGGGTTCAAGAATACCAATTTCTATTCCAAAATGGTTGATTATCCACCATCAGCGGGTACATTATTGAACTGTATTGCCAATGACATAGGAGCTGATTCTAAATATTTCAACAAATCTATAGCAAGAATCCAGGAATATTCCCATCTTTATGGTCATTACAATTATACTGTTGATCAAATTTATGACATGTACATCAATGCTACAGACTACATTATTGATGTCGATTTAAAGAAAACTAACTTAACCGCTACCAAATTTTTTTCTCCAGTTAATCTTACTCAATCAGATATAGCAACATCATATGCTTATTACACACAGTTTTATTATAATTTTGATCAAATTTCAACTTTAGCAACCATAAATTACTTTTATTTTATTTTTGTATTTATTTTGTTTGGTACAAGTAATTTGATTAAAAGGTTGGGTTATCAAAAATATTTTAATAATAGATTTATAAACTGGTACAGGTCTAATATTTCAATTCCTGCTTTATTCAATGGTAAACATACTGAAGCTCCAAGTTATTTAAAAGTATTTTCCACTCTAGTTCCAACTAGGGTAGAATCGATCGTTGTGTTTTTTTTTATTTGCTTAAATGCTTTATTAACTGCTATTAACTTTGATCCAGTTGCAGATTATACTAGTGTCAAAATAACAGTTCAAATATATCGTAACCTAGCTGATAGAACTGGTCTTTTATCTTTTGGACTGATTCCATTATTGATTATTTTTGCTGGTAGAAACAATATATTGGTTTCCATCACGGGTATACCATACACTTCATTTATTTTTTATCATAAATGGGTTGCTAGATTGATGTGGATTCATGCTCTTATTCATTCTGTATGCTGGACTGCATATGGTATTTACTATAAATATCTAACAACGTATGAAACAGAAGCATACTGGAGATGGGGTGTTGTTGCTACAGTTGCAGGGGGTATGATTATATTTCAAGCATTTCATGCCTTCAGAAATATGGCATATGAAACATTTTTAGTTCTTCATATTGTTTTAGTAATAGTATTTGTTATAGCTTGTTGGTATCACTGTTATGATCTGGGTTGGTTAGAATGGATATATACCTCATTTGCAGTTTGGGGCTTCGATAGGCTGGCTAGATTATACAGAATGTTTATGTTTGGATTCCCTAAGGCTGGAGTTGAGTACGTTGGACTGGATACGTTCAAAATCTCTGTTAAGCATAGTAAAAGATTCAGTCCTTTTCCAGGTGCTTTTGGTTATGTCTACTTTATTACGCCTACCCAGTTCTGGCAATCACATCCTTTCACTATTATAAAGTCATCCACATCAGACGATGAAACATACGTTTTTGTCAAGGCAAAAAAGGGCATCACCAAATCTATTATGAAAAAGATCGAGGCTTCAGATGGTAAAAAAATTGAATTAAGAATTTGTATTGAAGGTCCTTATGGTCATAGGGCCCCAGTTGAGAAATACGATACTGCTTTATTGTTAGCTGGTGGTAATGGTATTCCTGGTCCACTTTCATATGCTGTGGATCTAGCAAGTAGAGAACTACGTACAAACCAACAAGTTAAATTAATTTGGGTCATTAGATCAGCTGAGTATCTTACATGGTTTAATCAAGAGTTGATTGCCTTAGTCAATTCACACGTGAATGTTGATATATTCATCA
The DNA here is from genome assembly GCA_030581415.1 of Waltiozyma mucosa. Taxonomy (NCBI): domain Eukaryota; kingdom Fungi; phylum Ascomycota; class Saccharomycetes; order Phaffomycetales; family Wickerhamomycetaceae; genus Waltiozyma; species Waltiozyma mucosa. Next base: position 24,434 of record JAKTTK010000001.1, read on the forward strand.
CCTCAAAAGATTCTAATACTATCAAACCTCTGAGTGAAGAAAATACAGCTGATTGTCAATCATCTACTGAAGAATCTAAAGCTGATTCTAAATCTGATATCATCTCTACCTTTGATTTACCACCATCAATTCAGTTACATTATGGTAGACCAAATATAAATGAACTGATTTCAGAAGAATTTACCACTAAAAACAATGGTACTATAGGTATTGTTACATGTGGTCCACCAGCTATGGTTGACTCTATCAGAGCTGCTGTTGCTAAAAACTTAACAAAATCGGAAAATCGTGTTGATCTTTTCGAAGAATTACAAGTTTGGTAGGTTACAAAAACATAATATCATTATTACCACTATTATTATTAGAATTTCCATTAGATATAATAATCAATTTTTATTAGAAATTTAGAACCTAAATGTAGTGCTTGTGGAGTATTCCAAATTTTTAATTTTAGTTACAAAAAATTTCGCTTCCTTGTGATCTCAATATCTTTCCATTTATGTGGAAAAAATTTATTATATTTTAAATTCTATCTGATCTCGTAATCTGAAACAACTGTATCTACATTATGAAAACGATGTTTGGTTGTAGGTTGATCTTCAAATTTTCCCTTCTCCCGAATTTTTCAAAGAGAAGTAGTTTCAAAAAATTTCTCTTGGACAAAATCTTGATACCTGAAAATATACATGGAGACTTGGAGCAGGGAGCTTCATCGTAAGCGCTTCAAAATATTACTCAATTATATTAAAACTTTGATAATTAATCACTAATTTGGATGATTATAACCTGAATATCAGCCAACGATGTCGATTGACAAGATAATAGAGCAGTTAATATGATAAGTATATGAATAAAACAATTTAGTAATTATCGCAATCAATTATAATTTATAATAATAAGAACATGATGTTTCTTTATAAGATTGAATTTATGTTATAACGAAGATAATATTGTCATGTAATAACTATAATGAATTATATCTAAATATATTTAATAATTATCATAAAAAGTATAATATAAATGTGACGTTCTAATCACCATAAGCTTTGTAATTATCGAACTAGCTCATGTACCGCACGGTAAGACGTTTTATATTACTTATATATAGTATTAGTTAACCATATAATAATATCGACTAGGGTCTCCCACAGCTAGTTAAAATCAATTTATACGTTGCGCCGGCGGCCGCGCGGCGCCGCCGCGGCCGCGCCTGCTGCTATATCTAATTATTATATAATCATATACCTACTGCTTATATAATCAAGATTTGTATTGAAAAATTTAATTAATTTTTAATTTTTAAAATGAAAATAAGTTTCCAAACCTTGCCATTCATAAAACTATATTTAATCTAAAAAAACTTCGCGAAATGCTTATATAATCAAAGAGTCTTCGGGCGGTTAAATATATAATATTGATTAATATATAATGTAACTGTACAATATTAAATATAGATTATAAACCGCACAGTCTTAATATTTTATATATTTTTTCAGTTATAATATAACACAAATTATAAATATTAGTCGATTGATATGCTTGTTTTAAAGTAATGAATCAATAAAGAACTATAGTGCCGAACAAATATGAAATTAACTATATAAATGGTACATAATACATCTTTTCCCAAATACAAGTTCCGCGCTACATAACCTAATTGTTCTGATCAAAAAATTTTTTTTTTAGTAGCTAGTTGATCAATATAATATCCTAATACATATTAGAGATGAGCCTAGGTACTGATACTTATCTAATTAATACTTTTCATTGAATATATTACATATCAATAATATTGCCTTTCTATTTTTTTTTTCTTTTATAGATGAGTGAATCAACCGATACTACTGTTAATCAACAAGAATTACATACAAATGAACCACCTTCAGTTGATCCAATAAAACCAAAAGGTCAAAAACCAGAAGGTGTTGTCCCACCACCAGAATTAAGGATTAAACCAGTCATACCAGAAGGAATGTCTAAAAAACAATGGAAAAAGGAACAAAAGAGATTGAAATTTCTAGAACAGAAACCTGAATTCAATAAGATTCGTAAACAAAAGAAATTACAGAGACGTGCTTTAAAACGTGAAAAAATTCAAGAATTATTAGAAAAAGGTGAATCAATTGAACATTTGATAAAGAGGAAAATTAAACCTGAAGATCAAACAAAATTACCATCAAAGATTATTATTGATTGTTCATTTGATTATATGATGAGAAATGATGAAAGAATTTCATTATCTACCCAATTAACTCGTGCATATTCAGCTGTTAGAAATTCCAAAATAGTACCAACTTTACAATTAACTTCATTCAATAAATTATTGAAGAAAAGATTCGATGAAGATTTAATTTCTTCAAATTATAACAATTGGATTAATGTTGAAATAGATGAAAATGATTTAAAAATTGAAAACCCGGAAAATTATATCTATTTATCATCAGATGCTCCGGAAGATTTAAATGAATTAGATGAAAATATTAACTATATAATTGGTGGGATTGTTGATAAAGGTCGTTATAAGAATTTATGTTATGATAAGGCAAAAGAATTAGGTATCAAATCATATAGACTACCAATTGATGAATATATTAAATTAAGTGGTAGAAGAGTTTTAACCACAACACATGTTGTTGAATTGTTATTAAAATGGTATGAATTGAAAGATTGGAAAAAGGCATTTGAAATTGTTTTACCACAAAGGAAAATGGCTCATTTTGATGATGATGAAATTCTTGGTGAGATTCCTACTATTGAAGGTGATAATTCTGATGAAGAAGATGATTGATATTGAAAGAAAAAAATCAATAAAATAAAACAAAATAAAATGATTGAATGTGTGTTTTTTTTTGAAAACAATGAATTCAATTTATAAAGTGTTTTTGAAATTGTTTTTTTTTTCTATTCAAATGTAGCTATTATTTAAGTAAAATTCTTGGGATGAACTGTATGATATTCTTGATGAATATAGTATTGTTTATTTGTGAAATTTACTTCAATAACCATTTCAAAACTAGCGCTTAATTAATATTGACTTCTTATAGTTATAATAGGTTATAAATATACCTAAATTACCCGCTTTCGGTCATGGGTAATGAATGGGTTTAATAATAATGCGCAATTATCAATATATCTATTCGATAAATTCCATTAATTATTGTTTGACTCTTTTTTTAGATTTCAACCGATAAATTTATATTACAAAGTTATGACATTCAACAATAATGATCCAATTAGTATTATAGATAGAACATTCGATCTCTCCTTAGAAGAATCTTCTGATTCAACCCAATTAATGGATGAAATCCCGCCTTCAGATACAGCAAATATTTTAATTGAATCCAAGCAAAGACTGGATCTTGAAGAACGTAGATTAGTTCCAAATATAAGAGATGAAGAAATGATCAGTCATTTGAATAAAACTATTAAACTATTGAGTGATGTAAGTGATGATGAAATAAGGAGTTATAAATTAGAAGAAGAACAGGATCCAATGGAATTGATGAAAATAATTCAAAAATTAAGTATTAATGTTCAAAGTAAAGTAAAACTTTTACAAGAAAACTATAAAAGAATTCAAATTGATAACGTTGAATTGAACAAGATTTATTCCCAAAATAAATTGCAATCTGAAGCAACAACAAAAAAATTACAAAAGGAAATAAAAGAATATAAAAGGTTCATCAAAGAGTTAATGGAAAGAGAATAACAGTTTTATTACCGAATTAGGAACTCAAGTATCTAATTACTTTTTCCCCTCCTTCCCAGAAAAAAAAAACACACACAATCAATTTTATTTTATAGCTTATAGACAATAGATAAAATCGGGAAACAGAATAAAAAATTATATTCTTGTTGGGGTTCTGTTATTATGAGAACTATAAATATTTCGATATGATCCCTTTGATCCTTTTTTTCTTATTCCCTTTGATCCATAGATAACTTTGTAAAAGTTTCTAAGCTAACTGTTATTACATTCACTTACTTTTTTTGTGATTTTTAGCCACAAGGAAATTTATAGTAGTTTTGCACTCAGTTATTAAAAGGCGATAAGGGAAAAAAAACATAAGACGTTGACAAAAGGAAAAAAAACACACACAAAAAAACTCACACTCACAAATATAACAGGAAAAAATTAACCAGAAAAAAAAAAAAAGAGCTATCCGAGATCAAAAAAGAAACAAAAATTAACGCATACAATCTAATTTTCTGCATCCTGAACAGCTGGTGGTGTCACAATCGGAAAAATTTCTTAAACGCTAAAATAATTATTCCGGATCATATTCTCTTTGTCTCTCTTTTTTTTTTCATCAATTCAAATCAAATCAACACAAACAAACTAGTTTTATAATTAACCTCTATTACAAGAGTAGTTAAAGAAAGAATTCAATGATGGATACCAAGTTATCAAGGTTGAATACCAATGATTCCATTGATGAAAGGGATTCTTTATTCTCAAGAAAGGCGAGTTCATCCGCGTTGAGCTCCCCAACACTTTGGAAATCATCCACTAAATTGAATAAACTTTGTGGTTTAAATGAAATTTCCGATTCAGAAGCTTTGGATTTGAATGCACTGAAAGATGCTTTATCCAGAATTAAATCTAATAATGAGGATGATATTTTGTCATCTGCCAACCCTTTAACAACAACGCCACAAGAAGAAATTGTTTATTCCAAATGGTGTATTATATTAGTTGGATTACCAGCTTCAGGAAAATCTTCCATTGTTTCACATTTAATTCAACAGTTATCAAATCATTTATTAAATTTAAAAATAAATTCATTCAATGCAGGAAATTTTAGAAGAGAGTTGACTCATCTTCATCAAAATGCCAAGTTTTTCAATTTCAACAATAAGGAAGCTAAAAAGCAAAGAGATTTGTTTGCATCCTTGGCGTTAGATCATCTATTAAATTCATTGGTTAATGATTCTTTAGATATTGGTATATTTGATGCCACTAACTCAACATTAGAGAGACGTGAAAAGATTTTCCAAAGTATACATAACAAAGAAGCTAAATCAGGTATAAAGATTAATAAATTAATTTTACATGTTAAATTAGAAGATCAAAAATTGTTGGATTATAACATTGAAGCAAAAACTAAAAATCAGGATTATAATGATATTAGTCATGATTTGGCTAAATCTGATTTTATTGAAAGATTGGGAATGTACAAAATTGGGTTTGAAGATATAACTCAAAATGAATTAAATCATTATGATTGTGTTTATTTCGAACTGTTAAATTCCAAATATTTCAAAGTTTTGGAACCCGAAGCTAATGAACATGACGATGATGATGATAATGAAGATGATGAAGAAGAAGATGATGACGATGTTACAATTCAATTAATTCAAAAACCAAACGATAAAGAAGATGTTATTTATGAAGAATTAAATGACTTTGTCGTAAACTATTTTCACAACTTTGGGGAATCTTATTATCAAGATGTGAAGAATTGGGAAACAAAGATAGAGTTGAAAAAACAACTGAAAAAATTAGAATTATGAAGTTACGAATTTATGAAGCGGAAAAAAAAAATTTTCTCTATAGAGAAAGAAAGATAAAGGGGTTAGATCCAAAGGAACAGGGTATAGAAAATCACTAAAATATGTACATATTAGTTTTGTATCAATTTATCTTTTCTCAATTATTTATTTATCTATTTATTTATTGATTTATTTATTTATTTATCTTAATTAAATTATATATTCTTATACACTAATATGGTTTCGAAAATCAAGTTGGCCATTGATTGTAGATTATTTTAAACTCTTGATAAGAAGGTCAGTTGAGCTCATTTTTTTCTTCCCTCCACGTGAAACATCACGTGATAATAGTTTTTTTTTTTGTTTCAATTTTTTTTAGTATTAGCTAAATAATATTGTACGTAAATAGAGCTGCTGCGAAAAAAAATTGAAAAACAAATGTACTTGTAGCAGTTCAGTTTTATATTTTATTTAATTTAATTTAATTTAATTTAATTTGGTTTGTATTTCATAATTACTGAAAGCATTTAACGAAAAACTTTAAACCTATAATAATGAGTAATGATAATCAAGTCAATGGAAAAAGTAATTATTTTCATCAGTCTTTAGAGGTACAATTAGCTTCACAGCAGAAAAAAACAACACAATACCGTCGTATAATAGATCATGGAGCAACATCACATAGATTAAATTTATTGAAAAGATTTGGTCATAAGCATAATCTATCAGGTGTAATTAGACCTGAAGCTTCATATACCATTGATATGCTACCCCCATCGGGTAATAAAGAAATTCCACATATTGATACGATGACGAAATTTGTTCATTTATCATCAAATAAGGCAAAACATACTATTCATTCAATAAAATGGACACCTGAAGGTAGAAGATTATTGGTTGCTTCTCATTCTGGTGAATTTACCCTTTGGAATGGTATGGCTTTCAATTTTGAAACTATAACTCAAGCTCATGATTCTGCCATTTTATCATTGGAATACAGTAACAATGATGAATGGTTATTGAGTGGTGACCAAGATGGTGTATTGAAATTTTGGGCTTCAAACTTTAATAACGTCAATATTTTACAAGCACACCAAGATCCAATCAGAGATATTGCATTCTCCCCTAATGATTCAAAATTTATTACTGCATCAGATGATAGAACCTTGAAAATTTTCAATTTCAGTAATAACAGAGAGGAATTAGTTTTAAAAGGTCATAATTGGGATGTTAAAACCTGTGATTGGCACCCAACATTAGGTTTAGTGGTGAGTGGATCCAAAGATAATTTGATCAAGCTGTGGGATCCAAGATCTGGTCAAGCAGTTACGACGCTGCATGGATTCAAACATACAATCACAAAATCAAGATTCCAACCTAATCAAAATTCAAATTTATTAGCCACAATATCGAGAGATAGATCAATGAGAATTTTTGATTTGAGAACAATGAAAGACTTGTTTATATACAGAAGTGAAGTTGACATTTCATCAATGTGTTGGAATCCAATACACACGTCAATGCTTTCGATAGGTAATTATGATGGGTCAATGAATCATTTTTCATTGAATACTACAATTCCTGATAACAACCAATTAGAAACCATAAAACCATATCATTCGATTCCATACGCACATGAAAAGGCTATTCATTCTTTAGAATATCATCCTATGGGGCATATATTGACAAGTGCAGGTGCGGATAGATCGGCGAGATTTTGGTCAAGATCGAAACCTAACGATCCAAATTTCATGAATGATCCTGTCTATAATAATAATAAAGTCGGTGCCTGGTATTTCAATATCAATAATGCAGTTAATGCAGTCATACCTAAGAATGAAAATGTTGGTGATAGTTTTGCAACTCATGCTAACGGTACTGCGGGTGGTTTAATGGGATTCGATAGATTCAATAACAATGATCATTCACTACCTGGGTTAGGTTATTAGACTAGAGATGAGTCCTTAATGAAAAATAAAGAGAGAGGGGGAAAGAGGGAGATACAATGTGAAAACAATGACTCCATAGAAATGCATTAATGTCTTTATCTATAAATATATATAAAAATTAGCATTCTAAATTTCATGAACCGTATCGGTTTTATAACGTAATAATTTCCCTAATCTTTCTTGAGAGCACTCAATTTGTAAGAAATCGTGTTGTAGCAATTCATCAGTATTGGCTCTATATTTAACATCAACACATAGACAAATACTCAAGAATTTTTTGATTGAATTTGAAAGTAGTTCTGGTTTTTTCAACTTTGGTGTACCATTAGTAGCAATCAAGAACAAAGCTTTCAATGGTTCTTCATTCAAATACGGTGGTTCACCTTCAATCATTTCAATAGTCATTATACCTAATGACCAAACATCAACTTTTTCATCATATTCTTTGGTTTTAACGACTTCTGGTGCCATCCAATATGGAGTACCAACCATTGTAGCTCTTTTAGATTTAGAAGCTGTCAGTTTAGCACAGAATCCAAAATCTGTGATTTTCACATTACCTTTTAAATCCAACAGAATGTTATCAGATTTGATATCCCTATGAATAATCTTCTTGTTATGCAAAAATTTCAAACCTTTGGTAACTTCTCTACAAATCAATGAGATTTGATCTTCTTTAATGGTATTTTCATTATTTTCAATAACATCAGTTAACGAACCACCTTCCATATATTCCATTACCACCCATAAATCATTAGAATTTCTTAAGAAAGCTTCCAAAAAGTTGACAATATTTTTATGTTGAGAATCTTTCATCACTAAAATTTCGTTAACTATTAATTCTTTTTTTATCTGTTGACTCAAATCCATTTGTTTGATTGCAACTTTCAATCCATTTCTTTTCTTGGATTCGGCTAAATAGACAGTACCTGAAGCACCTTGACCAGCTTTTTCAATCATGTTGAAGTATGGAGCTGGATCAATATTACGAACGACAGCTTTTAAGTTTTTCATACTTTGTTGTTCTATTAATTCATTTTGTCTTTTTTCTTCATTCTTTTGTTTTATCGATTTTTGTGGAGCTTGCGGTTTTCTACTTGATCCTTGTAAGGCAGCTTGTGCAGCAGCTTGAGCTGCATTCTGTGGCGAAGGGGATGGAGTTGATGGTGGATGTTGTTGATAATGCTGCTGTTGTTGCTGTTGTTGATAATGCTGTGGTGGAGTTGGTGCTTGTCTGATTTGAGAGGATGGGGAAGGTGATGGGGAAGGAGAAGGTCTTGGATATTGATTATGATGCTGTGGTTTCAATGGGTAAATTGGTTTATCATACGGTTGTTGTTGTTGTTGTTGTTGTTGTTGCTGTTGAACATTATTATTATTACTGTAAGGGTTACCAATTGGTTTTTGATATGGATTCTGTTGCTGTAATTGATGCTTTTGCGGCGTATATAATTGTTGTTGCTGCTGTTGTCTTTGGTGTGATGGTGGTTTTGGGGCTTCTCTTAATGGATGCAGAGCAGTATTTGGTTGAGGAATTGGTGATTCATTTATTGGCGAGTCATTGTCATCCAAATATGGGTTTGAAGTTGAATAATCAGTTTGAATTTTTAAACTTTGTTGTTTTTGTAGCTGCGGCTTTTGTTGTTGTTGTTGTTGTTGTTGTTGTTGTTGTTGTTGTTGTTGTTGTTGTTGTTGTTGTTGTTGTTGTTGTTGTTGTTTTTCTCTCAAGTTTAATTGTGAAGATGAATGTACCAAAGTAGTAGTTGGCGCTAAAGGTTTTGGTGGGGGTGGTGCTCTTCTCATAGGTATTAGTTCATCTTTTGAATGGGTAGGAGTTGAGAATTGAGATTGGGATTGGGATTGGGATTGTGATTGGGATTGAGATTGGGATTGTTGTTGGTTTTGATAATAAGGAGAAACTTTTGGTGGGAAATTAGATTTTTCAGGAGTATTATAAGGTTTTGATAAATCATTAACCAATCTATTAGTATTTGAATTATTTTCTTTATCACTTGAACTATGAGAAGATAAACTCGAATCACTTGAAAGTTTTGATTGATGAATATATCCATTTGATTCTCCATTGATATTATTATTATTATTGTTGTTGCTACTATTATTATTGTTATTTCTTTGTTGATCTTGATAAAATTCTAAAACTTCAATAACTGCAACTGGATCTTTTGACCAATCTTCATTTGTAATTTTAGAATGTTGTAACAATTTTTTCCAATTTTCAGGTAATCCTGTAAAATTCCCACTAGTTGGATCAAATCCAACATGAACTTTATGGGTGAAATTTGTTGGACTTGATACCGTTCCAGTTAATGGACATTTGGCAAATATTGAATCTAACCAACTATACAAGTCATTTAAAGTTTTCATTGAAATGAACAAAGATTTCTTAGATGTTGTACCATTTGTATTTGTTGAATTTCTAATCAATTCAAAACAAAATGGTCTTAGTTGAACTCTTGATAAATTAATAATTGAATTCAATGGGATTTTCAACCAAATTTCATCTTTGTTATCAGTTTTATAAACTATTAGATTTGAATCATTTAAAACTAAATACCTTTTAGGCCATCTAAATGACATTATACCTTCATCTTTAACTTGAACCCAACCTTGGCGTCTAATAATTTTATTGTTTGCAACATTGAAATTATTACTCAATGAACTTGATGATAAATTCAAAGAAGATACTGAAGTTGGATTATTTGATATTAAATTCAATGGTGCTGTTTGATTTGTTGAAGTTGGTGGTTTTGGAGCTGGTCCAAGGTTTGAAAAATCCTCATCCCTGTATACATTAGCTGAAGCCGATAAAGACATTCTCTTTCAGTCACTCAGTCACTCACTCTCTTCTGAAATATCTATCTATCTAAATATATATATATCTGTCTATTTCTTATTTGAATTATATATTCAATCAATCTCTTTTTTTAAAAAACTCTTCTTTAATATAAATTCAATCGAATTAAATCTAAAATGTTGATGATAAATTAATAGACCAGCTGTTAATTTATCAAGATCTCAAAGGCCAAAAAAAAAGATATTTAAATTTCAAAGGAATAACAAAAAATACAAAGAAAAACACAGAAATCAAAAACAAAAACACAAGATAAATTTCAAAGTTTAGAATTTGACTTTTTAAAACAGATAATATGATAATAATAGATATCAAATCTGAAATATTGAGATAATTAGGAATCTTTGTTGGGAGAAAGGGTTTTTTTTTTTTTTTTTTTTTTTTTTTTTTTCTCCCCTTATTTTGTATTGGGAATGTGAGAGAGACGTAAAATTTGATTTTAGGCAGGCGGGAAAAAAAAAAATTCAAAAAATTCTTCTCGATATCTGTTATTTAGTGGGAAAATACACACGATATCTAGAGAATTTAATGATATTTAGCGTATTCTGTTTTTTTTTAGGAAAGCTATAAGTTCTTGATACTATTTTATTTATTTTGTTATATAAACTATTGTAATATCTACAGTAGTTCTTGATAAAAGGATACTATTTATTTTTTATTTCTTATTCCTGTTGTTATGTTTTGTAGAAAGGGATTAAATTCTGAAACAAGCAAAAAAAAAACACACAAAACCATAATAAAACTTAAATTATACACATTCACACAGAACGCTACACACAATTAACACTGAACTTTAGAAAATAAAAACTGAATAAAAATTTATCAATCTATTCTAATGAGTTGATAATCCTTTGTATTCTTTTCAATGAGTTGAAATTTTTTTTGATGGAGAGCTTATAAATAATACTAGATAGAGAGAATTTATGACGCGTTCATGTAATATGCAAAATGTTGTCACTAACACAAAATACACAGCTATTCAAAATATTGGTCCGAGATCAAAAAAAAAAAAAAAAAAAAAAAAAAAAATTGAATAGAGAAATTGATCTCTATCAAAAATCTAGGTGGGCCATGGTAGGTGGTAGGTGGTAGTTAGACCGTGGTAGTAGGTATGTGCCATGTGGAGAATAGAAGTAGTAAATATTAAACGTACTTAGTAGATATTGGGGCGAGCCTCGAGTATCTCTCTAATTCCTAAGCAGACATATTTAATCTATCTTGATAACCCTTTGATTAATATATTAAACACTGGCGGTGAAGTAATTTTTCGCGTCTCTTTCTCTCTGATCTCACGCTTTTTGTTTTTTTTTCCCTACAATTCAATTGATAATAAATTGATCGCGTTTTTTTCCTGAGAGTACAAGACTTGAATAAGAACTTAGTGAATTATCATGGTATTAAGTTAAATAATAACTAAGCTTGGGGATGTACGGTCGACCATATCATATTATATAGAAAAAGCGTAAATTGCAATGGGAATCCTTTATCAATCCCCATTTACAAGTTATGAATTGTTTAAAAGTGCATCAATATTATATAAATAACTATATTTTATTGACGCCCATGTCAACTAGTTGTAATCTATAAATTGTAATGTTTATGGACTTAATATCCTGCCATATATGATATATATCCTTCTATGTTTAATTGGCTTGCAAAAAAAACAAATCTCAGGTATTGAGAATTATTGACTAACTATCTTATATAGCTTATTGTAAGTTTGAAATATATTATAAGTTTATAATATTGGCTTTAGTAAAATATTTAAACTTGACTTTTAAATATGAATACTAATCCTACTGTATAGTATTATATTTGACGGGAATTCTGAAGCATAATGAAAAAAAAAAGTATTAATAAGTTTAATATTATAATTATATGTGATTTTGTTATATTATATATATAAAAAACAAAAGCAAAAGCTCTATTTCTCCTTGTCTTTCTTTTTTTCTTTTTCGTTGTTGATGTTTATTTTATAGGTTCTAATCTAGTTTTCAATATCCGTTGGATCATCATCTTCATCATCTTCAACATCTTCTTCTGAAATTTCTTTCCAATAACTATAACTTAAAATAGTGAACCCAACAACAACAAATAAATCTCCTACAATTTGTCCAAAACTTAATCCAATCCCGAATAAAATCCATTCGCATAATCCAACAAATAAAATTGTAATCAATGAAGAAACAGATGATAATACAGGAGAAGTTAATGACATCAATGCAAGAAAACTCAATGAAAATATTAAATTTGATAATATTGAAGTTATAATAATTAACCATTGAAAACTACCTTTTGGAATTTCTAATTTACTAATCCCTGTAATATGTGCAATGAAAATTATAACCCATACAATTGATATTGTAGAAATCCCAATTAATGAAGCACAAAAATTAGAAAATGCAACTTGTCTTCTTGATGAAACAGCATTCATTGGAGGGCATACCCAATGTTTATATAAAACTTCATATAACCCATAAAGAATAGCACCAATGGCAATTATTAAATCACCACCTAATCTATATGGAAATTCAGAATTTGAATCGTTATTATCTCCTGAATATGCAACGAAAAAAACACCAATAATTGCTAATAAAACCGAAGATAATTTTAAATATGTGAATTTTTCTTTTAATATTGGAATAGCAAAAATTAAAGCACTAAATGCTGAACAATTATAAATTGCAGTTATATCTGATGCAGGTGCAAGACCCATAGCAACATACCATGTACAACCTGCAATAGTTAAAATTATAGTATCGATAAATACTGATTTTATCACATGAATAATAGATTTTGAAGTAAGAAACCCCCAAATTGATCGTGGATATTCAGAGTTATTGATATAGTTTTCACCAATTAATGTCCCTGAAGTTTTAAAAATGTTTTTATGTTGGTTTTTAACACTCGATGAAATATTTCTTTGTAATTGAATTAAACTGAATGGGTTATATTGATACTTTCTACTTCTTTTAAAATGTTTGAAAATTGCAATTGAAATAACTTGAATTGGCCAAATTAAAAACCATGATCCATGGGTTAGAAATAATAATAAATACGGTTGGTTAAAATCATAATTTGAATATAGATATGATGTTAATTCAGTTTGTGAAACAAATGAAGCCAATGATAAAATAAATAAAAGTACAACAACAATGATTTTTTTCCCAGATTTAACAACTGGAGATGCAGTATTGTTTGCAGTATATGGAGAAAATTCCGAATCTTCAGTATCTAAAGGTGTGAAGGATTTTTGATTAATTGTATCAGACCGTTGAGAGGATAAATTTGGTTCATATTTATTGAATAATAATGGTTCAGTTGATAATGCTGATTCATCATCCGGTTTTCTAACCAAAGATTCACTTGGTATTGACATCTAAATATTATTGTACTTCTGTTAAAGATTATTCAAAAATATCAGAAACTTAATCCATCTGGGTAAATAAATGAATGAGTAAATATGTTCAAACTTCTCTTTCCCTCTTATTTATGATTCCAAAAAGAACTGATCTGAATATTATTTTGCTGAAAAATGAATATATGTGTTTATATATAGTTGACCAAATTACCTAGAATACAAGTCCTAATTAAAATTCTTTTTTTATTGAACAGATTTTGGTAATGATCGGGACGTGTGTTTTTTTTTCCCAGTATAAATTAGTGATATATTGGTTCTAGATATATGAGGTATGATTAAGGATCCTTTATTTGATTCAGCTCACAGATTGTTCTTTTAACTATATCTATCTAAAAAATGTAACTAAAGAAGAAACCAAGCATTAATAAAATATCACTCTAACCAATAAGTATTGGACATAAAATTAATTTCAAGATGGGCGACAGATATTTGGAAGATCATCGACTAAGGCTCATTCAATGTTCTTACCAAGATGTTCTGTACGTCATATTATGTAAGTGGCATATTGAACTAGGTCTACTCAAAACCTCGCGCGTGTCGACGACAAACTCGCGCTACGTCTAACCACTAGTACATACTAGACTTATTAAGTACATAGTAAATAATACGGTGGCCGAAGGAGGAAGTGGACGATGGATGGCAATTAGGTAAACTAGCAACTCGAACTTCGTAGCCATGAGTTACAACTAGTGGCCTTTTTGGAGGGAGGATTAGGTAGCAGGTGGCTGCCGGCCGTTCTCATTGCCTCATTGAATTTCAATGATATTCTTGGAATTTTTCCAATATATTACACATGCGGAGCCAGAGACACGCACAAATTTCGGTGACTTTAAAACAAATATTTGCGTTGTGCCTGCTATTTATTTCTAACTAATTCGTACGCACCTAATATTTTTCGGTCCTGCTTGCGTCCTTAGTACCGACTCCTCAGTCCAGGCTCTAGGTTTGCCGCTCCAGCTCCTATCAACATGCCACGAACTCGTTCTGTATGAAGGGGTACATAACCTAAAAATATTCTTTACAGAATATTAATTATCACAATTTGTTAAATTTGTATTAGTTTAATACACTCTCACAAGGGGTTAATTTGATTCAATATTATAATTTATACTTTTGTACTAATTGGATTCACATAATCAAAATTTACACTAAAACCTAAATAGTTACCAGTATATAATTTAGCTTAAAGTCTTATTTACAATGAATAGATTGTTTGGTTCGAAATCAACAGCCCCAAAACCAACATTAAACGATGCTATAGGAAACATTGATGAGAGGGTATCATCTTTAGATATAAAACTTAGTAAAATAAATGCAGAACTATCAACATATCAACAAAAGCTTTCCAAAATGAAAAATGGTCCTGGAAAAAATTCCATAAAACAACGTGCATTGAATTTATTAAAGCAAAGAAAACAAATAGAGGCACAGAAACAACAATTGGAATCTCAAAGTTGGAATATGACACAGGCTCAAATGACTACAGAAAATTTAAAAAACACAATGGTAACTGTTGATGCAATGAAACAAACTAGTAAGCAATTGAAGAAAACATATGGAAAGATTGATGTTGATAAAATTCTGGATATGCAAGATGAAATGTTAGATTTAATCGAAAAATCAAATGAAGTTCAAGATGCACTTGCTCAAAGCTATGATGTTCCCGATGATATTAGTGAGAGTGAATTAGATGCTGAATTAGAGGCTTTGGGTGATGAAATAGATTTTGAAGAAGAAATTGGTGGTACAGTTCCAGGATATTTACAAGAAGATAACGAAATTCCTCAATTCATTGATGAACCTGTTGATAAAGAAAAGGAAAAGGAGGCTGCTACATAGTTTTTAGTTGTTTGATTTTCATATTGTTATCTCATGCTGTTGTAATATACAAAATTCTATGAATTAATCAATGCACGATTGGCATTGGAGACATTTTTAAACAAATACATATTTAGCCAGCACTGCTTTGCTCGTTATTAGACTCAATATCATTTAAATGATCAATGTATTTGATTAAACTGAAATCTTGTCCGTTAAACGACGGTTTTATATTGGTTATGAAATAGTTGTCTTTATCTAGCGTCGTTATGCCATTGAACGCAACTCTATTTGGTGTTGTCCTATATTTAAATTTGCTTAATGAAGAGATGTTTAAAGAGATAATATCTTGTACAGAGTTTTCAATGATTCTATTTTTAATTTCTTTGGGATCAGTGTTATCTTCCAACAACATAGCAACCAATCCAGCAACAACTGGGGTAGCCATTGATGTACCTGAAAGAGAGAGCACTTCATCGTAATTATCTTTGTTCAAACTTTCAACATTCACTCCACTTGCGAAGGTAGCGATTTTATCACCGTAATTACTGAATACAGCAATAGTATCACTCCTGTCATCTAGAGCACCAATGGTTAAAGATCCAGATGCTCTAGCCGGACTGAAATAAGAAGCGTCAAAATTTGAATTACCGGCAGCGACGACTAACACTAGTCCTGAATTGAGAGCTGCATTAACTGCATCATCAAATATCTTGTTGGCAAAGGTTCCTAATGATAAATTGGCCAACGCTTTAACTCCTCTGGATCTACGATCATTGACAGCCCATTCAATGCCTTGTAGAATTGCAGATAAGTTTCCTGATCCAGTGCGATCTAAGACTTTAATATCCACGATCTCAACTTCCTTAGCAACACCATATGTTTTGGAGCCCAATGCACCCGCAACATGGGTACCATGCCCATTTCTATCACCTTCACCTTCTTCTGGAACCAAATTAGCACCCCTTTTAGCTCTTCCTTCAAAATCAGGATGCCCAATATCAATACCGGTATCAAGAACATATGCAGTTACCCCAGAACCACTTGACCTATAAAAATATTCATAGGGAGGCTGTTTTGTAAATAAGCTTTCGTATGATGACAATCTAGCAAGATGCCTTGGTGCATCAGATTGAACTTTGTAGCGAACAAGAGAAGTAGATTTTGGTTCATTTGGAATGCTGGTAGAAATACGTTCAACATTCCCATCGTTGAACTTTCTAGCGAAATGTTCTGTTTCACGATTTTGAAATTGATCCAAATTATATTTTGTTAGATCTTTTTGGTTTTCAGGTTCCATTTTTTCTTGATCCACACCTATTTTAATATCTTTTTCAGAATTCAGTCGGTGTTTAACAGTAGTGAAAGTTTCCAAGCCTTGATCAAAGCATTCAAATATCTTCACTTTATTATCTTCCAAGACATCATCGACTAAAGGATTGAGTTTAACTCTTTCCAAAGTCTCTTCTTCTAAATCAGCAATGATAGCTTGAAATTCTTCACCTATTGTAATAGTGTTGACGACCGATGCTCTTATATGATTTTGTGTAACTACTTGATCATCTTGATCTAGCAATTGACTTAATGTTGATGGATCTTTCAAATGAACCACGTAACGCGAACTAGCAGCAGCACCAGAAATAAATGATACTAATAAACTGGTGAGGATAAAACAAAAAAACATATTTTCTTTAATACCTGGTAGGGCGTTGATCCTTGTAACTTGTAAGTTGTGAGTTATAAGTTATTACTAATTAGCAGTTACTAATATTATCGCTTGGGTTAAATTATTCGGCTTTTTGAAAATGTAAACCTAGAGTTGTGATTGATTTATTTGATGAGACCTTCTGAATATATTTTTGATTCCGATATGTTGTCCCTTGTAGATCCCAGCCTGAATGATGAAGGGCCTCTTTTTGTGTCACTTTAAACTTGGAAATTCATAGATAATACAATATAATTGTTCGTAAATGTACTTGGATGCATGATTATATAATCAAAATCTAAATACTACCGCTAATTAGCTATAATGATAGATTATAATACGTATATGTATAAATAGACCACGGCGGGGCCTGCCCACGGTGTCATATATAATATTGAAGCACACAATTTTATTAGAGTTCAAACTTCACGCTACATATAACATACCACATTGGTATTCACTCAAATGTTTGTGATGAATCACTTATAAGTAGGTGTTGAATTTGAGTAAACAATTGGTACGTGCGACACGTACTATAATCTATTTATAATTTAAAAAATTTTCAAAAAAATGTATATTAATAGGCATGTGTAACAAGTTGAATCAACTTTTGATAAGTCTTCCAAATTCTAATCCCATGAAGTTTATTTCATAACATCAACATCAGTAAAATTTGAAAGGTTGATATATCACTAGCTAAACAAAGAATCACGATAAATCCAAATAATTATTTTAGTCTTTACCCAAAAAGCTCTATCTCTAAGGCTTCTAACTTTTAAGTATTCACTCAAATAATTCATTCAGAATTCTATAATCTATTCAAATTCAATATGTGTGTTAAGAATATCAATTTTTGAAGGTGATTTTGTTTCCCTAAGATAAAATTATCAAGAATTTTTTTTTTTGAATATGTTAGCATTTCATCTACTTATGATGGTTCATGCTGATTTTGTGAAAGGCTCAATATTTTCCGATGCTGAAGAGCTCTACAGAGTCAACACTGCAGAATGACCACTGGTCAGAATTTTCATCATCTTCAATTAAATCTTGCTTAAAATGTCGCTTTTTGACTGAATTACTTGTCATGTGTGAACTCAAAAAGCCATTTAAGTTGATAGTACGGCGTTTTAGTTCGGGACTACCTATATTCTCATCATCCAAAGAAGAAATTTTGAACTTTTCCGAGATACCATTATTCTCAACATTTCCGCTCAAGTTCTCAACATGTTCTTTACTGTAAATACTTGAGTTCGAAGGGTACGTATGCGAGTGTAAGCAAGAAAGGGAAATAAGTTTTTCTTCCAGAAGATCTTTTTGAGTTTTAGAGATTTTCTCTAGTATTGAAATTACCTTTCCAATGTCTACTTGTTGACTACAGCTTTCATTCTTCTTCTCATTTACGGATTTAAAGCTTTCATCCCTGATGAGAATTGAATTTGATATACCCAATTCTTTGATTGAAGAAGAATCTGGCTTCTTGAGTACAGGGATCCTCTTTAGTGAGTTCTTTTCAAAATGGGAACCAACAGTGCTGTGAATTGTAGTTGACAATTGATTTGGAAAAAGTGAAATACGCAACTTTTGTTTTGAAGGGCAAATTTTTTCTCTCATTGTATTTGAGTGCAGAGAAATGAGATAAGGCAGCCACGTGAAGAATCAAGAAAAGGTTGAAATAATAAACAAGATATAATTGTTTTTATAATATTGAATTACCAATACGAATGCTGCAAAATTACTAACCGAGGATATTCTGTTTCTTCAATCATTTTATAAAAGGATATTTGAAAACTGGTAATTTTTTAATAAGATCTTTTTCGTTTTTTAAAAAACAGAATTTTGCTCTCAATTTTAGATCTCAAGGATCAGATTTTCTGATTTTTAGTCTTAGATAATCAGAGAAATTATAATTGCAGCACATTTCGATTGGCACCAATTATGAAGAATTATTCGAAATGTAATATTGAAATGAAAACGGGCCTTTTACCTCGATAGATGTCACACAAAAACATATAAGAAAATTTAACTTTTCCATATATATTACTTAATGTTCTGTATTGGTAGTCAAGTTCCCCCAGATCCAGGTATTTACCATCTTTAATGAGACTTCAGGTTGGTCATATGGTACCATGTGTCCAGCATCAAAAACTCTCAAGAATGTTAAGCCTCCAAAGCTTTTGATCTGTCCTGCTACCGAGCCATCGTTATGATACCAAGGTTTAAGAAATTCTTTTCTGTAAGAGTCAGCTAAAATCCAATCTAAATCATTGGTCCAGGCAAGATTACCTAGCCAATTGCAAATGAAATCTTTATCACCTGCGTAAATCAAAACTGGATATCCTTTATCTAATAATTCAGTAATATAGCTCTGTAATGGTTTTGACTCATCACCAGTGTAGGCAAAATTGGAAAATACTTCATCATTGCATCCCGAGAATTTTTCAACCTCCGAACCTAATGCTTCTTGTACGTAAGGAAGGTTCAAGTATTGCTCAACGTTGTCAATTCCATTATAGCATAATCCATTATCAGATTCACACGCACTTCTAATATCATAATAGTTCAGGCCAGTCTTTTCGTAAGGGCCCAATAAGACATCTGAGCAATAAATAGTGGCTGGAACACAAGTAAATGCAATCTTTGAAGAGTAACAGGCTTCCACTAGCCGAGCACAACGAGGATAGTCTTTCTCCATTTTATCGCATGCATCGTCATCCAAAACTTTCTTATATCCACCCAAGCCACAAGCCATTGGTTGATAATATTTATCTTGAACTAGAGAGTCGGTGATACCATTGCCAATTAACACAGAGGTTAATTCAAATGATCGGTCAGCATGATTGATGATCTCTGAAGCTATGGCTGGAATATAATGACCAGCATAACTCTCACCAGCGATATGGAAATCATTTTTAATGAATTGAGGAAATTTCTGATAAAATAACTCTAAAAAGATGAAAACGTCCTTAGCTGCGGCATAAGTGGTGGAAACCTTTTCATCACCGTACGAATAACCAACCCCAACAGGTTGGTCTAAGAAAATAACTGATGCATTTGAATTCCATGAATATGGGTTGTATATCGGCTTAATATCTTTTCCAATTGATGAAGGACCTAGTTCAAAAAACAGACCAGTCAAACTGCTACATCCTGGACCACCATTTAACCACAAGATAACAGGATCCGTTTCGGGGTTGTTTCTTGATTCAAAAAAATAGTAGAAGAAGTGATGACCTTCAAAATCAAGATATCCCGATGTTTGATTAACAGTATCAATACCTAGAGATCCTGGATTGATTACTTTAGTTCTTAATTGGTAATCTTTGAATCTGGAATCCGTAACAAATTCATACGCTGAATTTGATTTGGCTCTACTTAGTTGCTCTTTTGCTTTTGGGATGAACTGATTTTCATTAAAATCATCAAGTTTAGAAGTAAGATACTCGAAAGAAAACTCTCTTGAAAGTTCTTCCCAAACGTTCAAAATTTCTTTGTAGTTTTTGATATCAGTTGGAGCATCTGCGTATTCGAGTAATGATTGAAGGGAATTCTTCATCAACAATGGCCCTTGTGCTATTAACTCAGGCAAGTTTAGAGCATTCAATACAACCAAAGCATATGATAATGCTGATAAATGTAAAGAAAACTTCATGATTGTAGCAAGTAGGTAAAACACTAATTCACATACAAGTGTTTTAGAACTACTAGATTGAAGCCAGAAGTTGGGTGTGGGTTGTGGGATACCCCCCATGTCTGAATTATAATTCCAGCTGATAGAGACAATAAGTACCTCCCGACCCTCGAGAGGAGAGATTATGAGCGCCGGTGATACTATTGTAACAAGCAACTGCAAATTATAGTACTATATCATTGAATCTTGGTTTTGTTTAATTGTAATAGTGCCATTATAAGACCTTTTAAATATTTATTTGGCCATCTAAGAAATACATATATTAAATGAGAAATGGCTACCAAAAGATACTTTAGAGGAAGGCCAGAGGGTGCTGGAGAGCCTGAAACGTCAGACTCTGAAGGATTAGATTCTGAAGAAGATACTGGAATACAACAGGAGCCATTGAGGAATCCTAGCATATCTGTGAAGAAAATCACCACTAATATCACTAATTCTGAAAAACAATCATCATCAATCAGTATAGCTGAGTTTTCAAAAAAATCTGCTCCACAAGTGAACATTCGAACAGAAGCTAAACTTCATAAGAGCGATAACAAGCTTCAGCTGAACGATGAAGCGACCAAAGATCAGATTGATGCAGTACATGAGTTCGAAAACAATTCAGCATCAACGTCAGATTCAGACACAGACTCAAGCTCAGATTCAGAGAGTGATCTTGAAAGTAGCTCAGATTCAGATACAAAACTTCAACTAAAACCAGTTTTTATCTCGAAATCTAGAAGGGCTGAGAACTTGAAGACTCTGACACCGGAAGAGAAGTTACTGAGAAACAAAGACCGAACTTTGAAAAAGATTGAGCTGCATATACAACAAGATATAGATTATCGTAAGCAACAACTTCGGTTAATACAAGACTTTGATGGAATTGATGATACAGATGGCTTAGATCCAGAAGCAGAATATGCACAATGGGAACTTCGCAGTCTTGGAAGAGAAGAGAGAGACCGCTCAAGATTGACGAAAGAGCAAGAGGAATTCGAAGAATTGGAGGAAAGAAGAATGAGAACTGAAGAAGAAAGAGACACTGAAGATAAATTGAAAGCTCAAAGAGTTGATGAAAAAAAAAAACTTTATTCAAGTACTGGTGCATTCTTCAAAGACGAAGCTCTTTTGAATAGAAACGTTGAAGGTGAAATTGAAAAATATGATAAATCTCTGTTACCCCAGAGGTATCACCATGGAAGTAAATAGTCCGATCAAAATTAATGAGGTTATCAGTTTTGATTTCAAGCCCAAGATTGCAGGATAGATCGACTTTCGAATGTAGTGACTAGTGATTTAATACAAGGAAAAATCCGAAAAAAAATCTTTCAGTGTTTACTTACACGAGCGTTTTACTTACACAAATGTAAACACCAAAAGATAAATAATAACTTTCATAGAAATGTCTCATATATTCCCACTCCCAAGTGATTTGCCAGAGTTTTTGTCGCCGTATCTCCCTAAAAGTGTCGAAGCAAAGCCATTTGTTACTTTAACCTATGCTCAATCATTAGATTCTAAAATTGCAGCAAAACCTGGAACGAGAACAGCTATTTCGCACCTTGAGACAAAAACAATGACACACTATCTTCGTTCAGTTCATGATGGTATTTTAATAGGGTCAGGTACAGTGCTTGCGGATGATCCAGGTTTGAATTGCCGCTTTAAAGAAAATGGAAACATCAATACTCCAAGACCAATCATTTTGGATCCAAGTTTCAAGTGGGATTACAAAGGATCGAAATTAGAATTGCTAGTATCAAGAAACGAAAGTTTAAAGCCCTGGATAATAATAAACGATGATAGCAACGACAATATCAAGGAAAAGATTCAATATGTCGAGAATAGCGGGGGTAGAATTATAAAAATTGCAAGAAATTCAGACGGCAAAATAAAATGGGAAGATATCCTGAAAACTTTACATAGACTTCGTATCAAATCATTAATGATTGAAGGTGGTGCAAAAATTATAAATGACTTACTCGAAAGAGATGATCTGGTAAATAGTTTGATAGTAACTATAGGCCCCACTTTTCTTGGGCAACAAGGGGTTGATGTAAGTCCGTTAGAATTAGTTAAATTAGAGAATACTCAATGGTGGACTGGTACTCAAGATGTTATATTAGCAGCCAATCTACAACACAATTAAATAGATCAATCCTTAAATAAATACAAAGAAACTCTTTCCCCCCATATATTACATCTGAACTTATAAACATATTCTATAACTTGCATAGCGACCACTGGTTTCACTTCTTCTGATGATTTTGACTACTTGCCCCCTTTTCAATCCTAAGTAACGAGCAACTGGATCCTCTCTTTGGATACGAGGTAATTGTGATTCCTTTAATCTGTATCTCTCCAACAATTCTTTCTTTTCTAATTCTGATAATGGGATATGTCTTGGGACCAATTCATGATGTGTGATGTTGACGATTAGATCAGTTTCTTGAAATGTTTCGATAGTAGCCGGTGCTACAGTTGGGATTAATTTTGATGCTGATGAAGTTATGCCGTTTTGGTAAATGAAAATACCAGTTGAGAAATTATGTTCACTCATGTGGATGATAAATGACTTCATGGTTTTGATACCAACTGAAGCCTCTTCACAGAATTCAACCCATAGGGGCCCTCTGTTTGGAAATTTTTCGTCAAAGGCCGAGTCTGGATTAGCTTGGAAGCACATCAACCTTCTTGAAACTTTACCTAAGGGGTCGAGGTATTTTGATCTAAATTCTTCCAAGCTGATGTCAATTTCTTCTTGGGTGATATAATAGCCTCTGTCTCTAACCATTTCTTTGACAGTTTTCAAAGTTCTCCATAAACGAGAGGATCTTCTATGTTCATCTTCCGAGTCATAATTCATCTTGAATTATTCGATATTATTTAAATATGACTTTTGTAACAAACCTTCATGACGGCATCATCTCTATGTTTACGATATTCATTTGAAATTTTTTTTTCAAATGTATTGGTGCTGCTAATTCTCCGAATCTCCGCGAACTAATTCTTTTGCCGAAGTGTTTTTACCCTCCCGAATATGTCATATATATATATTTGGCATTTAACACAATACACAAAAAAACAGATGTTTTACGTAAACTTCAAAATTGAGTGTACATTAGGCTTATGGTTATAGAAGTTTCATCAATTTGAATGACTCGTTATTTGAAAAATTAATAATATCAAAAACGTCATCAATATGAGTACTATTAATACCTAATTTAGACAATAGCTCTGAAGTTTTGAGCTGTGATTTTAATTTTCCAAGTTCTGCAACAGTTGCTTGTTTAGCGTTTAGAATATCTTCATCTCTGACCTTTTCTATCAACCTCGAGTTAAGTTCCTTTAGGTTTAAAATGTCATTTTTGCTGATTTTGTTATAGCTATTTGAAATTATATGTTGTATAGATTTAGCGGTATCTAGAATAACAAGTAGAACATGAGAAACCTTCCATGATAAATTTAACTCTAATTTTGGCTTTGATCTATAAATTTCGCTGACCCGAGCAATCGATGATCTTTTGTTGAATAACTGAGTAGTTTCATAGATCAATCTGAAAGACCATTTTTCAATATCTGTTAGTAATGACAAATCAGCATTTTCAATATTTGTGATTTTACCATTGATAAGACCTTCTTGAAGGTTTATAATTTTGTCATATTGGGGATCGGTCGGGATATTAGCAAGTAGCTTTTCCTTTAATGGAAGTATCTCTTCATCAACACCGGTATTCCAAAAAACTTTGAAATCTCTATTATCGCTATAGGATTCTGAAAAGCCAAAATCTGAGATTTCATTTAAAGGTTCTTTATTGTTCAACAACCGAGAAATTTTGTTATATTGAAGCAATTCATGATTCTTTAAACTTGAGTTTTCTAGTCTCCAATGAAACTCAAGCATGGATTCCAATTTATTAAAGCTACCTTTGTTGAAACCAATCTTGATGAAGTATGAAGTTTCAGATTTGTTAGCTTTGTAAATCTTAAAAACTCTGTTCAAGACATCATAATCTGGATAACTACTAGATAGTCTTGAAACTAAGAAATGTGAAAGTATATCAAATTGAATGTTTTTGACCTTTAATTTTTCAAAATTTAATGAAGCTTGGGTATGACAGTTGATTAATTTGTAAAGTTGCACTAACCATATTCTTAGATGAAATTCGTGTTTGTCTTTTTCCAAAATTTTCTCCAAAATTAAAATGGAAATAATAATATTTTTTGTACTGAAGTTTTTTGATAATAGCGCCTGAATAACCAATACAATAAATTCGTCGCCTTGGTGAAAATCAGTCTTCTCCTTTTTGTTCAATAAATGTTTATACTTGTTAAACTTTATTATTAACTCATCAAAAAATGAATCTTTATCCAGCAAATCTATATTAATCAATAACTTAAATTTAATTACATTGACTTGCCATATCATATCTCTGTCTTCGTTACTAAAAAGGATCTCATTATTGTCTAACCATTTCTTAAATGCTTCACGATCAACATATTTAAAATAAGATTTGATATCAAAGAAGGCACAGGGTTTGCAGCCAATATGATTTAAGTACTGGTAAACCGATTGATCGACCGATTCACCTCTTTGAACAGCTAATTCAATTAAGGCTAATCTCGAATTTCTGGTGCCATAAAATTTGATCATATTTTCAACGTCTTTATTCAGTTTCAATGAACTTTTGATCAAGTATTTCCATGTATTAAAATCATCCAGTTTGTAATCATTCAAAATCACCAAGGACCAATGGTACAGTTCCTCATACTTCTCTAATTTGTCCAATGTTTTTAAAAGAATGATTTGCAATTCCAAGTCCAGTTTATTGGATCCAGTAAAATTCAATATTTCAGAAACAACTGACTCAAAATTTCCAATGGATTCTAGTAGTTTAACCAAAATGTAAACTTCTTGTTCACTTCTCAGCGGTTTTAAAGCTTCAACAATCTTAGTGCCTAGTTTTGGAATGACCGTTTTTTCAATAGCAGTAGCTTCTTTAGAGATGCTTAATAAATAACTGGTAAATGCTGCCCATAAATGAAACAATCTATTTGAGCTATTGAGTGATTTTAACGCCATGGACGATTTTTGTAGAACTCTGACATTATTCGTTTCACAACCTAAATGAAACCAATGAGTTAGAATTTCAAAAGACGGATATTTTTTAGCAGCATTTTCGTATACCTGAAAGGATTCTTCGGTTTTACCAAGCTGGGAAAAAATCTTGTTTAAAAGTCCTAACGATTTTATATCATTTGGGGGTTTTTCCATAATCTTTAGACAATTTTCTAGACACTCACTGGACTTTCCAGACTCTAGTAATATGTAGTTATAAAGTACTTGATAAAAGGTAACATTAGGTGACTTCTTCAACAATTTCGAGCATTGTTGTAAAGCAAACTTATAAGTACCATTATCGATAGCATTATATATTTCCTCTTCTTTAGCCGACATCGTTAATTTTAGATCAGATCTCACTGGGTATTTAGTGATGAGGTAGGTTTTATTGAAAGTAAATTTTCAATAATTTTCAAGGATTTCCGTTCGTGATTTTCGATCCGGGAAGCTCTGAGCTTTAACGTGAAATCACCAGTAGATACATGTACAGTGAACTGCAATTCTCTACATGATCGCGTAAAAAGTCAATTGGATTATTCGTCTTTACCATTTACTATAACATTACACATAACAAAAACAAGATTTAAATACCACAGGATATAAAATGACTTTTAGAAATCTAGATCAAATCTCAGTTGTTGAGAAGACCCTAAAGATTCAGGCCCTATATTCTCTTACTGGTCATTTTCATTAAAAGAAGTACCTTTGACTTGAGCTTGGACTTCGTATTTACGCTTGGCTTCATAAACTTCTCTTAACCAGGTCTTCACGCATATACCACAACAGAAGTTTCTCCTAACAGGAATTAAGCGCTGTGATTTAAAATCCCACCATTCTAGAGCTTTGGCTACTGGGTTAACACAGATTTGATCACAAACTGAGCAAGTTTCTCCATAAATACCTTTTTGCAAAGCTTTAGCAATCATTCGCTGAGTGTAAATGGATACATTCTTTTTCCAGATTTTGGTTTCTGAGCGTGACACATCATACCTGCTTATAGCTCTCAATGCAAATTCTGAAAGTTTTGGTACTGATGAGACAGATTTAACTGCTTCAACATCTTCAATTGGTAATGGCTTGGGTAATTGGGTAGATGTTTGTAATGGAAAATCTATCCATTTGATTTTTGATACATATCTTCTTTTGTCGACCTGATGGTTTGGGTCATCATCGCCAACACAAAAATAAGATCCTTTATCATGATCATGCAATTCAATAAGGTTTGAGTTTGGCCTAACTAAAAGGTTGACTAAGTTTGGTAGCTTAAGAATTTGGTATGGAAGGACTTTTATTTGATTTGATACGACAGAAAAATCTGTCAATCTCTGTAGTTTAATTATATTTCCTGGTACTTTTTTCAAGTTATTATTTCTCAAAGATAAAACGGCAATATTATTGACATTGAATAATGACGGTGGTAAAATTTTTAGCTTGTTATGGACAGCATATATTTCAATCTTGGGTATTTCAATACCATATCTGCCAACAACAACCAAGTTCTTTAAGTCTTCAATATCATCCGGTATGGACCGTAGACCCAGATTATCTAGATGAAGTTTAGGTACCCCATCTTCAATTGATTTTGCTATCAAATTTCTAGCAGCTACCAATAATTCTTCATTTCCTAATTTTTGAGTATAAGTTTGTTCCTCATTCACGTAATCGCTGCTCAAATAGCCGTGTATACGATTATAGAAATTCACATTGAATTCAATTGTGGTATCAGACCCATCATCGATATCATCATTACTTTGTGCTATAACAGTGGCCTGACTATTCGACAAAAATTCTTCTCTTTGTGGTGAACTATTTAATCCTCTATTGAAATCATCAAATGCAGGGGGTGAACTTGGGACTTTTTGATGAAAATAGCTTATAGATTCAGATGACATATGTAAACTTATTTTTGAGCTATTTGAAACAAAATGATGTGGGTAATTGTCACTTGTCAAACAACTATTATCTACTTCAAGCGCTCTTCTTTTTGTATGTGTTCCGTTCTGACCATGTACTCTCTTTCTCACAAGCTGATTATTGAAAGTATCCGATTTATTTAGATCTTCATCACTATCACATTCCATTATTATCCTCTCATTTCCAACATCTTCAAAGGTGTCACTAACATAGGCTTGAACGTCACTATCGTTTCGTGTGTGAAATAGTGGACCCCCAGCATTTAAATCTCTAGTAAGTCTATCTCTAGGAATTTCTGACAACGCGTCATCATTTTCAGATCTTGAGTTATCATACCAAAGAGGAAGAAGCGGGGTCTCACTTCCCATTATGTGATTTTGGTTCTTGTCAATGCCACTTATCCTTGGAATCGAGTTGAGTCAAATCAATTCGATAAACCGCAGTTTAAATCAAATCTCTTTAATTATCCACCCATAAACATTTGAGAGTGCATTTTTTCGTATTTTACGCGTCAATGTTTAACCGAGCGCGGGATATCTTTGTATTAACTTAACAAGTAACTGCATCTGCGAGGTATTAATGGATCAATAATTTAAAAACTATACAATACGACAAGAAAGACGAATAGCTAAGTTAGGATTTAAAAAGATAAAAAGATAAAATTCCCCTCTCATGATTCGGTAGATTGTGTTGCATAAACCAAATTCATCAGGTTTCATAGAATAGCTCTGATTATCATTCACAAAATCTATTCGCAATTTATAAATATTAAAGAGTTGGGACCGACTTTCAGTATGAACATATAAGCTATAAGCTATAAGTTATGTAGAATAAGTAATAGCTGATATCAAGATCCAGTTAATGACAATATATTATAATGAATTTATTACCTGATATGCAAGATCTATGCGACTCTTGAAAAACAAGAAGGTTTAAGCAGACGATTTACCTATCCAAGTTTAATCTTTGGCTATACCGCCTGTATTTTACTGGCTTCCGGAAATTTACAGTCAAAATCGGTAATTTCACAAGATCCAGGGCCGCTATGATACGGAAAAGTATTATATATTTATATATATATATCAATTCTTCAGCTTGGTTCTTAATATAAAGCACAAAGAGACCCGACAATGCTCTTTCTCAGTTTTTGAGTTTGGGTAACTTTTTTCTATTACTCTCTATTTCTTCAGTTTCTTTAGCATTAAAATAGTGAGGAGCCAGCTCAGTCAACCATTTTTCTTGGATTGGTAAACAGTTTCTCATAAATTCTTTACTTGTCAATACCAACTCGTAGTAAATTAATAGTTTCGGTGGAGGCTTGAGTTTATATAAAACTGATGATGGATGTATAAAAACTGGTTGATTTCTCTTCAAAGACTTGTAACTTTCTCCAGTTTTGGACAGTCTGGCAGCATTAGGAAAGAAACCTGCCGTGAAAGCTTTTTCTATGTTAATGGTCTTTTCTTGGGCGGTCAAGGTTTCCTCCAATTCAGACTTATCTTTCACCATTAATTCAACATTCTCGCACAACCTTTCTAGTTGATCTCTAACATTTCTTGCCCTCATCAGCGATTTACTCTGTACAAAATTATCCCGACACCACTGGGCAGAAAATCCTGAATCAACCCATTGTTTGTAAATTTCTAAGAGAGTTAAAAGGTCACTGGATTTATTGAAAGAATTTTTTGCAGCATCTGCCAAAGACTTTTTTTCCTTTGGGCGGTAGAATAGCGCAGCGGCTTCCCCTAATGTGGCAATTATCGACAGGATCTCATCTGTGCAATGTAATTTTCTACTTGACAACAGAACTTTGGCCAACATAGGGTCTGTTGGAAACTGTGACATATTACGTCCAACGAGTGTCAATCCTCCGGTTGGCTTCAGGGCACCTAGTGCATACAATAACTCAAATGACTTTATCAATGTTTCGGTGGAGGGAGGATCCATAAAATCAAAGGCTAGTAAATCAGAAATCCCCAGTGACAATAGCAGCAACACCACACTTGATAGATTAGTCCTCAATATCTCAGGAGTAGGATTCGCTTGTAGTTCGTGATAGTAAGTCCATTTAGTGTATAGTCTAAAACATTTTCCAGGGCCAACTCTACCAGCTCTACCAGCTCTTTGATCAGCAGATGCCCTTGAGCACGGATTTACAACCAAGCTTTCCATTCCTGTGGATGGATTGTATGTATTCTCCTTTACAAGACCGGTATCAATAACATAAACAATACCATCAATTGTAATAGAAGTTTCTGCAATATTTGTAGCTAGAACAACTTTACGAGACCCTTTTGGAGTGGGCTCAAAAATTCTCTGTTGTAGTTCTTGAGGTAAATTGGCATATATAGGACAGACAATCATTTCTTTTATCCTGTTTCCTAATTTTCGTGAAGTCTCCTGTAAATTTTCAGCCATGGCCTCAATCTCATCTTGACCAGTTAAAAACACAAGAATGTCTCCTGCGCCCTGTGAGGTATGGATTTGGAGAACTGAAGTAGTTGCAGCATGGATGACATTTGCTTCTGGCTGTTTGGTGTAATAAATATCGACAGGAAATCTTCTACCTGGGATATTGAAGACTGGGGCACCATCAAAATAATCACTAAACTTTTGAGCATTCATTGTAGCCGAGGAGATCAGTAATCTTAAATCAGGCCTTGATCTAGCAATATCTTTAACCAAGCCAAATAATATATCAGTACTTAAAGTTCTTTCATGAGCTTCATCAATCATTAGTGCGGAATAAGAGTTTAAATCAGGATCAGAAAGGAATTCTCGCAGTAACATACCGTCAGTCATGTATTTCAATACAGTTTTTTCATTTGTGTTATCTTCAAACCGGATACTATAACCCACTTCATTACCTAATTTGACTCCCATTTCATCAGCAACTCTAGCAGCAACAGAAGTCGCAGCAACTCTACGTGGCTGAGTGCACGCAATCTTCTTTCCATTCTCAGAATAACCATTTTCAAATAAATATTGTGGTAGCTGTGTAGTCTTACCTGACCCCGTTTCACCAACAACGATCAAAATCTGATGCTCTCTAATAGCATCTAGTAGTTCATCTCTATATTGATAGACTGGTAATGACCTACGTACTTCATCAATTGATTTGATTCTAGCTTCCTCATTTTTTATCTGTTTATCTAAAACTGTTTCTTCTGGTCTATGAATATCTTCGGATACAAAGTCTATATTGTGAGAATCATCAAACACGTAATCATACTGATCTTGGTTGGGAGCAACAATCTCATCAGGATGTGAGATCTTAGATTTTTTTATAACAGATATTTGGTTCTGCTCCCATTGTTCGTTATCCGGTTTAAAAACCTCATTTGATTTAAATTTTGCATTTAGTACTTCTTCTTTTCTTTTTCTATTAATTCTTCCAGAGTCTGTGACATAATCTTCGGGTAAGGCATAGCCTTCAGATTTGTCAATATTTCTTTTCTCACGTATCAAATGCAGGACTTCCCTTTTATATCTGATATCATTCTGTTCCTTCTTTGTTAAATTGGACCAGCCGTAATTTGCAACGTCACCTTCAAGATCAGAGACTTCTTTTTCTAATAAGTGGAATCTTTCTTCTTCTCTTTTATCTAAATATTTTTGTCTAGCTAAAGATCGAAGTTCATCAGTGTTGCGAATAATCTCATCCTTTGTATTTTCACCAATACTAGGCTTCTCATTTGAGATAACAGCCAGTTTTTGGCCAACACTCTGTGTATGAATCTGTTGTGTCTCAAAATTTAGTTTATTCTCATTCACATTTTCACGTTCTTTGTCCTCAATTTCGGAATCAGATTCACTCTCCCACCTATTTCTCTCCTTCTTTCTAAATCTGCTCTGACCTTCCATGCTGTATTCAAGCAATAGTTGCAGAGAACATTCAACTTGTTATTTTGTAATTTGGCACATAAAATCAATTCGATTTTGTGGTTGAAGAAATTTTTTTTATGTGTCTTAATAAAACATTGAAAAATAACCGAAAAGAGAAATTTGCAGCTGGCTACCAAAACCTGCTACCTGGCAAAGGAAATTAATGACCTTTAGGTTCTAACGTTCGAACACCTTTCTTATTGACATTTCTAAAACGTGATAATCATCAAAAGTACATGTCTGGCACCGAAGTTATAGTCCCAATAGAATCCACTACAAGAAAGAGAAGGGAATCACGAATTGCTTCCTTAGATCGTGTATCATTTCTCTTAGACAGTGGAAATGAGGCGAAACATTCAACTTTGCATACAGATAAGGAGACGTACGTTCCACCTTGGACTGAACCATATATAATAGGTATAGCTGGCCCAAGTGGATCAGGAAAAACTAGTGTTGCATCAAAAATTATTCAAGCCATAAATACACCCTGGACTGTGTTAATATCGTTAGATAACTATTACAAGCCTTTGACTCCCGAAGAAAGAAAACTGGCGTTCCAAAGTAAATGGGATTTTGACACGCCAGATGCCATTGATTTAGATTTATGTTATCAAACAGTTAAAGCACTGAAAGAGGGGTGAGTATGGATTTTGGACTTGCTTTTGACAGAGCTTACTAACAAAGGTTAATAGACAAAAGGCTTCAGTTCCTGTGTACTCATTTTCAGAACATGCCAGAACGGATTCGGTCATCACTGTATATGGCGCTAATGTGATTATCGTTGAAGGTATTTATGTCCTACATCACGAAAAACTTAGATCTCTGATGCATATGAAAGTATATGTCGACACTGATTTAGACATATGTTTAGCAAGAAGACTAAGTCGTGATACTATCACACGTGGCAGAGATCTTGAAGGCGCTATAGGACAGTGGGAATCGTTTGTGAAGCCAAATGCTGAAAAATCAGTCAAGCCTACCATGAGAAATGCTGATTTAATTGTTCCAAGAGGCTCGGAAAACACTATAGCTATAGATATGTTGATCAAGCATATAAAAAAGCAATTGATTAAGAAATCAGAAATGCATTTAGACAAATTAGATAAGCTTACAGGAAAATTGGAAATCTCATCTCAAAAGTTTCCGAATTTGAAGAGGTTAGACAGATCAGATCAACTGAGGGGTGTTTATACCGTTTTATTGAACAAGGAAACATCAAGGGCTGATTTTATCTTTTATTTTGACAGAATAGCCACTAATTTGATAAACAAAGCTTTGGAATTTCAAACCTTCGAGAAGACATGTTTGATTACACCTTTGAATATACGCTTTGAGGGTGTTCTACCGTCAGATCAAATAATTGCTGTCAGTATAATTAGATCGGGCGACTGTTTCATGCACTCTCTTAGAAAAACTATACCTGAGGTTCCAATCGGCAAATTGTTGATTCAATCAGATTCAACTACTGGAGAACCACGTCTTCATACTGAGGCACTGCCGCCTTGTATCGATGAGGCAAATACTAAAGTTTTATTATTAGATGCACAAATTATTTCAGGCGCAGCTGTTATTATGGCAACTCAGGTTTTGGTTGACCATGGGGTAAAACCGGAGAACATAGTCCTAGTAACGTATTTAGCCACAGAAATTGGTTTAGGTAGATTATTGAAAGCCTTCAAGGGTATCAAAGTTGTGGTGGGTGAAATTGGTTTCAGAGAAGACCTCATAAGGCAAAGTTGGTTCAGAACACGGTTTATAGATGCTAAGTACTTTGGCACAGCTTGAAGCCTGGAAGATATCTTCAAAAATGTTGTTTATATAAGTTCTATGTAGGATTCATCTTACAAAACTGAAATATATCTGTTAAAAGCCAATTAGTCTAGTCAAAGAAAAACCCACTGTAACAACGACTGCATAAGCAAAAATTGAAGATGGAACACCTCTACTGATAAAGTTACCAACAGTCAGGTATCTATCCCCGAAATCATCGCTTAAAGAAATAGCAGTGACGTTTGGGAAACCGGAGGTTGGTAACCCCATAGCACATGAGCATAAGAAAGCTGAAATCATAATTAGTAAGTTTGGATGCGGGTCTTCTAGAGAAGCACCTATTTCAGCGACTAATGGGACAATGATCAAAGCAGCAACGGTATGTGAAACAAAAGTGGCCATAACTAAGATTAGACCACCAAAAATTAACATTATCGAGAAAAGAGAATAATGCTCCACTCTGTGTTGAATCTCTAGAGCAATAACAGCTAACAAACCTGATGATGAAACCGCTTTACCTAAAGCGACACCGCCCATTGCAAGCTGAACGATAGTCCATAAAAAGCTATTAAAATCTTCGCCGGTCAAAATTCCTGTTCCAAAAAACAAAATCATAGGAATGATTGAAATGATACCCATTTCACCAAATATATCCTGTAATTGATGAGCTAAACACCATAATCCAATCGTTAGAATAGTAACTATGGTAATGAACCATTGCTGCCTTGAAAACTTTTCGTCAACAGTTCTGATAGCTAAAATTTGAACTCGTTCCTTTGATCTGAAGGTGACCAGTAGAAACATCCAGATAATGAGCAATGAAATAAGACTTACCGGCAAGGCAACAATGAACCATTGTCCCCATGAAGGTTGAGGATCCATCATACCGATAGATATGATGTTTTGAGGTGAAGCAATAGGCGAAGCCATACCACCGATATTAGAAGCTAAAGCAACACCCAAGACTAGTTGTTTTGCAAAATTTGAACCACGAGGCAAAGTTCTTAGTAGCGATTGAATTATTGAATAACATAGTACTGGTGCTGCAACGTTTGAAACCCACATAGAAACAAATAAGGCAACTGACATCACAGTCAGGAGAATGACATGTGGATTAGTACCTGCTTTTGATAATATCCATGTTGATACGATCCTGGCAATATTATACTTTGATAAAGCAGCTGCCAAAGTAAAACCACCCAGTAATAGCATTATCACTGAAGACCACATTGCACCTAAAATGAATTTTGATGCTGATTCCGGATCCATCCTTTTGCCATCATCTGATTTTAATACTCCCAAAATGACAATCAAAAGTGGAACTAGTAATGAAGTAACAAACAATGGAATAGCTTCAGTGGCCCATAACAAGGATGAGCAAATTAGTAGAGCAAAGCAGTTTCGTTGCTCAGGTTGTTCAAAAGGTGAAAATCTCAGCAAAATAAATGTAAGGACAATAATAGAAGTTAAGCTGGCAACATTACCGTTAAAAATCTTTTCAGAAGCGGCCTGTTCATCTTCCTCGCCCACTAGAACTTCTTTGGAGTTTTTTTTCTTGGCAACATATGCATTTTGTGCTTTACGCTCTAAACCAATCATGTCTTTCCAAACGGTGTTTCGTTCCCAGACGACATGCTCTCTTAAATGTAATCTTAGTTCTGATTTAGCATTTTCAATTGAGCCATTAGTGGCTAAATTAGCATATATTGTAACCAATTGATCAATCTTCCCTTTGAGCTCATTTTCAGTTGATAAACTAAAAGGATATGAATTTTGGAGTAACTTTTCCAGGTATTCATCTTTTATCGAAGTGTTCAAAGATTTATCGAATTTCTTTAAAGCTTTAGTAAACCCAGTTTTGTTTAATTCGACAAATGACTTTAATTCAGATAAACTGGTGAATAAAGCAACTGTTCTTCTCTTCAAGCTAATTCTTAAATCTGAAAGTGCACCGAATTGATCGTTCCCGTAATCGAGGTTCATATCCCAAACTTCAGGGGATTCAGAACGAGTCAAATAATCAGCTAGTGCGGTTCTTTGTTCTCCAGCGAAAGAATTTGATCTACCTCTATAGCGATCAATGCGCTCTGTGATTTCATTATATTCACCCTCATCATTGGATTCAGCGTCGTTTAAAGGATCTATTGTTTCTTCAAGAGGTGTATTATTACCTGATTTTAAGTTTTCTGGATAAGATCTTGCTCTATGAGGTTGTCTACCCTCGTTTGAACTCCTCACATCTTTCTCAAAATCATCCAAATCACGTATCAAAACGAAAAATTCACCATAGCTATAAGCTTCACGCTCCTTGTAAAACTTTTCTATCTTCCTTAGCTCAGAATCTAAAGCATTGATAAAAATTGAAGTGAACTCTGTGCTGGTATGTATGTGGTCGTTTGATACTAAATATGAGGCCTCCGTATCATCTCTATTTTGGATGGCAGTATCCTTCAGAGATTCTCTTTGTAACTTATAAATAAGCTTTTTTAAATTGGAATATGCAATATACTTGGTTGACCATTCAGGAACCGCATTGAATTGCAAACTATGTGAGAACTTCATTAGATAAATACTTGTCAGTTAAACATTTTGTCAATGAACCTTGAGAATAGATAGATGGATCATTTGTTCATTTAACAGATTTTAGCACGGGGCCTACTCAGAAATTCTAATGATGTGTGGCCTGACTGAAAAAAATAAAAGTTATTCCTATTCTTAGTCTGCCAATAATCATGCCCGTATAAGCAGGCAACCCCCAAGTTCCAACCCACAACCTTTCTGCAGAGAATACCTACAGGCTAATACTTGAAGGCTGATAGACTGGAGTCTGATACCTATTATTTCCCATGGGCTGCGCCGCCGCGCCGCGCGCCACTACTAACTAGCAGTACATCCTCACAAACTACATAGTATCTGCTACAGTGCTACGTGCTACTGTATCACAGAAAGTACCCTGGAACTTGGAAGTTTCTTTTCTCACTGTCAGGAGGACTCAAGAGTCATGGCCCAGGCTCTTGTCAGGGCAAAATTTAAAAGCTAGAACTCCAAAATCAACAATTTCAAAGTAGTCTTTGACAAAAGGAACTATAGTGTAATATATATCGAAGATCATTAATGGATCACTTGAAAGTGCTATTAATCAATCAATAGTTTACAAAATATAACATTGATTCGTGTAGTTTCGTGGGTACTGAATATTATCCTTATCGTTAGCCATGCTGAGTGTACACAAACTGCTCGGCTAGGTAGTTTGTGTTAAAGAAGTTTTACTAGTTGTTCAGCTGAGGGTGTGAAATAGGTCATATGGTGTCATATCAAATTATAAATAGTGGAAGTCTCTGTTTTCCAGTGTCCAGCCTGTAAGTTTTTGGTATTGGCACACGCACAACTTTCGCTGATTTGGATTTTTTGATCTTCATTTTGAAAACAAAATCAGCTTAAAAGTGTTCTCCATCATTTGAATAGGATGGAGTCTTTTTGAGCTTAAATAAGGTCAATTTTGAACCATTGATCGTAGTACAAATGTGCTTATAAACAGCAATTATTGCTTATGTCTTCATGAACGGTGCTCAAAATTTTATTTAAGATGGCCATTGGCGACTCGTGAGGAAAATTAAATAATATCAACAAAATTTCCTTTGTACCAACTTCTGCATCTAAAAGTGAAGAAACTGAACATGACACTATTGTAAATCAAATGGGGTCTAATAAAAATCCGATCTTGGATTGTATACCAGTTTTTAGAGGAGTCCATCGTGTGGACACTCCGGAACCTCATTATTTATATTTGGGTAATTCTGAGAATCAGAAATCTTGTGCTGATGAATAATGCATCTCTCCTACAGTCAACTCATAGGGTAAATTAGAACAATAATTTATCAAGATAAAGTGAAAACAAATGTGATATTTACGGATCAGTAATACCGCAAAATCTACTCTCTATTTTCACATTATAAAGGAAAAAAATGCTAATTGTATATCCTTCAATGAAAGCAGAGAAATTGCACGTCCAAAATATGGCAATGGGAGGATTCAGGAAAAAGAGCTTCAAAATAATCAGTATCATTTTACTACCTCACGAAGCTCCTGGATAATTGGTACTAACTGATATAATCGCCAACTATTCTGTGTATAATGGGACTTCATTATGCCTGCATAAAGGGTGATAATTTACGATAGGCAGATAATTTTCAGGCTCTCATTGCAATTAGACTAATAAGATATATTGCGGCGATGTTTGTGATGGGGCTAATCCATTAAGACTTTGACATGTTCTTGTTTTTTTTCTTTTGATTTTGTTCATTATTGTCCTTTGCATTTGTATTTCATCGATTATGTTTGTTTTACGAGTCAATGAAAAATTTGTGTCTCATTATCTTGGTAATAATACACCATTCTCTTATAGGAATGAATTATTGTAGCCAAAAGCCATGACGCAAATATTAGATAAAATAAACCTAGCCACTCCAACATCAAAACCAGCCAAAAATGCCAAGCAGAAATGAAGGCCAAACGTCACAAACACCGCTGATTTATCCAGGTTTGAAAATATCCCAATCAATCTCAAATGAATGAGAAAAATAAAAGAGTTCGAAAGTAACAAGACTGCAAAACGTATTTTACGATGTATATACACACCTAGAGATGTCATAAGTTCAGCACATGGAGCGAACATCCATGATATTTCGTCGAACTTGTCTTTGCTTCCTCAAGTCACCTGAAAAATTAGAATATTGGATTTGCAATCCAATCCAGATGACTATATTTTGAGCTGAATAAAAAATATCGAATCTAACCATCTCAGTATCTTTAAACATTTTGATAAAGCGAAATGATGAGCCTAATACTAACTAATTAAATGACCTGAGAAATATTTTGTAGAATCTTTCCAAGAAAGTATTTTGGATTGAACTTAATGAAGAGACATTTTACAAAGACTAACAAAAAGATAATAAACTGATAAAGTACATCACGTGTACCAAAGCGTTTGTTGATTAATTTTAAGAACTAAATTGGGATATTCCAGTTGAATTTTCTGAATTTAGCTCTATTGAGAATGAAGAGTTTGTGGCAGTTTTAGATATCTACGGCGTAAATATCCATACTTGATTTTCAATTGGGACTCAGTATTAAGCATTACTCAATAAAAATTTGACTCCCTCAAAAGGTTAAAAAAGGACCCTTTAAAGAAAAACTAGTTCAATGCTCTACAGATATAAAATAACTGAAGTAGATTCGCCATTTTCTGATAGCAGGTTAAGTGATTCGATTATTGGTAGAGACAAATATCTATTTTAAATGCTTGAAAATATTGTTGTTTTAAGACGAAAAATATCCAATGGTAATATTTAAAATTTGAAGCCTTTCATAGGTCGTGTAGATAAGGAGACTATACTAAAAATTCGAGATGGACAACCCGCTGGAGGTACTTAATGCTTATGAAAAGAAAAAAGACGATATCATTAAGCAGTTGTGTTTGCAAGTTTTTATCCATTTATTTCTTTTTATAAAAAAGATTAAATATAAATCTAATCTAATTACATCAAAACCCCATCCGCTGCATGATACATATATGTTCTATAAGATAATGGAAAATTAGTAAGTAACCTTACGCAGCGTAAATAGTTTATAGTATATCCACAACCAAAATAGGCCAAAACACCCAAATGATAATGATATGTTTGCTAAAACCCAGATATCAGGGTATCTTGAAGGTGGTATTATGTAAAAGTCAAGGATATGAATTGTACCAATACCAATATATGAGGATAAAATAACTAAATCCCAAAACCAATTTGAAGGTAACCCATGTCTTTTTTTATTTTTTTCACTTACCAAAGATATAGATGGTCCCGGTGTTAAGAATTTTGGTAAAAAATTAGGAGTGAGGAAACTTAGGTTACCCATTAGCCAATTGGATAACAAGAATGAAGCACCATATTGTAAAGCTAATCCATCTTTTTTCAAAAGCGGCCATAAACTGAATAAAGCAATGTTGTTTATCCAAGAAATCATAGCTATGATATCATTATTTTTAGTGGAATATAATAATGATATTGGTAATAATGGTATAAGAATAGTCTTTTCATGAACTTGGAAACTAAACAAAAAGAACGACATTGCACAAGCAGCCAATGCCCACGGCAGTAATGATTTTTTAGGGTTGATCAAAATTAGAATACCTGCTGGTAAAAATCCTGTTAATGTCAAAATCAAAGAATATAGTTGTAACTTTTCTTGACTTAAAAATGTTCTATATTTGATGAAAATATTGGAAAAACACCAAAAATTAGCAACTTTATCTTCGAAAATTCCTCTTTGGAATGGAAAAATTCTATAAATAGACTGCAAAAAATTTTGAAAATCACCAAAAATTATCAAAGGAGCAAATAAAACTATGAAGGTGACAATGGTGGAAATTCCAATCAACATTAACCTTAAAAAGTTTATTCTTGAGATCAATGTAGCACCAGAGGATGATGGGGTTTGGAAATCGATACATCTCCCTAATAAATAGAAAAAAATTATTGGAGAATAATGCAATGACATTTGTTTGAATCCTAATGAAAGCACAAAGAAAATCGAAGCCAGCATATAATTGTCGTATAATAAATGAACAATTGACAACAAAGTGAACCCTAACATAACTGAATTGTACTGGAAATGACCATGATCAATGAGCATCAACGAAGGTTGAAATAGTATAGCTAACGCGACTATAGTTTGATCAATTGGTTGTTGTTTTATTTGTTTTCCATTCCATCTGGTGAACCTAAAAACGGCAGGGATGTAGATTAAAACCTCACTTAAAATAACAGTAAATCTCATGAATGATTTTAAATCAATTGACTCGTTTCCTCTTGATGAGTCTAGTTCAAACCAAGCTGGGTTCATTAAATTACCTAATTTACCCAGTAGTAAAGAGTGATATGCAGTTAAAGGTGGGTAATCTAATCCCCAATATTGCAAGTCATACCAATACCAATCCTTCAAAGGTAAGTGCAGTGTTATTTCGATCCAATGCCTTTGTGCTTCAAAGTCACCATAAAGCGGTGGGGTGTTAGCTCCTGAATAAGCTCCAAATCCAATAGCTGACCGTATTATTATAGAAAAGATCACAACAATATATCTGGCTGCCCATTGGTTTTGAGCTTTCCTAAAAGGAGAGAGGAAGTCATAAATCGCTGAGCCATAAAACACAAGACTAGGGTCAGATCCAGGTTTATAAT
Source organism: Waltiozyma mucosa (assembly GCA_030581415.1). Taxonomy (NCBI): domain Eukaryota; kingdom Fungi; phylum Ascomycota; class Saccharomycetes; order Phaffomycetales; family Wickerhamomycetaceae; genus Waltiozyma; species Waltiozyma mucosa. Next base: position 65,285 of record JAKTTK010000001.1, read on the forward strand.
GTGGTTTAATAACCATGATTTTAAAGCACAGTTTGTGGTGAAATGATTTTATAATTGGTGATGGAGTTTTCTTTATTCATCGACGTAGTGCATTATGATAATAAATTGAAAGATATCAAGAAACTATCTGCCAGAAAAGGAAGGGTGAGACAACTACTGAGAGAAAAAAAATTATCGAGCTGAAAGCTGAGAGCTCGGAGCTTGTACCCTGATAAAAGATATATTGAATAGATTATGTCTTGAATATTGTATATAATTTTAATGAAACTCATATCAACTTTAACATATATAGTATACGTCAAAACTCCACCGCGGACTGTTACATAGTTTTTTGTACTCTAATTTTGTCAATTTAATTATATTGCTGATACAAAAAATTATAACCTAAAGATCAACATCTGATTGGGAAACGCGAATTTTGTTTCTTTTATGTACAGTATCAATTTTATCTCTACGATTTTTTTTTTTTTTTTAATACTGAAACATATATTATATTTTTCTAAACTATATAAATTCCTCTGCTACTCTCTTTTGTTAACGTGAATTACCATATATCTTAATATGAAATCATCTGTATTGGAAATTTTAGAACTATATATAAATTCCTGAAAAAAAACAGCTTACATAATCTCATGGACATCAAATCTATGGAATATCCATTTATATCATGTAAATGTTTGGGCTTACTTATACTTTTAACTCTACTATTCAATCGTCTGACCTGTAATCTCTAGGTCTTCCTTATCCTTGTGGGTGATCTTTCTAATCTCGATAATAACCTCGATCTGAACTAGTACGAATTCTCAAGTAAAATAAGCTTCTCTTCTAAATACTTTCTATATAAGATATGTATTCTAATTAGGGCATCTTAGATCTCTTATATTAATGATCATATTGCGATCAGAGCATCTTAGATTTTTCCATCTCATGATCCAAACATCATATGATCAAACATCATATGATCAAATATCATACTATTAAATATCATATGATCAGATATCTAACAACCTTCGTTTATCCTAGCCTAATCATCTGATTATGTAATCAACTAGTCTCTAACCATAAGGATCCTGAATCCTTACATATCAAAATCTGTTCTTCGTGGCCCAATGGCAAGGCGTCTGGCTACGATTAGTATGTCACTTCTGAAACCAGAAGATTCCAGGTTCGACCCCTGGCGGAGAAGATTTTTTTTTTGGTTTTTTTGACTCGAATTGAAAAATTTAACAATTTTCATTATGTTGTTCAACTCAAATAATAATCCAGGCAATATCTTATAACAATAAAGATACGTTAACACCTATCATCGTGAAAGAAAACATATTTAAAGAATTGCAACTTGACACTAAAAGCCATCCACATTTTTTTTTTTTTATACTGTAAACTTATATTTATTCTATCTCTATACAAATCTTCACTACTCTCTGTTGTAAAAGTTAATATACATAATATAAAACAATAATAATTTATATATTAATTATAGCTTTTTTGGATGTATGATTATATAATTGTGAAACGATGGGCGTAGGCGTAGCCCAGCTAATGTGCAGTAACAGCAGCCACCAAGTGATATTAGCTATGAATGCAGTGGGTGGTAGACGGGTAGATGGTAGACAGTAGATGGTAGACAGTAGGCGGTAAATTACGGTAGGTACTAGCGCGTAGTAGGTAGTAGATACTAGATACTGGTAGATACTAGGTACAATTAGAGGCTGGAGCCCCAGCTGTACCAGTCAATAGTATACTTAATGAAATAATTGCTGTTTACATACTACATACAGTTTCTAACATGTATTTTTGAAGCCAGACTAACCATATTGTTGATATCAAACTTGATACCAGAAACAAAGCACCTGGCGATTCTTTCAACGACAAGGACAGTAACCCTGGGATTGAAGAGAGCTTGAAGGCCTATTGATATTCCAAAGAGAAGAGCTCCTCAATTAATGAACATGTTCAAATGTATGTGAATTTCAAAGTCTTTGTTATATTATTGAGAAAGAATGAATTTCTGATGAAACTCTTTAGATCAAAGTATTAACGACATATAATATTTAGGGAAAACTGGTATACAAGCAGCTTATTCTATTGCTTCCAATCCAAGCTTTCATTCTGAACTATGGGCTGTGTATCCGGCACGTCATAAGTCCAGTGATAAACAAGTTAGCGTGTTTATATTTGACAAGAAAAAGTTTGAAAGCTTGTTGAATAAAAATGGAATTATCAAGAGAGGTGATAAAAACCTGATAAATGATGCTTATGAAGTATTGAGAAGCCAAGTATCCAACTTAGCAAAATTTCGCCATCCAAATATTTTGACTATTATAGAGCCATTGGAGGAACATAAATCATCATTTATATTCGTTACAGAATACCTAACAAACTGTCTGAATTCTGTAGATAGTTTGGACGATGTTTTAATCCAAAAGGGTCTATTACAAACCTGCAATGCATTGAATTTTCTCCATAAGCAAGCAAAGTTTATTCATTTATCAATTCAACCGAGCTCCATATTCATCAATGATAACTCAGATTGGAAATTAGGGGGTCTAGGTCATATTCAACCTTTGGAATTAGATGAATACTTTATCAAGCAATATGATCCAAGGATTCCGAATTTCATCAATATTAACTTGAATTTTACAGCTCCAGAAGTTATTTTGGATTCAAAAATAACACCCGAATCAGATATTTATAGTTTAGGAGCTATTATTTATTTTCTTTACAATAAAGCAAGCTTTATTAATTGTAATAATTCAACAACCTATTATAAAGAAGATTATTCAAAATTTGAAAATTTAATTAGAACGAACAATCCAAGACAAGTTTTAAGAAATATTCCAGAGAGTCTTTTTTCTATTTTTCGAAGTTTGATTGATAGATCTCCAAATCAAAGGTTACCGATTGATGATTTTATTCAAAGTGAATTTTTCAATAATCCATTGATTAAAGCAATGATTTTTTTAGACGAATTTCCGACCAAAACAGACGACGAGAAACTAATATTTTTGAAGAATTTACCTAATTTATTGCAGTTGTTTCCTCAATCCATCCTAAGTCAAAAATTCCTACCAATCCTGTTGGATATAATCAACAAAAGAATTGTTCCCTTGATACAAGTGTCTTTAGGTTTGATCTTTATAATTGGAGAAAATTTGTCGCAGTTGACATTTCATGATAAGATTTTTGATAATTTAAACAATGACTTGGTAAATTTTGAAGAGGCTCAAATAGTAATTTTAGAGAATTTAAAACTTTTACAAACCAAAGTTAAATTAGAAGAGTTTAAAAAATTCTTGATTAAATTATTGGAAAAAACTTTGGACTTAAAATCAAATTTTGCTATTCAGTCTAAAACCTTGGAAAGAATTGATGTCATTTTGCAATCTGTTGACTTCCCAACTGTTAAAAATAACATTTTCCCTAAAATTTGCACTATTTTTTCAAAGACTACGTCATTAAATGTTAAAGTGAAAACAATTGAGGCACTACATGAATTGATTGAACAAAAAGGTATCGACAAATTTATTGTCAATGATACTCTGTTGCCATTGTTAAAATCCATGAAAACTAGGGAAATCAAGATTTTAGAAGCTATTTTGAAAATTTATAAAAGTTCAGCAAATATTTTGGATGAAGAATCGGTGGTGGTTAATATAATTCCGCAAATATGGTTATTATCAATCTCGTCTACCTTATCTACCAAAGTTTATGGGGACTATGTCCAGGCTATTAACGATATAAGCAGTAGATTACAAAAGAGCCGTTTAGATAAGCTGAAGTCATTGGAAGGTGAGAGAATTGACAATAATGAGGATGATAAAGAAAAATTCAGGCATCTTCTATATGGCAAGGAAGATAATGGTGATGTACCGCAAGCTGAAAAAATCAATAATGCAGTGTTGACACCACAAACAAGATCTCAACCAACAGTGGAACAACATCCTCAATCGCAAGTGTATCAATCCAAATCACGAGACCAACAACCCAAAATTCAACGTTTAGTATTGAAGCCACAAAATAAATCAGCAGAATTGAACTTTGGTTCACAAACCCAAAACGAAATTCCAAATGCAGTGAAAAGTTTACGCCTGAATAAATCAATCAATGGTGATTTTGATGACGATTTCAATGATTTTGTTTCCGCTTCAAGCTCAAGAGTCACATCGCCATCACTGAAAAAGTCAGATTCCCAATCCCCATCGCAATTTCCCTCCCAATCAACTTCTTCAATAGATTGGAGTTCGGAAGCGAATAAAATTGGAGGGTTTGGTGTATTACAACCTCAAAAATCCAACTACCCACCAGGGTTTACTGGGAATGTCATTCAACCAGTGAGAAATTCATTCAGCAGTTCAAGCCAACCCAATTCTTTCAACAAAACAAATAACATCAATGGCTTTGATTACAATAATGACAGTTTGATATAGATTTACTTTTTAAAAGTTATTACTGCATACATATACACGTACAGTCAAATAAATGTTAATTTTTGAGAGACAATAAAATATTTATCTAAATAAACATATTTTCCTTTCATTTAATCTCCGAAATTCTAGCTAGCATACCGTTTAGTTGCAGGTAACTACCCACACCTTCTAAAACTCTCATATGCGTGATACCTATTTCTTTCATTATTTCCAATCTTTTAGATTCTGTGATTTCATTCATATTCTTCACAACTTTAAAACTTGTAGAGGCAATATCAATAGCACTATAACCCTTTGTCCACAATTCGTTCAAAAGCTGTAGAGAATCATCAAAGTTTTGATTGATACAATTTAATAGAATTCTTTTGATGATAAGAGGATGTGGGGAATCCACAATTTTGAATACATTCTCTCCGTTTACAAACCCAAATCCTGAATTTGTACTCTGTAGATTATTAATAGCTTGTCTCATATCACCTTCAGCAGTAAAAATTAATGCCTCTAACCCATCATTGCTAAACTTAACATCTTCCAGTTTAAGAATTTCTAGTAATCTTTTTAACACTTCTTCATCTTGTAATTTACCATATCTTAAAATTGCACATCTTGATTGCAATGGCTCTATTATTTTATTTGACTGGTTACAGGCAAAGGCAAATCTAGTCGAGTTTGAATAAATTTCCATGGTCCTTCTTAACGCTTGTTGAGCACCTGGAGTCATTGAATCTGCTTCATCCAATATTATAATTTTATGCCTTCCCTGTGGTAGTTGTACTTTCTTTTGCGCAAATTGTTTAATTTTGTTTCTCACGATATCAATACCTCTATCATCTGAAGCATTCAACTCTAACGTGGCATCGTTATAATGTTTCCCTAATAATTCGTGAGCAAGACAGTGGATTGAAGTAGTTTTACCAATACCTGGCAGCCCACTGATAATCAAATGAGGCATATTACCATTTTCTGCAATTAGCTTCAACCGTTCAATGGTTTCCTGATTTCCAACAATATCCTTCAGCACTTGAGGACGATATTTTTCAACCCAAGGTAATTCTAACTTCAGAGAATAGTTACTCATTTTTCTGTTATTTGAAACAGAAACCGTCTTTATTATCAATTTTTTCTTTCAATATTGTTTAATAATAAATTTGGTTAGAGTTTATATACATCTTTTTGAATGATTTTTCTTAATCGAGAGATGTTCAAGGTATGTCAATGGACGCGTACCGCGTCTTGGGTTGCGAACCCCGTGTTCAAGTTTTCTCACGATGCTTAGTTGGCATCAATGGCATTATAGATATGTTTTAAAGCTATGAACTATAAGACGTTTTGTAACATTTTGGGCAAAGAGTGATTAGAATTTGAGAACCAATTCTATGATATAAATATTGACTTCTTATATAAAACCAATATCGGAAGAACTACCTAATTAAAAAAGTAAAGCTTGAAATTTTTAGTTCCCATAAGTCACGTGTAACTGTGAAGCCCTAAATCGATGAAAATATATTATTTTTAATGATATTCCAAGAAGGTGCTTCATTCAAGTTAAAAACATGGATTAGGAACTGAATCTTTGTATCCAATCCCACAAAGTTCTTTATCACTATGCTAAGATCGCGATTACTCACACCGATTCTCAGAAGGACATCTCTCATCACTGGAAGATCATTGTATAGCTCAAGTGTGGTATGTCATTACGATAAAAAGACCTCGACTTCTAAAGATGAGATGGATCACTTCAACCAATTGGCAGAAACGTGGTGGGATGTTAATGGGCCTCAAAGAATCCTGCACAAAATGAATTTATTGAGAATGGACTTTATTCAGCAGACATTAAGAAACCATATCCAACTAAACAAAGATGTCACCAACCCTGATGACGAAATCTATGTTCCAGGATATTCGTTGAAGCTTTTACCAAAACAAATCAGTGAGCAAATACTTCTCGAACAGAATCTCAAAAGAGATGAAATTCAAAGAGATCAACCAAAATTAAATATTTTGGATATAGGTTGTGGTGGTGGTATTCTATCAGAATCATTGGCAAGATTGAAAAATGTTGAATCGGTAAAAGGTATCGATTTATCGACAGATGTTTTAAAAGCTGCTAATCTTCATAAATCGTTAGACCCAGACATTGAATCTAAAATATCTTATGAACTCACTGCAATAGAAGATGTTCCTAAAACAGAAATTTTTGATTTAATTACAATGTTTGAAATTTTGGAACATGTTAATTTTCCAAACGAAGTTTTATCATCTGCACTGACTCATTTAAAACCAAACGGTTGGTTGTTTATCTCTACTATTAATAGGGACTTTGTGTCTTGGTTCACCACTATTTTTATGGGTGAACATGTATTAAAAATTGTTCCAATAGGCACTCATCATTTGGATAAATATATCGATGAAACGGAGATTAAGGATTGGTTCAAGAAAAAGCCAGAATTTGAAGTCAAAGATAGTAAAGGCTGTACGTATTTACCTTTTAAGGGTTGGGTTTTCAGTCCAACTCCAAATGTAGGTAATTATTTCATGGCTATTCAAAGAGTTAAATAATTCGTGTATATATTATTATGAAGAATATGTTACAACTCACGCGCTCTAAAATGGAGACAAGGCTTATATAAAAATTTTCTATTTTCCCGATGATATATATATATACAAATTGACAGCACCTGAAAACTTACTATCTTAACGTTTAACCCAAGTTGGTGATTTTCTAGCTTTGACTTTACCAGGTTTCTTTCTTTCGACTCTTCTATGATCTCTAGTCATACAACCTGCTTTATATAGTCTTGATTTTAATAGAGGATTGTGTATAATTAAACCTTTACCAATAGCATTAGCAATTGCACCTGCTTGACCAGTTGGACCACCACCTTGAACAATAGCGAAAAGATTATAATCACCTTCGCCTTCAATGACTTTAAACGGATAAAGTATTTCATCTCTGTGTTTTAACTCTGGGAAAACTTGATTTAAAGGTTTACCATTGACAAGAAATTCACCAGTACCTTTAACTAAATATACAACTGCATGTGATGATTTTCTCCCACCAACAGTACGTGATCTACCAAATTTATCAAGTTGTTTCAAACTTTTAGAGCTATCATTTATAGTTGAGGATCTTGAGTATTTAGTCAAAACAGTTTGAACTTCAGCTGGCATTAATTGATGATCGATAGCATTCAATCTATTCAACAATGTAACAATTTGTTTATGTTGAGATGGTTTCAGTCTTTCACCACCCCCTATTGGTTCATATTGTTGTAAACTCAACCATTTACCTTCAGCATTAGCAATGGTTGGTAGAGAAATATATCTATTCAGAAGAGCTTTTAACTCATTTAAATTGTTTTCATGATCTGCATTAGGGGTGTAATAAGTTGAATGAGTTGGTACTATTCTTTTCAATTCTAATTCTGGAATTATGTCTTTGAACTTTTGTTGCGGTTTTCTAGCGATTTGAGTAGTGTTTTGAATGATTGAGGATTGATATCTAATATTTCTGAAAGGTGACAATAGCCTTAGAGACTTGGTCAAATCCAAATTTCTAATCATTTTCTATATTTCTTTGATAAAGCCTTAATCAATTTTAAAAGGTTACAGTTTAGTGTGTTTGATGTTTTTTTAATGAAAAATTTCCGAGAAAAAACATGAATTGTATAACTTTAAGCTGATACAGTTTACATTATATGATCTATTTTCGCGATTAGTATGAAGATAATTTTTTTCTTTTAAAAAATTTAAATTCCCCGAGTCCAACAAATATAACCATCAATTTAAATAAAAGGATAAATTCATTATCTTATTCAATATTATAAAGTAAATATTAATTTACAAAGCATAATTTAATAATACAAATTAAAGTGATCATATTTATTAATGCTAAGATTTAAAATCTTTCCCTTTTTTATTCTTATTTTTTTTCTTTATAGGTTGTTTAACCCTTTTAACTAAAGGTTGTGTAGTTTCTAATAATTTCACCCTTGTGTTTTTGAATTCAACATTTTTCAGCCATGGAATATCTACATCTGGCACATTCTCCAATAATTCTTTAAAGTCTTTGGATATTATTTCATTCGATGACATACCTATTATACTGGTTTTTGAACCTATCAGTTGTTCGATTTGATCTAAGCTTCCCTTTGGCAACGATATAAGTTTGACCTTGAAAGATTCTGATGATGACATATATACTAATGTTGGAAATTGAGAAAGGATTAATTGAGGTTTTATATCTTTTTGGCAAATGAATAAATACTTTGTAAATTCTGTAGTATGTTCTTGTTGCCCTTGTATTTGAAGTTTTACTTGATTTTCCAATTTTTGAACAGTTGAATTAAAACCAAGTGTTAAATATTTAAGTACTTCAGGTTCATTTTGAATAGATTTTTTAGATGATTTTAAGTAACTTGAAGTATCCTTAAGATAATGAAGCAAAAATTGTAAGATACTTAACGATGCTTCATTTGAAATTTCTGGAATTTCTTGCTTTAAGTAAGGACTATCAAGGATAGGCTTGATCACTTTCTTAGATTTAGGCTTCTCTATTCCTTTCAATGTATTCATGTATATTAACAACCTTTGACAGAGTAGTTTTGACTCAAACTTGTGTTGTACAATCTGGGTAAAGAATGTTGTCAAGCTTTTCATTATTTCTGCAATATCAAATTCATATATATAAAATATTTGTGCACTAAGTACTGAGCTAATTGCCTGCCGCAGCTGTCAAAATCGTATTATATAAGCCAGACCCTCACTAATTGCTAGCCGCGCGGCGCTTGTGTATATACATAAATTATAATTTACATGTAAAGTTGAACTTTTAACCATGAGCATCATATATATATTTATTATACTATATCATTCATATTTGGTCATTGAGTGATTGAATTCATAATTATAAATTGTAAAAATAGTATAAATGAGAGCTCAGTGCTCTACTACTCAGAAATATGTTCTAATTATTAAATATAAATAATATAATTAGAATTAATTAGAACATATTAAATTAAATTATAAATTATTATAAAACAATAGCACAGCTTGGAGTAAATTTCTTATATATAATTGTCTGAACAAAAAGTTTCGAATTAATACAATTTATATAGATAATCATATGTTCACTTTCATATAATAGTTTATATATATATATATATATATAAAAAGAAACTTGAACTAATGATAACCCATTTTTATCAAGATCCATGCCCAGAAAAAAATTATAATCCTGAGATACTCTTTTCAATTTACTTAATATAGTTATATATATTATACTTGTTGAATATTAGATTCGGAAATTAATCAATGATTCATTGTTAGTTCTAGACCTCGCTAGCTGTGTACCTTTCAAAGTCGTCTAATGTTTCAATTTCTTGTATAACCGGTAAGTTAGTGCAATTTGTAACTTTACCTCCTTTGAAGTTAAGACAGTATCTTCTTCATTTTCACTATGACTCTCGTCTTCATTTGGTTGATTTGGTACAGATGCGAAATCAGCTTTATCTAGCATCGCAATATCGCTAATGTAAGAAAAAGACTCTATGTCTTCATTATCTTGATCATTTTCATCTTCCTCCTCAGATTCATCATCATTAACGTCTAAATCATTGAAGTCTTCATCATTAAAGATATAGCTATGCAAATACAATTGATTTGCAGTTTCCTGTGGAATATCATAAAACTTTTTCGACTTGTGTAAACGACTTATATTATCTTCGGTATCTAATGGGGGTAATAAATAGTCAAAGTTAATATAATCTCGAGTTGAATTAATCAATTGATCAATGGAATCTAAAACTTGTTGCATATGAACTTCAACATCCTCCAGATGAGATTCTTCCATTTTGTTCTTTGGGTTTCAATTGTGTTCACTGGTGGTAATACGGTATACCCAAACATTGGTTAGATTTGAAGCATTACTTAGATAGTAATCTTCAATTTATATATCAAACTCACCGATATATTTATTCTCATATTAGACAGTAAACTTCTATTGATTTGAGCTTCGCAGTCTCGCATCTATAGACTTCAAGATCAATTTCAATTATTGCGAGAACAATATTTTTAATGAGTGTAAATTAATATAAAGTGAGGTCGAATTTAATTAAATATCCTAATAAATGAATATTTCCATAAAATTATTTACGAAATTCATTTCGTTCATCTTGATTATTAACAGAAAGTATTTTTTTTGATTGAACATGAACTATTTTAGGTCAATTTCATTGTGCTTTCCATATATTTATAGGTTGAGATGTTATTTTGTACATTTTGATTTTTTTTTTTTTGTTTAATTTAATTTTAATAAAATTAGGGCGGTCGGGATTGGAACATTTAGCTTTGATAGTTTGGCAGCTGATTTCCCCGATTTGACACAATTCGCTCCCCAGCTGACCAGTACTTGACACCATAGTCTATATTAATGTCCAGTCTATATATTAATGAAATACATATATTTTATTAATTAATCATTAATCTAATTATGTAAAAATAGCAACTCTTATAAGTTTGAATCTTTTTATTTATTATGGGGACCCATCAAAAAAAGATCAAAAACTTTCTTGCAATAAAATAATTGATAACTTTAGTACTAAAGCATATATATTAACAAAAGTTTTAGTTCAAAGTTAACACTGAAAATAAAGATATAACATAATGCCAACTGCAACCAATCAAAAAGATAACTCACCAACTAGTGAACACTGGTCTCAAAGTGAAGATGATGATGAGTTTCAAGAATTATATTTGAAGAAGACTATGATCCAAAAATGCTCACCATCCAAAAAAGAAGACGAAACTACTTACGAATCAGAAATCATTGATAAGATCAACGATACTTTAGACAAATATGATGAAGAAAATGAAGATGAAGGCCCTGAGGAAGAAACTATTATTAAAGAAGTAGTTAATTCCCATAAGAAATTTTACCCTATAAGCAGTAGTGATTTTGATACTGTGAAACAAATCATTGCTAATCATAAAGAAGAATCTTATTATCATTATTATGATGATGAGGATACGGAAGAAAAACATGATGAAGATCATTTTGAAGATGACAGAGATGATCAAATAATTAAAACGTCTGATACATCTTTCAATCTTACATTCCCATCAAATAATTCTAAAGAAGCAAAAATCTGCCACAGTAATGATAAGGAGCATTTGAAAATACATGGGTATACAGAGGTAATTCATCATTCAGAGGAAGAGGATGATGATTGGGAAAAAGATGAAGAATTAGATGAAAAATTAAATGAACAAGATGAGAAACCAAAAGATAGTGAAGATGATGGAAACTCAGCGGAAGATTATGACGAAGATACAATAGATTCTTTTTATCCTTCTAGTTCAAAGAGAAAATATGATCACTTATTAAGATTTGATTACTCCGAAGACTTGAATTCAGAAAACAACGATATAGAAACTGAAAAAGACCAAGAAAAAACAAATTTGAAGAGAAGAAAAATAGTTTCTTCAGAAATAAAGCGAAGCATATTGTCGGGAGTCATTGGTGCAATTATTGGAAGTTCCGTTACCTTTTGGAGTTTAGCTAAATTGGGCTCTATGAGCTAGCTAGGACTAGTTGCGATATCACTCGACAATTATAATTGAACTGAAGATTTTTGTGTTTTTTCTAAATTTATATTACATCCAATGACGCCGTTAATGGCCGGTTGTTAAAGATAATTGATGATTTTAAGAATATTTCATGATACTAACGTTAATTTTTGGTTTTCAACAACTTACACTATATATATATATATATATATATAATAACTTTATGACAGTTTACTAAACAAAAAAACAATAAAAGAGTAAATCCATACAACTGTACTGAATTAAGAGAATATCATTACTTCAGTTCCATGTCTTGTCTCCTAAGAATGTATCATTTATACGTCAAGACTCAAGACCCAAGTTCCAAATGGCAGTAATCCCAACATATCTTAGATTCTAGTTCTTTATTAAGCTCTCATATTGTGCCACAATGAGAATAACGCCTGAGTACTTTTTTTAAAAATTCTGGAATCCCTATCATTTAGCAGCATTATGATATATTGAATATCGATAAGTTGTAACCCATATTGACTATTTTATTCAACACTAACTGCTAACACCTATTAATCATGATGATTCATATGTATGCAATAATTAGATGAACTCAGCTACTACATGTATAATTTTGTAAACTATATATCTAATTTTTGATATGCAGGCTGCCGCTAGTAACATTAATTTCATATTTATTCAGAAACTGAAATATTATTTATGTAATAAAATAAGCCGAAATTAAGAACAAATAATTCTAAGAGATTAAGAACACTGAGATTGTACAGTCGATTGAAGAAACTGTTGTAGTTTGTAGGTTGAAATATTGAGATAATTAATAATGTATGATCTCATTCCTATCTTTTGAGAATCGTTCAAAAAAAAACAGTTAGTAGTGTTAGGGCTCATATTTGTGAAATTGTGACTGCGATGGATCAAGAGCACATCTGGTTTACTTATGAAGCTGTATAAAAGCCTGCGACCACGTCGTATAATTCGAAAGTAATCATCGTAAATTAGTTAGCAGTTAGCAGGATATTACCGCTCAGTACTTACGCATGACTGCGCGGCGAAAGTCGGAGTCTCGGGGATTAAACTTTAAAAAGTCGACGTTAAATTCTGGCAAAATATAGCTGTGAAGTTGAATTGCTGAATATAGTATGAAAAAAAAAAAGGTATCCGCTTATTAATCGCCAAAGTTGAAGAAAAAGTAATTATATTATATATTTGTACAATTCACGTTAACAAAAGAGAGTAGCAGAGGAATTTATATAGTTTAGAAAAATATAATATATGTTTACAGTATAAAAAAAAAAAAAAAAAAAAGTTATTATTATTATAATTATGGCTGTTTACATAGCCACATATTGATTGTTTCCACGCATCTCAAACCGGCCACTAATTATACCTAAAACAACTAAGTTAATTTTAATTTAATCGAAATTTAGTCTCACATGCTTGTCGGTTTCTATATGATGCTTGTTTTTTTTGCCCAATGTAAAAAATAGCGGAGCTTAGAAGGAGTTAACGCGGAGATATCCAAAAAACTTACGAAGACCACAAGGTAACATTAACACATCCCGTTTATATATAACTCTAGCCATTTGGCGTCTTTTGATCTATAGAAACAAAGCTGATGAGAGAAAGGGATCATAAATAACAAAAAAAGCCAATATAATGGAAAAGTATCGTGAAATAGATTCGTCGGAATCATCAAAACAGCCATTTGATTTAGAAGCATCTCAAATACAGCAGACAAAGCCTGTCAAAAGACTATTCACACCATTGTTGAACAAAAAAGTTCCACCAATCCCAGATGAGTCTGAAAAAAAGCCATTACCGATTTTTTCTTCTAATCCTTTGGCATATATCATATATAGTTGGCTATTCCCGATGCTTAATGTGGGTTATAAAAGAACTTTAACCCAAAATGATTTATGGTACTTGCATGGTGAATTATCAATTCATGAAGCATACCGATTATTTACTTCAAATTTCGATAGGAGAATCAAAGATTCGAAAAAAATTCCAAAACTTGCAATTCCACTTTCCATTTTTGATAGTTTTAGAATTAAATTAATTTTAGCTGTTTCTTTAAGAATTTTTGCCAATCTTGCACAATGTTTTGCACCTTTATTAATTAAAAAACTTATTCAATATGTTCAGGAGAAAGCTGATGATTCTACACTCCCATTAAACAAAGGTGCTGGTTATGCTGTTGGTGTCGCTCTTTTGGCTTCTGCTCAAACTATTCTATCCAATCAATCTCTTCTTCTCTCATCTTATGTTGGTGCTCAGGCAAAAACAATCCTAACTAAATCTCTACTTGAGAAATCATTGATTGCAGATTCTTTTACCAGAAAAAAATTTGATGGTGGTTCAATCATTTCTTTGTTAGGTTCAGATTTGTCAAGAATTGGACAAGGTATTACTGAAATGCCCGTTGCTTTTGCCACCCCATTTCCTATTGTTGTTGGAGTTATTTTACTAATCATCAATGTCAAAGTTTCTGCATTAGCTGGTATTGCTTCTTTTTTGTTGTTTATGTGTTTTGTTGGCTTTCCAATGTCAATTTACATGAAACTAAGAAACCAGGCCAATATCTACACGGACAAAAGGGTTTCTTTGATGAGAGAAATTATTCAGTCTATGAAGTTCATTAAACTTTATGCATGGGAAGACGCATATCAGAAAATAATAGTCAATTTAAGAAGCAAAGAATCCTCTTTTGTTTTTAAAATGCAATATATTATGGCAACATCATTTTCTGTTGTTCTTTCAATATCCAATTTTACATCAATGGTTGTTTTCCTTACATTGTATGGTATTAAGGGGCTTGACTCCAGTGCTCCAATCATTTTTTCATCATTATCATTGATCAATGTGTTGACCTCGAATATTATTGACTTACCAGGCTCTTTGGCCGCTGGTACTGATGCTATAATTTCCTTTGGAAGAATGAAACGTTATTTGGAATCACCTAATGAAGAAAATATCGAGCTTTATTTTGATAATGAAATCATTAAAGACGATAATATTGCTATTAAGATATCCGATGCAGAATTCCAATATCAAGTATCATCGAAAAATGATGAAGAGAAAAAGACTAAAGATAATGATGACTCTGAATCAGTCGATATCTCTGAAGAGCTAGAGCTGGTGTCTGTTTTAGAGAATGTCAATTTAGAAATAAAGAAAGGAGAATTTGTTATAATCACAGGTGCTATGGGAACAGGTAAATCTTCACTTCTCGCAGCAATTTTTGGCTTAATTCAAAAGAAATCTGGAAAAGTTGCAGTTAACGGATCATCTCTCTTGTGCGACTCCCCATGGATTGAGAACTCCACAGTGAGACAAAATATCACATTTGGAAGTGACTATGAAGCTACCAAATATCAAAAGGTTGTCCAAGCATGTGCACTATCAGATGATTTGAAAGCTTTTCCAGCTGGTGATTTGACTGAGATTGGTGAAAGAGGTGTGACACTATCAGGTGGTCAAAAATCTAGAATCAATTTAGCCAGAACTATATATGCTGATCCGGATATTTTGGTATTTGATGATGTGTTAAACGCAGTTGATGCTAATGTTGGGGAGTACATCATGTCAAATTTGTTCTTGGACCTTATAAAACATAAAACAAGAATTTTGACAACGCATCAATTATCTGTTTTGGACAAAGCAGATAGAATTATCTTTTTGGGTGGAGATCGTACCATTTATTCTGGAACTAAGGATAAACTAATGGCTACCAACAAGCAATTCGAGTCTTTAATTCATGAATTCGGAAATAAAACTGATGTTGGCGCTAAAGATGACCTGAAACTCGTCAAAGTTGAAGGCTCCAGCAAGACTGAGGTAGGAGATGCTAGGTTGATCCAAGATGAGGAACGTGCAGTTAACTCAATTCCTTTAGCTATTTATCTCAAATATATTAAGGCGGGGCAAGGGGCCTTAGGAATGCTTTCAATTCCATTACTATTGCTTGCAACCTCCCTTGGTACTTTTACAACTTTTTTCATCAATGTTTGGTTGACTTATTGGCTCGAGACCAAATTTGAAAATTTAAGTAATGGTCAATATATTGCCATCTATGTGACATTGACTTTTATATCTTCACTTTTAATCGGTTTACAATTTGGTATTTTAGGATATATCATTGTGGAATCATCAAAGAATTTGACCATTTCTTCAATAAAAAATATATTGCATACACCTATGAAGTTTTTGGATGCAACTCCAACAGGACGAATATTAAATAGGTTTTCCAAGGATGTTAATTCACTTGATAATGAATTAGGTAATTTTTTGCAACTTTTCCTTTACCTAGTTTTTTCTGTCGTTGGTGTCTTAATTTTAGCTATTGTTTATGTGCCTTATTTTGCTATTGCTTTGCCGTTCATCATCCTGCTTTGCTTTTTCATGGCTAATTATTATCAGGCATCTTCAAGAGAAGTGAAGAGATTAGAAGCCATTAATAGATCTTTCATTTTAAATAATTTCAATGAAGTTTTGACTGGTCTGTCTACTATCAAAATATTTAAATCACAATCAAGATTCATATCCAAGAATGATGAATATGTTGACAAATTAAACGAGGTATTTTTTGTTGTTATTGCCAATCAAAGATGGATTAGCACAAATTTAGGGATTGTTGCCTGTGCACTATCGTTCTTAGTCTCAATGCTTACCGTTTCAAGACAGTTCAATATTTCTGCTGCTGCTACTGGGTTATTAACATCATATATGCTTCAGTTTAACGATCTACTAACATTTAGTTTGACTATTTATAGTGAATTAGAAAATGAAATGAACTCTGTCGAAAGAATCATGCATTATGCATATAATCTCGAACAAGAGCCACCATATAGAATTGAAGAAACCCAACCAGAAAATTCATGGCCGGCAGAAGGTTCCATTCAGTTTGAAAAAGCTTCATTCAGATATAGAAAAGAATTGCCATTGATTTTAAAGGACTTTTCGTTAAGCATTGAAGGTGGTGAGAAAATCGGTATTTGTGGTAGAACTGGTGCTGGTAAATCATCCTTGATGACTGCATTGTACAGATTGTCTGAGTTAGAAGCTGGTAAAATAATCATTGATGGAATCGATATCTCTAAAATAGGTTCATTTGATTTAAGATCTAAATTATCAATTATTCCACAAGACCCAGTTTTGTTCCAAGGTACGCTAAGAAGAAATTTAGATCCGTTCGAAGAAAGAACCGATGCAGAACTATGGGATGCATTGCGAAGATCAAATTTGATCAGTGAATCAGAATTGGAAGAGTTCAAGCAACAAACCACAGATAATCTTGGAAAATTCCATTTGGATATAAATGTTGAAGCTGAAGGCTCCAATTTTTCGTTAGGTGAGCGTCAGTTGATAGCCTTAGCTAGGGCTTTAGTGCGTAAGACCAAAATTTTGGTTATGGATGAAGCGACATCTTCTGTTGATTATAAAACGGACCAAAGCATACAAAATACTATCAATTCTGAATTTGCCAAATCAACTGTCTTATGTATTGCTCATAGATTGAAAACAATTTTGAAATATGATAAAATATTGGTCTTAGATAAGGGTGAGTTGAAGCAATTTGGTAAACCTGAGGAGTTGTTTCATGATAAATCGGGGCTATTCAGGAACATGTGTGATTCATCAAATATTGTATCGACAGACTTCTAGAATACCTTAAAGCCATTTTTACTTATATTCTGTAAATAAAGTATATATACATTATAAATAATATTTTAATTGCGTTTATGTTATCAAGTAAAATTTAAATTAAACAATGGATAACTCAAGTCTCAAGTGGATTGTCTGTAAAGTTTTAGATATAACATGTATACAAACCCAGGAGCGACTGCTACGCTCATGATTCGACATGAATCTCAGTGGGCTGAGCGAATAATTTAACCTTTTTTTTTTCAGAACACTGTCATATATTAAAAACACAAATCGTTAATTACTCCCCAACTCTACTCCGGTATACTTTAAGTAGTGCTTATAGACATCATGGCATGCACAGTGTACGGAATCCTGGCCACGTTATACGTTATTATACTTTATGGAATTTTGGCCCAAGATGATGGAAAAATAAGTTCATACAGTATCAACAATACAAGAGTGATCAACAAGAACATACCAAGAGTGATAACTCTGAATCCTCAAGATTGTGTATGTTAAGTGGGCCAAAATAAACTTACATGCTTGGATGATGAGATCTTGAAAAATACTTGAAATGTTTGGATGCCCTCCCGCGATGTACTTATTTTCACTATTTACGTCAGGCACCTCAGTTTTACTTGAATTTATCAAGCAAGTTGGCAAGCTGTATGCGAACCTATAACATGTGATCATTCAAAAAAGATTACTAGAGTTAAACAAATAAACATAGTTCTTTTAGAAAGCGACACACTTTTGTCATAAATAAGTTGACTTCTCAAATGATATAAAGAGTATGACAAGCTACAAGGATGTCTTAGTAACAAAAGAACAACACGAAATTATCTTGAAGGATATAACTCCTTCAAATGCATTATATATCAAAAGCGGTCCAGGAACTGGCAAGACTCTCACATTAGTTCTCAAAATTGCGTACATGATAAACGAATTAGAGGTTGATCCCAGTGAAATTCTTGTATTAAGCATGACCAACAAGGCCGTTGATAATTTAAAAGATAATCTAGATGGATTAATCGCAGATGATAAAAAAGAACAACTGAACATAAATACATTCCATGCATTTTGCCATGATCTGGTAACAGCCTTTTATGGTGATGAAGTTGATATTTTGCAGGATGAAGGGCTGAGAATTTTGGTACAATTGTTTGATAACAAGAAAGTAAACGATAAGTATAAAGTAGCGAAATTCATTAGAATGTTCAAAGATAACGTGGATCATGAACTTATAAGGGCAGAGTTTGACCTGACACAAGAAGAAATCAATAGTATGATAAACATATTCAGTGATATGAAACTGTCGACTTATTCCGATTTGCTAAAACGTGGTAAAACTATTATCCAAAGTTTAGTTAAAGAAGAAAAATTAAACTTCAGAGTTGTTGTGGTCGATGAGTTTCAAGATATGTATAATGATTTGTTTCAAATAATTAAGGCAGCGCTAGGACCCAATTCACATCTGATTTTTGCTGGTGATACGAATCAATCAATCTATAAGTTTCTTGACACCAAAGTACCATCTAAAATCGAAGATTTAGGAAAGACTTTTGATGTCCTAGAAATGTCAGAAAGCTTCAGAAGTACCGATGAAATTTTATCTGCATCAAAATATCTTTTAGGCAAAGAAATAAATGTCTTTTCCAATCATTATGGCCTTAAACCAACAATCAATAACTTTAACTCAGATTTAGATCAGTACGAATTCATAATTAAAGAAATCAAAAAACTTCAAAGCTATAATGTGCCACTTCATGATATTGCCGTTCTTTCGAGGACAAATTATGAATTAACTAAAATTGCCAGGCTACTGAAAATGTATCGTTTGGATTTTATAAAGCTATCATCATCGCCAAATTGGTTACAAAATGACAATTTTATTTATTTGATAGATTATCTCAAAATCTTATTGAATCCCTATCAGGCTAATTTTTCAATTCTTTGTACTTTGAAACTGATGCCCATGGTTGGTCCAAAAACATTGAGACAAGTTTATGAAGAATCTGTTCAAAGAAATATTGATATATGGGGGTATTTATCGCGTTCAAAAGATCCAAAGCTCAAGATTTATTACAATCTGATGCAGCAAACTCGAAAATCAATTGATTTCGAAGATCCTAAAGACGTTTTACAGAAGCTCTTAAAGATATCTAATGAGTTAGGGTTGGTGAAAAAATTTGGCAGAATTGATTCTTTTCAAAAATCCAATATAACTGAACAATATATCGAATTTTATTCATCTTTGAAGACATTTTACGAAAATCCTTCTCGAGTATCAGAAACCAGCTCAATGATAGAATCATTTTTGAAAAATTTCATGAGCTTATCACAACAGGAGTACTCCTCAAAGATAAAACTGAGTACAATTCATCAATCAAAGGGATTAGAATTTCCGATAGTGTTCATGACTGATTTTAATTTAGAATTGGACGATGAACAAGAAAAAAATTTGCGGTATGTAGGTATGACCCGTCCCAAAACATTGTTATATTTAAACAGCATTGGGAATAACGTAGATTTGGATAAAGATGAAGAGTTGAAGAAAAGATTCACTATAGCTGGTAGCCCCAACCTATCAAAAGCATTTCAAAACAGAGTCGTTAGATCTTTACATACCTGGAGAAAAATATTTCATTAGCATTATTTGTATCACATTAGGCCAATTATTCGATCAATCGTATAGAATTTATACAGGTTTCTTCTGAAGGTTATATATATTCTTGTCATTGGGACTCCCATTGATTTTATCCATTTTTTCAAAATTCTTGTTTAACTTTGAACTCAGCTTTAAACTAGATGGACTTGATGGAATTTTCTTAGGGATATAACTTGAAGTAGTCATGATATTAGTATTTGATATTTTTGTAGTTGTTTTAGACTTGGAATTCAAAGAAGACTTAATGTTATCAATTTTATAACCCATTTTTTTAGTTTGCTGTATCATAGAATGTAATTGAATGATGGAATTTGACCTGTTAAGCTTCTTGGACTTAGTGTAAGGTGATGATTGTTGGTGAGTCGATGAGGTTGTTGATAGCAATGGTGATGAATTTGCTAGTGATGTAGTTTGTGATTGTTTTGGTAAATTTTTATGTACTTTGAGATCTGAAATCTCCTCATTAAGATGTTTGACCTGATTATTAAGATTTTGATTTTTAAGTTCAACAAGAATCAAGTTATTCTTCAATTGTTCAATTTCATTCTCAAGTAAAATAGCTTTTTCCGTTTGAATGCTTAAGTTTAAATTCAAGTCTATTATTTCATCTCTCAATTCTCTTTCTCTTTCTGTAATATTATCATTCTCTATTTCTACATTGATCAGTTTTGTTGTTTTTTCAGTTATAGTTGATTCTAATTTCTCGATCTTGGAGTTCAGTTCATTTTTAGTGATATTCAATAAATCTTCACTGTTTTTCTTTCCTTGCTTCAAATTATTAACCTCAAAGGTTAACTCTTTATTCTCCTTTTGAAACTTTTCATTTTCTGTCTCTAGCAAGTTCAGTTCTAGCTCCAACTCTTTCTCTAATTCATAACTTGAAGTTTGGAATTCGTTTAGTTCAGTCTCCAATTGTTTTATTACTTCGATACAGGTTTCATAGTCCTTATATTTCACTTGATACATAGGTGAAGCCGGTGGTGATTCATATCTATTTATCTCTGGTGTCTTGGGTATCATTATGGGTTGTATCTATACTATTGTTTAACCCTGATCATACAGAAATGAATATATCAACATGTTGTATTAAGATTTACAAAGTTATTGAAGTATAAATTCAGGATTGTGTTTTTTTGATGTTTTTTTTTTCCCGAATAGCTGCGCTTCGGCTTCTGAAAGAATAAAATAGCATCTACGTAATAATTTTTTCAAAACTATAGGGTATAACGATGCTCTAAAGAATGAAATTTATTTCTAACCTTTGATATATAAATTTTATATTTGTCATATATATGATATGCAGTTTTTGATGGACTGGTAGAAGTCATAAACAAATAGTTGATTTGTTCTCTTATTATAATCCCACCAGTTTGTAAAATAAAGAAAGAACTTCTTCCAGATAGAAGTCTCATTACTTGCTACTTCCAATCCATCTTGATACACTGTTTTGGCACAGTAATTGGACAATATTAAAAATGTTCTTTTCAATCCCAAAGGGTTCTGTAAGCATTCATCTAAATGTCTTGTCAAATCGTTTGTTTTTAAAATTAGTAAAACCACTCTTGGAACTTTTGCTAAGATTCTCATTAATTTTATTAATAGATCATTTTCAGCTATTGAATTTTTCATCACTTCAATTTCTTTATCTGATCTAGTTGTATCTATTTTGAAGTTCATTGCATTTTGAATATCCCGTCCTGTTATAGCCGCGGTGAATAATGGGAATTCATTTTCATCGATATTAGAAAATTTCATGGCATAGTATTTCATCTTTTCATGATCATTATCTATCAAACTTAGCCAAAAATGAGAATAGTCAACTCTCATTTGCTTTGATAGGTGCCTATATAACCCGTGGTCGTATAGAATGATCTCAAAATTATGAGATCCTGATTCGGTGGCTCTTATTGCTAAATTACCTCCATGAGGATCACAATGGATACCAACACCTGGGGTGAATATCATGTTATTGAAAATATGTGATAAACAAGAGGAGACTTCAGATCTTGAAATATGATTATCATCCAAATATTGCAAATTATCTAATCTTTCACCTTTGACATATTCCATAATCAGAATCCTTTTAGAAGCCTGAATAATATCTGGTATTTTAAGAGCTGTTAATTTTTGAAAATTTTGAAAATATTTGGAAGTATTTCTAGAGTTTTCAGCTTCGTTATTGAAATCTAGTTCAGCGAAAATAGATGAATTTAATTCATCACTTAACCAAGTTAATGGATATTCTGGGAAAAATTTCCCCAATGCTTTGAAAATTATTTTAGTTAAAGTTACATCTAATGGTACAAATTCTTTTAAAGAAGGATGTTGACATTTAACTGCCACTTGATCACCATTTTTCAACTTTGCAATATGAACTTGTGCCAATGAAGCAACCCCTATTGGGTTTGGATCAAATTCTTGAAATATATCTTCGATTGATTGATTCAAATCAGTTTGAAACATTTCATTAATTTCTACTATATCAGACTTTGGACATTGATCTTGTAATTTAATCATTGTATCAGTCCATTCTTTAGGTAATAAATAAGTTAAAGCTGAAATATGTTGACCTAATTTGATATAAATCCCACCATTTTTTTCAAGTGCAGCTAATGTAATATTTGCAGAATTTAAATGACATTTCGATAAATTATTATAATAATCCTCTTTATTCTCAAAATTCTTTGATAATACTATTTTATAATTAATGAAACATTTGATAGTAGCGATGGTGGCTGTTGAGATTCTGTTAAAACTGTGATATACAAATTTAGTATTTTCTTTAAATTCTTCGTCAGCTATATATAAAATAGTAGGTATCCCAAATAGTGTTGAGAGTAAGATCTTGTTCTTATTTTCCTGGTAGAAGCTTCGAGGTTTGGGTATAGTCGAATACCTCCTCGTTATATATCTACCGGCTGAGGGTATTAATCTTAACATAGATCTCTCATGTACAAACATTTTGTACAAATAGCAACTTCACTCCACGTACCAATCTTGAGATATATTCAAAAGTTCTTAGCTATGAGACATACTATGAATAAATATCATCCCGTTATAATTTATTTTCTATTTATTGACAGAGCATAATTATTTTTATTTCTTGTCACGCGAGCCAGTAAATCGAAAAGAAAAACAAGCTGAAATTTAAAATTAAAAAATCAGAGGAAAAATATAATTACGTAAACTATCCATATTAGGTAATATAAATCCCCACGATCTTTTCATATAAACTAAACAATAGTCCTTTTTAAATATAATATCAAATTTAAGTGTTTAGATAAGTAATATTTAATATCTATAACTCTATCAGTTTTGTTAACCACTAATATCTTGTTTTTCAATTGTCTTCTCTTACAATTGTATAAATTGAAGTTTGATATCTTTTGGCGTTTTTGGCATATTTCAATCTTCGCGTCAAAAAGAGAAATTTATATAAAAAAACACGTGAAAACAATTTTTTAAACCGCAAGTTTTTTTTAAAGACATTAACAAAAACTTTCGTGTAATTATAACAATACTTCAATTTATATGACCTAAAATTATTGATTTGAACCTCAATTTCAATTGAATAAATACAATAATTTGTATTTTAAAGATCAAATATGCTTCTCTTGAAGAGAAAAACACAATTGAATGGTACATTGCTACAGAACCCTACAAATCCCAAAAGAGAAGTCATAATATTGGACAGTGATATTAGTGACGATGAAATTGAGGAAAATAATCTTCATAAGCAAAATAATTTCATTATCAAATCAGGTTTCAATGATCATAAAACTAAGGAACAATTGATTGAAAATGAACAAGAAGAAGAAATAGAAGAGGAGGAGGAAGAGGATGAACTACCCAAAGATTACAATAAAAGACCTAAATATTACTACTCCTCTGATTCAGAACAAGATGATAATTTAGATGATGTTGGTTATGAATCAGATCAGGAATATCCAATAAAAGACCTTAGACTTCAAGAATTACAAAGAATAAATTCTTCTTATAAAAGAATACGACAAAATCAAATATTTAAACATGATTTGGAAGTGAAAAAAGTGGAATCAAAAAAGAAAATTAATTCAATATGGCAAAGTATAATAAATAAATATAGTGCTTATGATGAAAATAATCAAGGAGATATTGTTAATCTGAATGATTTTAGTATTGAAGAAAATAAAGGGCATATTGAGAAATTACAAAAATTTGATATGACTGATATATGGGATGGATTGGATTTAAATAATGAGAAAAAATCAGGGAAAAGATCACAAAAATTTGAAATTATTGATGGATATGAAGATTCAAATTATGACCCTATAAATTTGATCACACCTTCCAAAAAGAGGAAATTTTATCAAAAACTTCTTAAAACTTCAAAATTGAAGAATTCTAAATTTGAAAACTTTGGTTTGCTTACACCAATTAGATCAAAGACCCCAAGTTCTTCAAATATTTCAGAATATAACTCAACTTCAAGATGTGGTTCCAGATCTTCATCAATAACGTCTTATGATAATGAAGAAAATTACAATGATTGTGATTACGATGATCATTTTTATGAAAAGGAAGAAGAAAATGAAAAAGAATTCCAAAATTATATCGATGAAGACTATTTCCACAAATATCCACCACAGGAGAAATCTCCTGGAAAACTTCAATCTGAATTTGAAGATGAGGAACCAACAGTAGATTTAATGAATCTAATAACTCCAAGAAAAAAAACCCCAGTTGAATATCATGAATTGAATTATTTAACATCACCAAAGTCAATGGAAAAACTCAGTCTTTTTGGAAAAGATCCAATAAACATTTTAACTCCTACAAAGTCACATAGAATTAGATAAAAAATAATAATTAATATTACGTTCTTCTGTATGATTTTTTCTTCGTATAACTCCATGAATCTAATTATGATTAATAAAAACCATATTGAAAACGAAAGAATGAAATAATGTACCAATTAATACGATTCTTTTTCCATTGATTTTTTCTTTTTGTTTTTTTTTCTTCGATCTATCTTTTTTATAAAATTCTATTGTATTGCAAAAAAAAAATAAAAATTTAACAATATATACTGTGGATTTTTATTCAGGAACAGGTGGGAAATGAACAGGTAAATCTTTTGAAGTGGAACTTAAACTATTTTTATAGCTTAAAAATGTGTTCCAAAAAATACTAAAGACATTAACACTCAACAAATTATGTCTCACTGGTATATAATTGAAATTCAAAAACTGGAAAAATGGCCAAACCATCCAATTAACAGTCAATGTACTCCACCAATTATCCTTTAATTTTGTCTTTATCTCTTCAATAGGTCTCAATTCTAAAATTGACATCATTGTATAATATAAAGGTATACCAATTGGGGCAAAACATAATTGATCTATAGTCATTTTCAATAAATTAGTCTTAGTAGGTGTACTAGCAACAATATTTTTTGATAAGAATTTATACCATTTATCGCCAATGAATGAGAAAATACAACCACCATAAATCACTGACCTAATAGTTCTACCATAATCATAACGTGCAGATTTGCCTGATTGAGATGGAAATATTAATTGGGCAAATACATCTCCAGAACCAAATAGAAATCCTGTTGTGAGTGCATTCGTTAAAAAAGGACGTCTGATTAAACTGTCTTGATAAAGTCTGAAATATTTAGACATGGCTGAAGCAGTTTTATTTTTTTGAAAAAAAAAAAAAAAAAAATATCGAAAGTTTAAAGAGTTTGTGGGGTTACAACCGTTGAAATAAGTTTTCTATAATATAGGGAAAATTCAACGTCTAATCTAATAATGGTTCAAATTCAAACGTTTTAATCAACTCGATAAAATGATAAGCTTATTAAGTTATTAGAGTATTGAGATCTGAGTTTTAAAGATTAAAATAAATTTTCGGTTTGTATTAAATTTAGTTATCTCCAGATCAGGAATAATTTTCATGAGAAAATGGTTTTTTTTTCCCGTCTTAATTTAAGGATGCTTGCTGTTTTTTTTTTTCCCAAGCAGCACAATAATCAAAGCTTCACAACTTTACAAAACACTGTGCTATGACGTTATGAGAATATATAATATCAGTAAATATATTTCAAATCATAATTAAATATACATCAACTTGATATCATGCTTTTTTTATATATCCAAAGTATGACATGGGAGAAAATTGTTCTATCATAACTACCATATCTGAAAACATTAAAGATTAAATCGTTGAGCTTGAAGTCAGGGATCAAACTAACTTTAAGGATCAGTCAATGATTTAACAAGCTTGTGAATTACGACTATCTTATTATTTCCTCAATTAATCGATCAAAGTAGTTATTTCAATTCACCGTTTATGTGCACTCATCTGAAGAATTCAAAGATAAAAATTGAAATAAAAAAAACTAAAAGATCTATTTCCATTTTGGAGTTGACAATTGAAAACTAGAAATATAATGTTGTGATATAGATGTAATTCAATGTACATCACTATTCACGTCGCATCAATTCAATTTTTCTAGCTCCTCAATTTCATAGACGTCATTCTTTCCAGATTTGTCTGTACGTTATAAATCAACATTATATTTTAGGCCGATAGCCATAAGTTATTTTAAATAATAATTCGAAGTTTGAACATCCATACCTTGAACAATTAATTACACATGGTTGTTTTTTGAGCCAATAAACTCTCTTCATTGTTTATTACTTTTATTTCAAAAAGATTGTTTTGATCGTCGTGCAGGATGTCAACTGTTACAGTTTTATAAATTTTCAGGAACAAACGTGGGCCGTTGGGGACGGGGCGGAAACAATAACTTTAATTTTTAGAAATAGTGACATCTTTATCGATTGGTGATCTTCTAGTTTAATATAAAATGAATAATGTTCAATTACTTAGATTACGACCACACGTTGTTTATTTGGATGGAAAGTTGATTTAACTAGAGGTTTTTTTAAATTAATTCAAGAGTATTACTCCTAATCGGCTATTATAATTGATGCCCACGGGTTTTAATGCTTTAAATAATATTTTTGGATTAAATAACTTGATGGAATTATATAAAGGCAAGACCCCAAAGGTCATTAGATTCTCTGGAATTATAATCTATACCATGTTTGATAAAGCATCAAGTAAAATCTCCATCAGTTATCATGCTTCTTCCATTGTTAGAAATAGCTCAATTGGCCTTGGCCATTCCAGTTGAATTAGCCGATCTTCTAGATGATAATGCTTGGCCAGTTAACGGAAAGTCACCAACTGATAAACAAATCATTGATCAAACTTTACATACATTGAAGACTTTGTATAGCACAAACTCTACCAATGTTGATAATTGTATTAGATGTAAAACTACCTTAGATGTTGGTAAATCAATTGCTTTAACCAGACCAGATTTGGTTCCAGAAATCTTTGTTAAATGGTGTACTGATAACAAAATTGCAAGTGCTTCAACATGTAAAACCACTTATTCAAGAAATTCGATAACTGCTAGTAGAACTGGAATTGATTTTACCAATATGTTACAATTAATTGATCCATGGGCTATTGATGGTGATTATTTATGTTACTACAAATTAGGTGAATGTTCATTACCAGAAACTCCAGAGGTTGATTTATCATCATGGTGGCCAGCCAAAAACGAATCTAATGCCAGTATTGAATATGGTCATGACACTTTCCCATATGGACAATTGGCATCCCATGCTTCAGGTCATGAGAACTTATATTCTTGGAATGATGAGTTATTTGCTGATTTATGGGTAGGTTATGATTGGTTACCATTTGAAGACTACGAAGAAGTTAAAAAGCATTATACCGGATATTCTGTCACTACAAAATCTGGTATTAAAGTCATTGCAGTCAACTCAAATTCATATTATCAAAAGAATTATTATTCATATTGGAACATGACAGAAAATGTTGATACCTTCGGTACTTTGAAGTTTATCGTTGATGAACTAATTGAATCAGAAGCCAAAAATGAGAAAGTTTGGATCATTGCTCATATTCCATTTGTTGATTATGATGCATTACCAATTCAAGCAGAAGCATATAAACAGATTCTTACCAGATTCGCTCCAACTACTATCACTGGTCTTTTCTTTGGTCATACTCATCAAGATCAATTTAACGTTTTATATGCCAATGATAACAAAACTATTGATAATGCTATATTGAACACTTGGATTGATTTGTCAGTTACTCCTCAACAAGATTATAACCCAGGGTGGAGATATTATGAAGTTGATAAAAAATCCAAAACAATCATGAATTCTTACAACTACTATTTGAGACTAAATGAGACTTTTACAAACCATACTGAACCGGAATGGTTGTTTGAATATTCAGCAAGAGATTCTTATGATGTAAATGGTGAATGGCCAAAAGAAGCGCCTTTGAATGCTACTTTCTGGGCTACCGTTGCTGAAAAAATGAAAACTGAAAAGAACATCACTCAATTGTACTCTGATTTCTCTTATAGATTATCGCCATATGTTCCAAGCTGTGATGAAGGTGATTGTGAAGATATGTATTGTTACGTGTCATCATTTAGTCATGAACAATACGTTAACTGTACTGCTTCTTCTAAAATTGATTATGAATGAGTTTTTAGAAATCAGTAATGATTGGTTAGATCAGTACTACTTACAGGCCTAAGATTACATGTCTCAACTTCTCCAAGAAGTTTTTTTTTTGACTTTCGCTATATTCGTTTTACCTGCTATTAACATCGGGCAAAGAAATATTTTAGATCTTTTTTTTTCACTCTAGAATTTTAAATATGTATAAATTGATAAAAGTATATTTTTCACAAAGCTAAACGTGTAAATTTCTATACAATTGTGAATAATTGATATATTCAAAAAAAATAATTATAATAATTAGCCCGGATACACAAGCCTACGCTGCCAGAATCTAACGGTCAGAAGTTTCCGACAGGTCCCCCCAGATACCTTAGAAAATAGCGTACTATGACCTTTTAGAGCATCCAGCACCTCTCTCTCTCTAATTCTTTGAAATTTCCTATAATCATTTAGCATCAATTAGTAGAGTAGATTCTCCTAGTTACCATTTAGAAATGCCTCAGATCTTTCAATTCTCCCACACACCAGTTCATTCCCACAGTTTCTCTCATGATCGCTCTATTTTAGCAATCACCAAAGAAACCGATGTTGAAGTCTATAATGTTTCAAATCCGAAACAACCAAAATTAATCACCACTTTAAAAGATCACGATAAAACTGTTACTGCTGTTGATATTTCAATCCATGGAAGAATTGTCACTTGCTCCCAAGATCGTAATGCTATTGTTTGGGAACCATTATCTGATGGCTCATATAAGCCAACTTTGGTTTTATTAAGAATTAACAGATCCGCAACCTCTGTTAAATGGTCACCAAATGGTTATAAATTCGCTGTTGGATCAAGTGCGAGAGTTATTGCAGTTTGTTATTTTGAGCATGAAAACGATTGGTGGATTTCTAAACACATTAAAAAACCAATTAGATCAACAATCTTATCAATCGAATGGCATCCAAACAATGTTCTTTTAGCTGCTGGTTCGAGCGATGGCCATGCAAGAGTATTTTCTGGTTTTATCAAAGGAATTGATGAAAAACCATCAACTGCATCATTATGGGGTCAGAAATTCCCTTTCAATACATTGGTTGGTGATTTTGTCTCAAGCAACGGTGGTTGGGTTCATGATGTTGCCTTTACTCCAAGTGGTGACGCACTGGCTTTCGTGGCACATGATTCTACAGTTACTGTTGTTTATCCGAATGGTGGTGAAGGTACACCACCAAAATCAATTTTATCAGTTTCTACCTCATTTTTGCCATTTACTTCAGTTTTCTTTGCTAACGAAAGCACGTTAATTGCAGCAGGTCATAACTGTCATCCTGTCGTCTTTAAAGGTGATGAAACTGAATGGTTTGAAGATCATTCCATTGATGATCCAAACAAAAATTCAACTCACGAGTCTGGTGAAACAAGTGCATTAAACATGTTCAAACAATTAGATTTGAAGGGTACTGTCTCTGGACAAAATGGTTCAACCTTAAAAACCATTCATCAAAATACTATTACTCAGTTAAGACCTTATGAATCGCAAGGTGAAAACGTTTTCAGATTTTCTTCCTCTGGTATCGATGGTAGAATTGTTATTTTTGATGTTTGATAGGTCGTAAAGTAATCTTGAATTACAAGAGAATACTACGCTGTTGATGTTCAATTCTGTTGTGAATCTAAAACATTTGTATAATAGACTATAAAATAAGACAAAGAATAAAAAGAATAAATACTTAAGAACTGAAAATCGTCAGATGATATAAATTAAACACTTAGTTTGACTTCTTCATTTGAAATAAAGTTTTGGAATGGTTTCAAAGCTAATTTAACATCGTTAGCTAGGAATTTTTCAACTTGTTGTGGGGCTCTACCGACAAAAGTTTGTGGGTCTAATAATGAATCTAATTCGTCCCAGATTGGTTTAAAGAATTCCTTTTTAGAGATTCTTTCGATTAAATCATTATCACCACCTTCTTGTTTAACAACAGCAGCAGCTTCATGTGATAAAACTCTAATTTCTTCATGGACATCTTGTCTTGAGGCACCTTTTTCAACCATAGCCATAATAATATTTTCAGTGGCCATAAATGGTAATTCACCTTTTATTCTTCTTTCGATAACTTTTGGATAGACAACTAAACCTGAGGTAATATTTAATAAGGTTGATAATAAAATATCGGTGGTTAAGAAAGCTGATGGTAATGAAATTCTTCTAATAGCTGAATCATCTAAAGTTCTTTCAAACCATTGAACTGATGCAGTTTGTACAGCATCATTATATAATGAACCTAAATGTCTGGCTAATGAACAAACACGTTCACATCTCATTGGATTTCTTTTATAAGCCATAGCACTTGAACCAATTTGTGACTTTTCGAATGGTTCTTCGACTTCTTTTAAGTTAGCTAATAATCTAATATCGGTAGCAAATTTATGAGCAGTAGCTGCGAATGATGATAATGGTGATAAAACATCGATATCAATTTTTCTTGAATAGGTTTGACCAGTAACTGGATATACGGTTTCAAAACCCAATAATTCAGTGACTCTTTTATCTAAGGCTTCAACTTTGTCATGATCACCATGAAATAATGATAAGAATGAACCTTGAGTACCAGTGGTACCTTTAACACCTCTTAAACCGATATCATTTCTAGCTCTAACAAAGTTTCTTAGATCCCATAACAATTCTTGAATCCATAAAGTAGCTCTTTTACCAACAGTAGTTAATTGAGCTGGTTGGAAATGGGTCCAACCTAAAACTGGTAAATCTTTGTATTCTTCAGCAAATTTACTCAATCTATCAATAACGTTGACTAATTTTGGAATAACAACATCATAAGCATCTCTTAAGAAAATTAAATCAGCGTTGTCGGTAACAAAACATGAAGTAGCACCTAAATGGATGATCCCAGCAGCGTTTGGACAGACATCTCCGAAAACATGAACATGAGCCATAACATCATGTCTTACAATAGCTTCTTCTTTTGAAGCAGCTACAATTTGTTCATCGGTGATTTCAAGGTTTTTTTTCATTTCTTCGATGGCTTCATCGGTAATAACACTCAAACCTAATTCTTGTTCAGCGATAGCCAAATTCAACCATAATTTTCTCCAAGTCGAAAATCTGTTTCTTAAAGAAAAGATTTTTGACATCTCTTCACTTGCATAACGTGATGATAATGGTGTAGCGTATTTATCGTTCGACATTGTTGATTCAGCTAATTAATAGTCTATATTGAATTTCAATTCACTAGTGGAGATGATTGGAAATAGAAATAACTTGAAGTCAATAAATTTTTTTTTGTGCATCGTGGGACCGCTATATAATATAAATGGTGCACTTCAAAAAAATTTCTAGTTAAATTATATGTCAATTTTTTTCAATTTTGACTCTGAGAAATTACTCTTTCATGATTTCAGCCCTCGAATTTTATCACGTGCGCAATCAACAACATAGATTAGTGATTTAGTACTTTTAAATATATATCTATGTTTTTCAGACACCGGGCACCACAAACTAAATTCTCATATATCAAAAAATATTGTTCTATCATTTACCCGGTTACCTTATACAAAAGTCTAAAAACAGAGTATTGCAAATCAATGAATAGCAGGACGTGAGAACCATTGTATTATTGTAGAAGAGTAAGTGACCAGATCCAAATGAGTCTCAGAAAACCAAAACATGTGATAATATCACATAATCAAAGTGATGATGATGATAATAATGATATAGAAGAGATAAAACCAAAAAGTATGTTTCAAGATTTACTTTACAAGATCTGTTACCCTAATACTAACACATATAATATTAGTTAAACCCAAATTGAAAAAGAACAGGATAAAAATAACCAAATTTGATCAGAGTGTAAGTCATTAAAAATAATTCCCAATTTCTTTGAATCAATATTAACTATCTATTAGCAAAATGAAGATGATATCGAAGAAATCAATATTCCAATCAAAAAGAGAAAACCAGCTGGATTACCCTTGTTTACTGATTTTCTCAGAGATGAAGAAAATGATTTTGGTTCTGTACCCAATGATTTTGATGATTTAAAAGAAAAGTTTGCCAAACAAAAGCAAGTAAAAATTAACAAAATTGATAACAATGTTGAGAATGATGATATGAAAGATACAACAACATTATCATTTGAAAAACAGATACTACCAGAGAGGGATTTCATTTCATTGAATGATGCAGATACTAAAATATATATACCAGAAGCAAAAGAGGAAGTTGAACATGAAAATATTGATACATTTGATGAAGGGGATGATGGTAGATTACCCATCACAGATAATGAAAAGGCATTCGAAAAAAAATTGGAGGAATTAGGTATAAAGCAAGAATTATATCAAGCCGAATTATCAGGAGATGATGATGTTAGTGATTGGGAAGCTTCAAAGATCAAAAGTGGTTCATTAGGTAACCCTTCAAATATTTTCAAGAAGCATCAACTCCCAAAGCTGAATCTAATTAGAGACGATGAAACTTTACATAAAGAGCTTGAGAGTATAGCTTCTAAATTAAGTCAATTAAAGGTTGAAAAGCAAGAAATTGAAGAAGGAATAGAGAGAGAAGAATCTATGCTGAAAAGATATGATGATAAATTTAATGAGTTGGTATCCCAACTTCAACAGATAGCGCCATGATTTTATTAAAAAGGTCAAATATGGATCTATTGTATCACTATAAGTTTGATGTTAATACAGAAAATAATGTAGCTGTATTATACAGTGTACAGTGCGCTATATTTATATATTGAGAGAGAGAGAAAGTATTAAGGGACCATTCTATAGTATTATATCATATTATAAGATTCAAAAAACTTTTAATAAACGTCTACCATATATTTGGAACAATAACTTCCCTCCATGAAGATAACGGCACATAGTTGTGACATTTATTAAGCGTATATATCTTATACTGATGATGCCCTAAGCTATTCTGTGTCCTTAACCCTGTACTGATGCATCATCGGCTAAAACAATTTATTTTTCCTGTTTTGTATTTTTCAAATTATCTATGATTCATCGACCGACTCAAAAAAAAAAAAAAAAAAAAAAACTATGATTCATCGCCATTTCGGTGTGAACTATCTCGATTTTTCCAACCTGATTTAAAATGATGCCGTATATTGAATGAGAAGGTATAAAAATTGGAAAAAATTTCTCTATTACCTTCCAATCCATCTCAAATATCGCTATTAGAAGTATAAATTATAGTTTTAAACTAGATAATCATTACAAATAACAAGATTTAAAGTTTTTATATATAATGTCATTCTCCAAAAAAGTCATATCTTCAACTACCCCAGTTATTCGTCATTTAATTTCAATTAGTGATTTAACTAATAAAGAATTTGAAACTTTGGTAAATAAAGCTATTTCATTCAAAAAAATCATTAAAACTGAAAATAAACCAGAAATTTTAGCAAATCATGAAAAACTTTTAGGTAAAACAGTTGCTTTAGTTTTTTCTAAAAGATCTACTAGAACCAGAATTTCCTCTGAAGGAGCTGCTTCTTTCTTTGGTGCTCAACCTATGTTTTTAGGTAAAGATGATATTCAATTAGGTGTCAATGAATCATTGTATGATACTACTAAAGTAATTTCATCAATGGTTTCTACAATCTTTGCTCGTGTTAATTCTCATAAAGAAATCCAAGATTTAGCTAAACATTCATCAGTCCCAATTATAAATTCATTATGTGATACTTATCACCCATTACAAGCTATTGCTGATATAGTGACTATTAAAGAGACATTTGGGGAATTGAAAGGTTTAAAATTAACTTGGATTGGTGACGCTAACAATGTCATCAACGATTTATTGATTGCTTCTTTAAGATCGGGTATAAATGTTTCAGTTGCTACACCAAATGGAATTGAATTGGACCCAAAAGTCATTAAAGTTGCAGATGAAGTAAGTAAAGATAATGGTACAAGTTATGAATTGACACATGATCCAATCGCTGCTTCTCAAAATGCAAATATTTTGGTTACTGATACTTTTGTCTCTATGGGTCAAGAATTTGAAGCTCAACAAAAATTGAAACAATTCCAAGGTTTCCAAATCTCAACTGAACATACAGCTGTTGCTGCTCAAAATTGGAAATTTATGCATTGTTTACCACGTCATAAAGAAGAAGTCACAGATGAAGTTTTTTATAGTGAAAATTCATTGGTATTCCCAGAAGCTGAAAACAGACTATATGCTGCCATTTCAGTCCTAGATACCTTTGTTGTCAACAAAGGTGACTTTAGCAAATAAATATAGCTTTGAATATAGCTTTTCTTCATAATATAGAAACGAATGCATGTTAGATTTTTTCAATAATAAAAAAAATATGGATTTTTTATGTTCCTTTTCAAATATTTGCTTTGCTTATCATCTTTATAAACTTAGTAGTATCCCTTGATGCTATCCAGGAAACTTACAATATAATTCTTATGTTATAGATATCTAGTTGAAAAAAACTCAGGTTAACTCACTGCAAGAGTTATAATAATTTAAACATCTTTTGAATAGATTTGTATATATGACAATACCTCCCAAACTCAGGGTCCTGACCGTAGATTTAAGACATACGTCTGAGCCGATCATCAATCCAAATTTTAGGGTCATTAAGAAATTTTCCTAATAAGGTAAAGTCCTTCGATTTTGTGGCAATTTACGCGAATTAAAAATTTATACGCGCTTTCTCTCACAGTAACGTCATAAGTCATTCAAGTAATAAAAAAAAAAATATTGAGACAATAGATTGGCCTTAATATATATGATATGTCCATTCATAATATGCTAATCTCAATCTATAGATGCACCTGGTGCTAGTTGGAGCTAAAATGAAAAAAAAACCCTATTATAACAAGATATTCGATTATAATATATTGATATTATATGACTTCGACTAAGTTCCGGAACTCACGAGTCGTCACAACTTCCGAGAAATATAGTGAATAGTGAATATTATATACATTTTTTTTCCCATGCATGATGCACAGTTGAGCAGGCTGCAACGGGTAATTTACCAAATTATCATAGTTAAATATAGATTTTATATAACAGTATGTGATACATGGATAAATTTTATACAAAGTTTTAAATCGAAGACTTTTAATATTATATTAACATCAGTAACTATTCATTCGCCCTCCATAAATTAAAGTTCCACCTTAACTTCACTCATCAAAATAGTTAGCTGGTGTACAATTCTTATAGTTGTGTTTCCCTTCTCCTTTCCATCCCTCCTGCCCTCGGTCACAATTTCTTAGATCTCGAAAGGTGCTCAAGTATCAGCTCCCTCCCTTGATTTGTTTCTTTTCAGTTTATCATTTAAATTGAACATATAAAATGGCTTTTAGATATTATGCTATTTGTATTCCATTAGTAGTTTGTCTTATAATATTGTCTGCTTTCCAATTAGATACTCACTCACATTATAGCACATCAGAGTTCAAGAAAAGAAACGGAGATCTCATCAGATCTGAGGATAACGATACATTGATTAATGCTCTCCATCAATTAGCAATTGGGGTCAAGCTTGATTTTGATAAAAGAGCTGATCAAGATAACTCAACTGTATCCAGTTCAAGCTTTAGTGTCATTTCTAGTTCGATTTCATCCTTAGTTTCATCATCTATTTTAAGTGAATCTGATACTTCATCATCCATCATTCCATCAACCAGTTCATCCTCATACTTATCCTCTTCAGTGAGTTTTATACCAACATCATCATCCTTGTTTTCATCAGTCGATACGAGCTCAATAGAAAGCTCTAGTTCTATACTATCTTTATCGTCCACTTCTTCATCAATACAATCATCTACTTTGTATCCATCATCCACCATCTTTTCCTCCTCATTTTCATCATCATCATCTTCACCATTATCAAAATCTTTATCTTCTTCTTCTTCATCATCATCATCTACTTCATCCCCGTCATCTTCATCAATCTCGTCATCTTCGTCATCCACATCCTCCTTGTCAAAAACCACATTATCTTCCTCGTCCCCATCTTCGTCCACATCCTCAACATCATTTTCAGCAACATCCTCTTCTTCTTCATCTTCTTCTTCTTCTTCTTCGACAATGACATTAGCACCAGACTCGTCAACCACAAGTGTTGTTGGTGGAGTAACCGTTATTATAGACCGTACCAAGACCTTAACAGTGTCCGCATCATCCAGTTCCGTTAGTACAACAAGCGATTCATCGAGCTCCACAAGCTCTCCCCATACTGCGGTCTCAAAATCTTCAGGTTTAAGCTCCAAAAATAAGAAAATTTTGATTGGGGTTTTAGTTGGTGTAGGGTTTCCATTGATCTTATTGATTCTTTTCTTCATTTATTGGAAATTTTTCAGTAATACTAGCAAATCATTCATCAATTCAGAAGGTGAATTGGTTACGAAGCATAATGATGAAGAAATGATTGATGAAAAATTTTTCGATGATACAGTTGTTTCCCAAGATCAGGGACACCAACGCCTTGAAGGTGAAGATTTTGATGATACTATGGTTAATCAAAATAGAAACTCCCTCCAACAACCAGTCAATAATGCCATAAATTTTTGATCTTCAATCTGGACAGGAAACAGTAATATAAACATAACAGTTTTAATAATTAATAGAATTTATTTCTCAAGCATCAAATTTATTTATTCCCTTCTCCTGTTTCAACGATATATAAATGTATACATAAATGATATATCATATTTCAAAACACAATTATTTTAACTACAACGTACCATAAAAATCATGACTTTTAGAACTGTTTAGACTTAGCCAACAATTTTGTTTTTTTCACAAATACATCCTAGATATAAAAGCGTTTTTTACTTGCATTTAGATTATCAATAGATCACTTTTCTGATATCTATTGCATTAAATCTCAACTATTTTGTGTGTGTATTTTTAGTCTATAAATCAATCAGTAGAGATTTTAGAGATAATATAAATAATTTAAATTGATTGAATCGAGTGCGATAATCAATGTCTCACTTCGTGGCATCACTATACAATTATTAGAATAAGATTTAATGATCATGAGTATCAGTTGGATCAATCTTGAAAACCTTATCAGCATTGAATAATCTTTGAGGATCAATAGCTAGTTTGATATGTCTCATTAGATCAATTGCATCCTCACCGAGCTCTTTCAATAAAAATGCACGTTTACCATTACCAACACCATGTTCACCTGTACAAGTACCATCATTCTCTAATGCACGATCAACCATTCTAGCTACTAACGCATCAACTTCCTTCTTTTGGGAATCTTTGTAAGAGATTAAAGAATGGAAATTACCATCACCAACATGACCTAAAATACTGGCACGGAATCCAGATTTTTCAATATCTTCTTGAGTTTCCTCAATAACTTTAGTCAATCTTGAAATTGGAACTGCAACATCGGTGATATAGATTTTACTGTCTTCCCCATTAACACGTTTACCCCAATCGATAGTTGACCATAAAGCAAATCTTCTAGCTGACCATAAAGCATCTTTTTCCTCCTCTGACTTGGCAAATTCAAAATTGGTACTGCCGTTTGCTTTTGTGATTGATTTGACTGATTGAACTAATTCCTTGACGATAGTCTTAGAGCCACCAAGTTTAAAAAATAATGTTGGTTTTTCATTCCAGGTTCTACCAGTTGAACCACCTTCATTAATAACTTGCATCATAACTGTATCCAACAACTCAACAGCATTCAATTGAATACCTTTAGCAATGATATTTGAAACAGCTTTAGTAGCCTCACTTATACTGTTGAAATTAACAATTGCGATAGTTTCTTCTTCAGGTTTAACATGCAACTTTAAAGTAATCTCGGTAATAATACCCAAAGTTCCCTCACTTCCAATAAACAAACCAGTCAAATTATAACCAGCAGATGATTTTCTAGGTCTTTTTTTAGTTTTAACAATAGTACCATCAGGTAAAACAACGGTCAATCCTAAAACATTATCTTTCATAGTACCGTATCTAGCGGCATTTGTACCGGAACAATTGGTTGAACACATACCAGAAATATGGGCACCTGGACCTGGATCTGGACCGAATAATAACCCATATGGAGATAAATGCTCCGCTAAATCTTGCCATCCAACTGCTGCTTGAACAGTTACATCTAAATCTTCAACATTCAATTGAACAACTTGGTCTAAACGATTAACATCGACAGTAATACCTGATCTTGATGATATAAATTGACCTTCTAATGAGGTACCACCTGAAAATGGAATGATTGGAATTTTATATTTGTGAATGATTTTCAAAACTTTAGAAACTTCTTCAGTTGAACCAGGGTAAACAATTACCCTTGGACGTTGGCCAGGTTTTGGATGTTGTGTTTGGAAAAAGGTATCGTTATGCGAATCTAATGAGGATTCGTTGAAACTGACATGCTCTTCCCCTAAAACTTCCTTGATTTCATTTATAGCTTTTTGGAAATTTTCCTCTGAACCATACTCAATTGGTGATAAGGAGCTAAGCTTGGTAGTTGAATTGGTTGGTCTTTCTGAGGTTTTTTTAGTTATTTGATAGTATGCAAAAGTAGCTGCAATACCAGCACTGAAAAATAAAGCTGGTTTAAGAAAATTTGGCTTCGAGCTAGTTTGGTTTGGTGTAACCTTAGTACTATTAAAGCGTCTAAAGCAGGGAGATCTTTTAGAGACCCGCAGCAATCTGGCCAGCATAATTGTGAATTATGGATAATAAACTCCCACTGTATCAAGTAGTTCAAAAGTTGTCAGTATCCTTATTAATTCTTCAAAAATCTTTGATATATTTATATTTCAGTCATGATACACAATGAAGAGCACCACAGTTTATAATCGACCTATATCAAGACAGATCATTAATAAGTAATGTCGTTTTAACTTTAAAGCGCCACATTTTCATTGTTACCACTTCCTAAAATGCTACGGTTTCGAGCACCAGCTGGAATCCAGGGCGCGCACACATTGGGACTTAACTGGAGTAGAGTATATTTTTTTTCTGTATTAAGATGGTAGTAAGTTATAAGCTCATCGCTAACGAAATATACCAACATATATTAAGGTTTATTACAAAACGTTGAGTGATCTTATAAATAATGAACTTAAGTCATCAACCAGAAAACGTTCGTGAACTAATAGATCAATTAGAACATGCGACACAACTGAAAGGCAAAGGTAAAGCTATCAAACGCACATTCAAAATTACTAATTCCGAAAGAAACCTTGTTAGTTGGAAATTTAATGAATGGGATTATGGTAAAGATAAAATTAAATTACCATGCAATGCACGAGGTTTATTTTCATTGGAAGATGAACCTGTTCTAGCTGTCAGAGGTTATGATAAATTTTTTAATATTAATGAAGTACCAATCACACGGTGGGAATTTCTCCAGGAGAAGACAAAGGGCCCTTATTATGTTACTTCTAAAGAAAATGGTTGTATTATTTTGATATCAGGTTTACAGGATGGAACTTTAATTGTTTGTAGCAAACATTCAACTGGAACAAGAGAAGACGTTGATAGAAATCATGCCATTTCAGGTCAGGGCTTTCTTATTAAACAATTGGCTTCCAAGGGTGTAACTGAGAAAGAATTTGCTTTAGAGCTTTATGGTATGAATGTCACTGCAGTCTGTGAATACTGTGATGATGGTTTCGAGGAGCATATTGTTGAATATAAAGGAGAATCTTCAGGGTTATATCTACATGGTCTTAATATAAATAAACCACATTTTGAAACATTGCCATTTGAAGAAGTTGAATCCTTTAGTAAAAAGTTCGGATTCAAAACTATCAGTTATTTCACAGAACAGAGCATTAGTGGTCTAAAAGATACGTTAGACCAGTTCAGTAAAGTGGGGTCATACCAAGGAAAGGAAATTGAGGGTTTCGTAATTAGATGTAAACTACTTGATGATAGAGATTATTTCTTCAAGTTCAAATTTGAAGAACCGTATTTGATGTATAGACAATGGAGAGAAGTTACAAGATCATATATACTGTCTAAAAAGAGAAATGAAATCAAAATCAACAAACATAAATTCATCACCAACAAATACTTGGACTTTGTTATTCCAATAATAGATTCAAATCAAGAGATAGCAAATGACTTTCTTAAAGGGTTTGGTCAGATTGATTTAAGACAAAGGTTTTTGAAAGAATATGGTAAATCAGGTGCGGAAATTTTAAACCAAGAATTATTAGAGGAATTAGATGCATTGAATGCCTTCGACAAGTTAAAAATCGATGATGAATCAAAATTTGTGTTCGTCCCAATTGCTACTATAGGATGTGGTAAAACAACAACCTCATTGACTTTGACTAATCTATACCCTGAATTTGATTTAGTTATCAACGATAATATCCCAAAGAGCAAAACTTCCAAAGATGATTTTATTAAAGAATCACTAAAGATTTTAAAGACTAAAAAGGCTGTTATTTTAGATAGAAATAATCATCAGTTTCGAGAACGTCAACAAATATTCGATGATATTTCTAAATTTAGAGATGATTTTTTACCTTATGATACCAATATTCAATTTATTGCGTTGAATTTTATCGACGATTCTCGTTCTAATAAATTATGGGAGATAACAACGAAAAGAGTATATGAAAGGGGGGACAACCATCAATCTATCAAAGCTTCCACTGATGGTACAAAGAAAGTAAAATCAATAATGAGTGGATTTGTTAATAGGTTTCAGGGAATTGATAAAAATAAAGAACCTGATTCGAAATTTGATTACATCGTTAACCTACACGTTAATAGTGAAGGTTCATCATTTACTAATGCCATTAGTATTATCAACAAGATTCATAAAAAGTATCCGATATTGATACCAAATTTACCAAACAACGAGGAAGTTAAATTAAGCTTCAAAAAAGCCTTGGAGTATAAACCAACTTTTACAAAATTTATAAGTAAACCAAAAAATAATAAGGTAGTCTATTTCAGTGCTCAAGTCACCAATAATACGAGTCTTTTAAAAGAACTCTCTAACTTATTGAAGTCAAATGATTCAGAGGAATTCTACAATAGATTACAAACAATAGAACGCTTACAAGATGAATTTCATGTTACGTTGAGTCATATTAATCAAAGTAAAAAAGGCACCGATTTTGAAAAAGAAGTTTGGAAAGCTTGGAAAAAGATATACAATAGGTTAGAAGACCCTACAAAAGAACAAACCAAGAAATTGAATATTAAATTGACAATCCAGCTAAAATCTGTTGTGTTCGATGATAAGGCATTAGCTATATATATCGCACCACTGAAATTCATAGACAACGAGGGAAATCGTCTTGATTTGCAGATAAGCAATAAATTTCCTCATATCACTATTGGCACGATTAATAAGGATATCAAACCGTATTATTCCAATTCCTTATTACAAAACTTGGAATTTGAAGGTTATAAGCAAGGTAAATTTGACAAAGTAACCATTTTAAATTGGGATGATGATGTAATTTTAAATGATTTGGAAGTTATAGCCAACTGTTAATAGAAGCACATTGAATCTAGAGTCACGTATCTATCAGTGTCAAACCCCTCCTGATAATAGATATGAATTTCTATGAATTAATTTTTTTCATGTTAAAAAACTTTGTGTAGATTCTTGAATTCCTTCATTTTGATCTTGTTCTTGCTGTTGATTTTCAACTGATTCCTGTTGTAGAAATAACGAATAAACTGCTGCTTTGAACAAT
The DNA here is from genome assembly GCA_030581415.1 of Waltiozyma mucosa. Taxonomy (NCBI): domain Eukaryota; kingdom Fungi; phylum Ascomycota; class Saccharomycetes; order Phaffomycetales; family Wickerhamomycetaceae; genus Waltiozyma; species Waltiozyma mucosa. Next base: position 107,876 of record JAKTTK010000001.1, read on the forward strand.
GTAAATACCAATGCGATCTTGGATTCAATAACACGTAAATCCTCTAAAAGTTGCGGTGATGGGGATGATGTCAATTTAGCGATGATTTGAGATAAATATTTCAATCTTTTTGCTAGATTTTGATACTGCTGTAGGATTTTCAGTTCAAGATCGGTCAATTGGGATGTTTGAGTGTAATCTACAGTCAAACACTCTGAAGTCATAATTTTCTTAATGATTGATTCTCAGCAATTTTTTTTTTTTGTGAATTTTCTCTTCAATTATTTCCAACCTGCCTAACCTTACTTATTCTTTATTACGAAAACAAAAAAGATATTTATTTTATGTACTTTCTTCTTGAGTATTCAATTGTTATTCTTGTTGTTCTTGTTGACGTTTGTTATTGTTATAATTGTTTCGCGTGCTTTGGTGTTCAGGTGTTCCCAATTAAAAAAAAATACATTTATTTTTATATAATTGATAATAATAATAATAATGAAATAATAATATTATAATACTCAACTAATTAATTATACGCATTATTATAATATTATCAAAATAGTTAATTAGCTGGTTTTCAATTTAAAGTGTTTGAATTATTTTGCCCGTTTGAATATTTAAATTTTCAATTGCTAAAACCTTTCAATAGTATACAACCAATTTAAACACTCAATTTTGTTATTTCATCTTATTATCGATAATTGAAAGTTCAATTGCTTAATATCGGTATATATTAAATTGCCTTACCAAGTTTATTTTTTTTTTATTGAGAAGTATTACTATTTTTATTAATCTAATTTAATTGGTTAAATTTGGATGACAATGTCGACACAAAATAAGATAACAGGAGATAATACTCTACATCCAGATGATGCTAAACCATCTCAAGTTCAATCTAATAAAACTAGAAAGGTTTTAAGGAAAAAGGTAAAGACACCCTTGCCAATTAAAAAATACGCTTGGTTAGCAGGTCATGGATCTACTTTATGCTTTGGTTTTATATTCACAATTTTTTATTTTGGCAAATTTTTAAGATTTTTCAAAACATGGTATTGGATTCCAACAATTTCATATATTTTGGCATTCGTTGGTGTAATTTCTGCTTATTCCATCACAATTATAACGACATTTGGTAATGTTATTCCTGGTTATCAAACATTATTAGCAACTGAAAATTTTCAAAATTTAATTCTGGCTTTCATTTGGATAATTTCAAGACAATCTATCTTTAAATTGATTCCTTATTATGTTGTATCAATTTTACAAATTGCAAATTTTTATAACGTCAATGCTATCTTGAAGTTTGATAGGGAATTAAGTGGTGCTATTGCATTTTCCGAATTTTACGTTATTTTTGCTTTGTTATTTGATACTTTATTATTTAGAGGAGCATCAGGCTTTGCTTTAGCTATCTATGTTTCATTCTATTGGGTTAGAATCAATTTTTCCCCTTACACACAATCATACCTTTTGAGTGTGATCCGTCGCATTGATGAAAAAGCTATAAAAAATCAGAAACCAGAAATTAAAGCTAAATGGCAAAAAGTTAAAGACTTTTTAGAATTTAGAAGAAGTATTATTAAAGAAACTCTAGATCAGAAGTTGGACAATGAAGTTCAACCAAAAGCAAAGATTGATCGTTCAACTATTGAAGGTAGACCATTGGGTGATAAGACAGAAAGTTATCAAATTCAAGGTCAAACTGATATTTCTGCAAAGGAATTATCAAAGGGTATTTTCATTCCAGATGATTATAATATCAAAGGTGAACAATTAAGAAGTAACCCTATTCCAGCCAAAAAGGAAGCTGCCGTTAAGGCCAACTCAACTTCAACTGTTGATGAAAATTCTGCTGGGAATGAAGTTGTCAATCCAACATCAGGCAAGATTAGTTCACCATCGGAACCAATAACAACAGAAAAAACTGTGATTCAGAAACAATCAAACAACACTAGTACTATCCCTACAAAATCTGATGAATCCAGTGCCGATGAGAAAGTCATTAAAAGATTAGCCGAAATCCAAAGAAGAGCAGAAGCTGACATTCAAAATTAACAGAGGATTTTAAGGCATTCACTTTAATAGTTGGACCGATACTTTATATTTAAATACTACAATCAATTCGAGTAATTATAATCTATTGTATATTGTCGTTTTAAAAAACGTTTGAAATCTAAATTATATGTAATTTGTGTTTCTGAAATTCCACTATATAAAAGTCACGCAAGTCATATAATTGCTTTTTAAAGATTTTCATCAGATATTTGAGCTTTGGTAAAAAGGTTATCTTCCTGTATTTTCAGAAGCAGAACTGATTATATTTTTATCATCATAAAAAACCTCCATTTGATAAAACATAATTATAGTTTCACGAAGACAAAAATATTAGAGAATTTCATTTATACTTTTTCGAAAAACTTTTCAAAAAAGATTTCAAAAGATTTTAAAAGAATCTTTGAACCAAATTAAGGACAAAAACAAAACCTTCAACACAAAATTGTTAGTAATTCATTCCACATTGAATATGAAAAAAAAAATATATTTGAGATATAAAGAATTTAATTCAGATGGTGATGCATGTTTTTATCCATGGCACATTCATTTTTCACCGGGACAAATATGGAAAATATCATCAATAAAAGTTATTCAAATATTTTTTTATATCATTTCTGGTAAGCATACTTGATAAAAAGAAAATGTTAGTTAATGATATTCATCAAAATTGGGGGTTTGATGCTATGAAAACTTTTAATATTATTTCTTTGAAATCATAAACGAAGAATTCCTAAATTTTATTTTGTCCTGCATATACTTCCTCAGAGAGATTCCCAATAAAATGGTATAATCATCTAGAAAAACTTAAAAGATTCCATTAGCAACTTCTTAAATGAACATACCTTTTTTTTTATCTTATAAGAAATATGGTTTCGCAACTATGTCTTCTATCTATATCATTATTTCGGGTGCTTTTGTTTAAAGTTTTGTTGTTGAGGGAAAGTGTATAAAAGAGAAGAAGGAGGAAAATTTTTCTGAATTTGTATATTCAAATCTCGGGAATTTTACCCGTATTCTGCCATTTATCGGAAAAAAAAAATTAGGGTTGGAGGTTCAAAGCTTTTGGCTCTGAATATTCGAACGCATTAGTAAAAGAAGGGTCAGAAAGCAATCAGATTAGTATTATTAAAAATCACTACTAATTAAATCTTCTGTTTCAAATATATCATGAAATTAAAAACATTGTCATTATTATAATACAAATTATATACATTAAAATACGTTTAAAGTCAATTGATTGTCATTTTCAACTCTCAGCTTTAACTTGAGTATTGTTAACTTGGCTCACAGAGCTTGACTTAGGTGAGGGCGAGACATGGGATGATTGATTATTATATTTTACCTGAGTTGAAGGGTTTGAGGAATTCGGTTGTTGTGATGACTGTCTGCTATTTGCAGCAGAACCGTTAGCACTATTTTTATCATTTTTAGCTAAAGCTTCCGCTGCCTGTTGTGCTTGAAGTTGTTGTTGTTTCTGCTGTGCTTGGACTTGCATTCTTTGCATTTGGACAATCAGTGAATTCCGATGGTTTATTACTGACTCTCTCAAAGTATCATATGCTTTTGATAGTAACATTCCACCAAATCTGATAACCTGTGTTTCATTTGATATTGAATTTAATTTAGAAGGGTCATCACTAAATAATTCTGCATCAATATCTTGAAGTCCTAAATCACTGTCATATTTCCAGCGATCTTCGAATCTTTCTTTTTCTTCTATACTTTCTATGTCCTGATCAATATCACTGTCTTCTCCTAAGTTTAAAAACTCATTTATTCCATTATAAGGCTTTTTTACCATTGCTTTTCTATCTATAAAAACTTGTCCATATCTACCTATCCTTTTCCTTAAAGTATATAGAGAATCACTAGTTAAAACATTTTCCGAGTATAATGGGTTGTACGACTCTGGTTGACATTTTTTGGTGATTTCTCTGTTGCTGAAAAGTAATATGTCATTTTCATTTGCAGTGGTACCTTTTTCAATGTATTTATCTATATCTGGAATGTATCCATAGCTTTGGACGTCAAAAAATGAGGAGCTGATTGACGAGTACGGGATATGAGATGCATCTAAAACATTTTGATTTTGTAAAAATATTTCGAAATATGGATTATTTGTTTCATCAGTGAAGTTCGTAAAACCTAAATCAGTTTGTTTTCTCTTCTTGAGTTTTTCCTCAACATATCTCTTAACACTAAGTTCCTTATTTTGTAGCAAACGCTGAACTGATTCTAATTCTAAATCAGGAATCTTGGAAGGCGGTAATTTGACATATGGTTGAAATTGTTGAGACTGATCTGAGCCAGCAGAGTCCTCAACAGGACCATTTGTAGTAGTTTTAGAGTTTGATTTATCTTGAGTATTAACATTATTGCCAACTTTAGACAATCCTTTCTTTTCCTTCTTCGTGGGTTCCTCTTTGACTTCTTGTGGTTGAGGTGGAGGAGGTACAGGTTTCTTTTTCTTATGTGCCACCAAATCCTCGTCACTGTCAGTAATACCTAATTCACGTTTCATAACTTTGACTTTACATCTCAATTCAAAGATCTCACGCTCAACTTGAATAGCTTCTAATCTTTTCTGCTCTCTTTCTGCCACCAAAAAAGTTAACTCCTTGGTAGCTTTCAACTCCTGATACAGTTTAATCAATTTTTCTGAACTTTGGGTATCTGCTCTCCGAGTTTTCCTTTGTTGTCTAAATTGACGTTGTCTAAAGCAAGCATAAGCATCTGAGTCATCATCTCCATTGAATTTCAAAGTTGGGTGAACAGATTTACCATTTCGAAGGATTTTTCTTTTCTTGTAGAATTCATAAACTTCATTACCATATAATCTCAGTAACTCACTTATTGGCCGTATATTTTCAGATACTTTAGGGTCAAACATGGTTATAAATGGATGAATCTTCAATTCATCTGACAAAGTCTTTGTAACATTCTCTACTGATAATTTGTCCACAGACTTTAAGCCCTCTTTAATTTCGTCCAATGGAAGTATCTGGCTTGGATCAGTGATTAAAAATGGCTGTTTCTCTGTGATGTATTTTTCAAAATTGAACATAATAGATTCGAATTCATCATCCGTTAATTTCTCTTTCTTGTTGGATTTATTGAAGGTTTCCAAAAATTTGTCATCCTCTTCATCCATATTATATAAACATCCTGAATAATCCTCTACTTGACATGATGACTTAATATATGATTCGGGCTCTACAAATTTTCCGGTATAAAATTTAGCCGCTTCGTCCCAAACTTTTGAAGCGTCCGGGGTAGGGATATAAGAATTTGAGGTACTCGTTATTCCCGAATTCTTCAATATCTTTTGTAAATGTTCTTCATCCTCTTCATTCTTGTCAACACCTGTCTCAATCTCTTGTATATCTCTTTGCTGCAAATCCTCGTTATCTATGTCGGACAACTGTGACTGCTTCAATATTTGTAAAGTTTGTTTTGTTGATATTTTCCTTTGACGGAACCTGCTACCAGCAGAACCAGATAAGGTTGGGGCAACCATTTTATAATCTTTTCAATAGTCTGACGGATTAGCAGCTACCATAAATGATACCCTAACAATCAATAGCGTATAAACACCCCCCTTAAACCACCTTATTGAACAAAAGTTGAACTAACTTAATAGCTAAACCTGTTTTACTGAAATAGGAAATATTCGCGAGAGAAACAACAGCAAATTAGTCAAAGCCCCTAATTCCAAAACAAAGCAACAACCACTATTTCCAAAAGTGATTTGATGGGATTTCTTCTAAGATTGTGTAGATATCAGCTTTATTAAGGGAACTCTGAAAATTCAGGGCTGTTTTCTCTTAAAAATTGGTTGTTTTCTGTTGTAGTTTTCCCGCTTCTAAGGTCGACGTTATCGACATTTATTTGGGTGAAGAATTCGCCACCAAATATTCGACGAAAAATTAAAAAAAAAACCCGAAAAAACAAAATTTTAATTACCGTAAGCGGAAGGCGCGAAATTCAAGATATGAGTACTGTATTAATTGTAGCCTATAATTAGTGCGCGGCGCGCCCATATAAATGATATAATAATTAATATTTAAGCTCTATTACATAACTGTGTTACATAATTGTTTATGTAATTTATTGCTTATGTAATCTTGATTTCGAGCTGCATTATTTCAATATTAAGCTGTATAATTTGGGAGATTAATTTTTAGACCTTGGTAATTTGGATAGCTTCACATTAAGCAGTACTGATCACTCGACAGCTAGCCGCTTATCAATATTATCTAATTATATAATATTATCAAGATTAATATCGACTGTTATATTCTATTGACGAATCTTATCACGCAGAGGATTCATTATTATAATACTGCAAAATAATTAGTGAAATTTATAATTTATAATTTGCGATCAATTAGGTGTGGTACATGCCTTGTATCTAAAATTACCTACACCAGCCTACACCCCAATATATATTATATTATATATATAGTTGAATTTAAAGATGTCTATATATAATTCATATTAGTGCAGTTTTTGCAGCTTCAGATTTTTCTAAGTTCTGATCTCTGAGGTCTGACTTAACCACCAACCAACCAACGTGAATTATTACAAACGCAGCATCTTGAACATATATTAATTATATCACAATATCATTTATACAATATTATAGTATTGTAAGCTGGCTGTAAGTTAAACATTATAAGTTATGTGTCAACTTAGTTACCGTTCCAGCTAATTATGCAGTAGTATATCTGCAATAATTGGGTCAACGATATATACATTCGGATCCAAAGTCATAATTAATACAATATTATGTTACATATTGAATCTAATTTATAATATTGATTTAAATTTTGATATAAATAATATTATGTTAGGATCTATTTATTGTAACTGACCGACCGCGTCAGTAAATTATTTTAAATTATCGATCATATAAGTATTATCATGTGATATAATTATAATATGAACTAAAAAATCATGAAATAATATTCAATCATAAATTCAATTAAATCTTGTGTATTATTTAACAATTACATCTATTCTCACTCAGCTATTGTTTTAATATACCAATTTTTAATTATTATAAATTACTATCAACTAGCATCGATAAAATTAGTACTTACAGCCGCTTCAAATATATCATTATAATTTAATTGTGAGTGCAATTTTAGCATATAAAGAGACTTCTAGCCTATCAGATACGTGAAGTGTTACAAGATACATACAGACTAGTAAATAATCGGGATTTTTGCATCCATATTAACTTCGAATTGACCACTGAAAAAATAGCAACGAAATACATACAGGAATTGTCAGGAACAGTAGAATTATCATCAGGTTGTTTTAAATATAGATATTGAATCTATTGTATCTAATTTTTATTATTTGCTAAAAGGAATTTGAATATTTTAATAGTATCGATTATTGTTGAGATAAACTTAAATGTCTAAAAACTTAATTTCAGAACAATTGAAAAATTTTGTTCAAGTTTCGAGCTCATCGTTCGAAGTCATTCATAGCACAGCATCCTTCCTTCCACAAAAGGTATTCATTTTGGACTCATCATTCAATCCTCCACATAAAGGCCATTATGCTTTGGTGACTAAATATTTAGAGTACTATAATTCTCATTCACACAACTCTTCAATTCGACCATCCTTATTACTCTTACTGTCTATCAAGAATGCAGATAAAACCATCCCAGACCCCAATGTATTCGTACATCGATTAGAGATGATTCACCTTTTCTCTCAGTATGTTGAAGCTGAAATGAAGATAGATGTTTCCATAGGTCTCACAAAGCATGCTAAATTTATAGATAAGGCATTTTCAATCAAAGAAAGGTTTAGAATACCACCAGAAGATAAGCTAACATTTTTATTGGGGTTTGATACATTAATTAGAGTTTTTAATCCGGAGTATTACAAGCCTTTGTCTTTAAGGGATGCCCTAAGAGGGTTCGTGGAATCTAATGAGATCTTTTGCCTTACAAGAAATGATGAAATTGATATGCAGTTTCAATTCATGAACAGTATTTCAAGAGATTTCCCACCTGTGTGGAGTGAAAATATCAAACTAGTTCACAATGAAGAAAATGCATTAAGTATATCGTCTTCATATATTAGAAATGAAGTTAGTTTTAATAGAAAAGGGTGGGAAGATTTAGTGTTTCATAGCATCTCTTCCTATATCAAAGAAAATGATCTTTATCTTGATATTTTAAAACAGCACTTTTGAATTAAACCTAATTTTTTTTAGGTCCATTTCCGCAGATACTAGAATCTCGTGGAAATAATACTTAGACACTCGGATATCTCATTAATTTATCAATAAAAAAATAATATCAATATTTTGAAAAACAAAAATTATACATTAAACCCATAAATTCATTGATTTACTTGTAACCCAAAGAAGCAATTTGTAGTTGACTCATATCCACTAGTAATTGACTTATATGGTCATCTAGAAGTCCTTGTGAATAAGCATCTCTATCTTGTTGATTTAAATAGTTTTGGATTTGCGCTAATCTAGTATAACCTTCTGTACAGAATCTCAATTGAATTTTGACCAAACTTTCAAAACTTGGATCAAAGTAAGGCACCCTCAACGAAATTAGTTGAGGCAATTCCGTTTTCAATTGATCATTCAATTGTTCATAAATTTCTTTAGCAATTTGAAGCTCCTTCTCAGCTCTAGGTAGTTTTGATGCATCTTTTGCTGGCTTATCAACTAATCTTCTAACTTTAGCCTTTGCCCCTTCAAAATCAATTTTTTTATGTGATCTCTTTTTAATTGCTTCATCAATTTCAGTGAAATATTGTGTAAAAGTAGTTAATGGTGTCAAAACAGTTTCTCTAAAAGGACCATCTAATTGTTTGACAGTTTCCACATCGAATTCTTCGACACATTGCAAATAGTAATTACCTACATTTGAAGCACCACCAGCAGATTTTGAATCATCATATAGTGATGAAATAACTTCTGCAATACGGACTTGTGATTGTGTCATAGCTCTTAAAGAATCCAAATAGCCTTTGGCCTCCTTTTCTAGATCTTTACCTGCACTTGAAAGCCTGTTTTAACGGAGTTAGTACATTAATATTACCAAAAGTTGATAAATTGAAAGTGGTGTGCTATAACTTACGTTTTATAACGTCTTTCTTCGATATCGTAATCCTTATCACTTGTACGATCGGTGTTTTTGGTCATTGCCTATTATTTCTGGTTAGTTTCTTACCGATTTGTAATCCATCTAATTACAAAAGTAGATGGGTGTGATGGGAATAACGAGCATAAATACGTACTTGAGCACCAGCCCTAGATACTGCCTTCTTGAAACCGGACCAACTCATTTTTTATTATCGAATATTTATTCAATCAATTACACCTTCAGTTGATTTCTAAGTGTAATCAAAATGAATGCTTTGAGATTATTGTTCCTAACTTCCTTCGTATTCCGCTTTGTGACTTTTGATTTCTACAGCCTTCGGATTTGACTTTGCGCGAAATCTATTTAATGAGAACGTAGGCCTGAAATTTTGAGAGACTCGCGCAGGTTGCAAAGTCACAAACAATGTCTCAGATCTGTTTTAAGGCAGTCGCAAAAGTAAAAAAATCTTGAGCTTCAGATTTCAATCACCTAATAAAATATAGTACAAAGTTGAAAATACTAAAGATGGATTATCAAAATCGAAATATACAAAGTGTTGACACAATAAATTGCGATTTTTTTCTAGATTTAAGAGTTTTAGGTTGAAAAGTTATAACTCACGAGTCATAGGTCACAGCTATTAAGTATTTACTATAAATTGTAATTTGTAAACTATTGAGTTATAACTTATGACTTACTATGATCAATAAATTACAATGTAAACCATGAATCTGCCCCATAAAAAGATACAGTATACTGTATAGAGTATAGAATCTAGAAAATAATAGTAATATTAACACTGATTGATTGTTATTCGATGTAATTTTAACTTATTTTTTTTTTGATTTGTCATGAATAATTTCATTTCAAATCTGAGCGGGTAGAGCTACGATTTAATTATATATATAATTTGGTTTTAAATGTCAGATCACGTCTGCTGAATTTAAGGCCCTCTATGCGAATTTTTCAATTAAGTTCAGGGTTTCCCATAACACTGGGGGCTTTCTGACTTTATTTTGAAATTACCTTTCAGCGCTGAAAGACATCAAACCCAGAACTGCAATTCGAATACAAAAATAGCGTCACCTGAACAAATAGGTTTGATAATTGGCCAAACTCGATTGTTCAGTAATGATTCATGAATTAATCATTTCTTAACATGGGCTAATAGAGAACACCAGATGATCAAAACATGTTTTTTTGAATGACGTGGGTAATATTATGAAAGTCATATACGACGTTTCAATCAAAAATAAAAATCAAATTTGGCTTATATAACTGAGACAAGCAGGTTCTACGAACTCGGCCACTTGGAAGCTGGGATATATTTAGATTTGAAGTAAGAATTATACCCACGTTATGCCATGGACGTGCCTATATTTTGGTAAATATATTGTATAAATTTAAAATAATTCGGTAGCTGATAAATATTGCAACAATTCAAAAATGTCCAAAGCCATGTAAATTAATGTGCTTTAAACAGTTTCAACTTCCGTTCTTTTCTAATTGTTGCATTCATCTTTTCATTTTCTCTTTATTTGTAGACAGCTGTATAGAAAAAATATATATTCTAAACATCTAAGATAGAGAATTATATTCTTGAAGTGATCCAATAATAAATATAATTATATGATACCATGCTGTATTATTTCCCAAACTATAAAAATGTCTACTTCTTTCTGAACTTCTGTAATCCACAAAGGCGTTGAATATACAGTTTAAAGTTCATAAAAAGGCTATGTAGGAAAATATAATTGTTACATTTATTTCGTGACGAATTTTCAAATTGATCAAGGGTTGATTATTGATCAGATCAATAGAGATTTAAATTAACTAACGTCAAGTGCCTGGCGCTATTCTGTTAAGTAGGAAGTATCAGCTGAAGGCTCGAATGCTAATGAAAGGTATCGAGCCGTTGATATAGGCGGGTCATATTCGAGAGCCCTTGGATTCTTGGCGCTTGAGATCTCACACTTACTGCGCTTAGCAATGTCCCGTCCTTTATTATTTACATGCTCCATGGCCTGCACGTCGCGCTGTGCTCACTTCAATAATTGCACAGTGGAACAGTCCATGCTCATGGTTACACTTTGCTTGTTGACAGTGGTAGGCACAGTGCACAGGGCAAAGAGTTTTGCGCTCTTGATAGAGGCTTGTCTTTGTGATCTCCAGCAAAACCTCAGCGGTGAAGACGTAAGCAGCAACAGCCGCGGGAGGGCGACTAATAATAATTCAATTTATTCGGGTTTTAATTAATTAGTAATCAGGATTTAGTACCGCATAGTACACATATTCAACACTTAGACACTACGATTCAAATTTCCACGCAGCTAGTGTACCGATTCCCCCGGTGCATCGAGAAACCCGTGCCTGGAAGTCTGAAGCTGAAAGGATCTCCCTTCCATAGATGGCTATTGCTGGTGTTTCGTAAGCCAAGATTCAGCTCAGCGCAAAGACAAGTAAGGAGTAGTAAGTACTAGTAGTAATTAGTAGTATGATCAAGTTCATCTCACTACTCAGTCCACGTTTATTGTAGATTTGCAGTCAGAGAGCTCGCTCTAGCTGCAGATTCTGACGTCAGATTGTCCATTAAAGGACTTAGGACTGTAGTACTTATAACTCAGGAGTCGGTTGGGAGATAATTTTTTTTAAACATATAGGGTAAATACAAATCCCTCAGCCTCATTTAACACAATCACAAGTTTAACAAGCGTTTTCCCAGTTTTCGACTGAGTCTAAATAGTATATACTTATGCTAGAATATAAATTATAGATATAAACCCAGTTCTTATAAAACTGGTTATTGGCTAGTTTTCTTGACTCACTAGCAGTTAATTTCTATAACTTACTAGTCTTTGAATGCTTTGGAATAATTAGTTTCTGTTTCCAAAATAATCGAGTGTAGACTCTGGAGCTGGCAACTGCTTCAACTGGAAATGCAACGTCCACAGTTTGATGGTAATGAGATGATTTTCAATCCTCGAGCTCCTGTTGGCTGTTTGGCAGCTTTGCCAGTCAAAATTTTCCTCTGGAATTTTTTTTTTTTATTTTTTTTTTTTATTTTTTTTTTTTTTGGTCCCACAATGAATACTATGAAATTGCCAATATGCTGTAGCGGCAACCTTTTACCGAGCCAGCTATAGCTGTACTAGCCTGGTACTAGACTCAAGCCTCTAGGCCCTAGGCGGTAGAGAGAGATTAAGGAGAGCCAATATATTATGTAGAACCTAACAAATTGTATCATACTAATTTTATTATTTATTTGTTTTTTTCCCTTTGCCGACCAGGCGTTACATTAGGCTCATAAAAATTATATTTAATTAATTTCCCCTTTGCAGACGAACGACGTCTGGTTAATAAAATTAATTAGTGTTGCATCGAACGACGTCTTACTATAATTTTTAATATTCATGTTAAACTCCTCATAGCGTTTAATAATTATTAATAATAATTTTGTGTTTTTTTTTTTTCTTCTAATTTAATGTTTGATTTGCTAGGAAATTAAATTTCAATGGCAAAAAAATAAAATTAAAAAAAAAAAAAAAAAAAAAAAAAAAAAAAAAAAAAAAAAAAAAAAAAAAAACTCAATGAAAACAGAAAAAAGAACAACTGGGTTTTAAGTCCAAATTCAAAATATTTTAAAAATTCACAAAATCCTTCAACACAACAATTAACTATCTTTTTATAACCTATAAACAAATCCATCAGCATACATTTCTTTTCCATATCATAATCAGCATCTTTAAAGAGCATGGGTTCTACTGTTGAACACAGACCTAGAAAGTCTACCTTCTCAAAGATAGGGAAAATCTTCAATATTGGTCATCAACAGGACAATGAAGAGGCAGCAGAAGATTATTTCCATCAGGATAAAGATATAAGGAAATTTTCTAATCCATCTTCAATAAACTCATCTTCAAGTTCATTAGTTGAAAAATCTCCTATGAAACCACCTCCAACTCCACAATCTCCTCATCAAAACAGTAGCAGTTCTACTACCACATCCCAATCAAGATCATCATCGAGACCACCTTCAAATGCTCCATCTAGATCTTCATCAGTAAAACGTAACAACAATAACAAATCTCCGGTAATACCGCCTGTAAATGAGAAGAAAGTCCCACGTATAGTATCGAATGTCCATTTATCAAGATCATCATCAGTTGTTTCAAATCATCCACCATCGTCAGCATCAATACCAAATGGGGGTAATTTACCATTAAGAGGAGGAAGATTTATACTTTATGAAGATGAAAGTCATGAACATCATTTGAAGAATGCTAAAAGACAGGAAAAATTATCAAACATGTTGAAAAATTTATTGGTTAGTCAAAAGTTGAGAGATGAGGCAAAATCTGCTGTTCCTGAAATTTTGTCAAATAATCCACCAACCTTATTTTCAGGTTTAGTCAAACAAATGAACGATTTGAATAATACAGAAAAGGATCCATTTAGTGGTGCTACAAAAATACCCGGTGTTTCCATATATGGTGGTCAATCTTCTACAGATTTAACAAAGACTTTTGCTCAAAGATATGGTCGTTGTCAAGAAGTTGTAGGTCGTGGTACATTTGGTGTTGTTCGTGTTTCGCATAAAAAGGAATCAGATGATACTGAGAAATTGTTTGCAGTGAAGGAATTTAAAAAAAAACCAAGTGAATCTGAATCTAAATATTCTAGAAGACTGACTTCAGAGTTTTGTATTTCATCATCTTTGAAGCATGTTAATATCATTGAGACTTTAGATTTATTACAGGATGCTAAAGGTGATTATGTTGAAGTTATGGAATATTGTTCTGGTGGTGATTTATATACATTAATTATTGCTGCTGGTAAATTGGAATATCTTGAAGCTGACTGTTTCTTTAAACAATTGATTAGAGGTGTTGTCTATATGCATAATATGGGTGTTGCTCACCGTGATTTGAAACCAGAAAATTTATTGTTGACTGCAAATGGGACTCTTAAAATTACAGATTTCGGTAATGGTGAATGTTTTAAAATGGCATGGGAAAATGAAGTTCATTTTAGTGAGGGTATTTGTGGTTCTAGTCCTTATATTGCACCTGAAGAATATACTTCTGAAGAATTTGATCCAAGATCTGTGGATATTTGGGCATGTGGTGTTATATACATGGCTATGAGAACAGGTCGTCATTTATGGCGTGTTGCAAACAGTGATGATGAATTTTATAGAAAATATCTGGAAGGTAGAAAATCAGCTAGTGGATATGAACCTATTGAAATGTTGAAAAGAGCAAGATGTAGGAATGTTATTTATTCAATATTGGATCCTGTACCGGCAAGAAGAATTAATGGTAAACAAATTTTGAATTCTGAATGGGGTAGAGAAATTAAATCTTGTACTGCTGCATAATGATTATGATTATGATAATGATTAAGTTTGTCATGTTTATTTTTTATATTTTTGTTTTTTTTTTTCAACTTTTTTGATATTTTTTTTTTTTTTTGCCTTTTTTTTAAAAAAAAAAGATTTAGATATGCATTTCTGTATAATATTGTTGTAATGGATTTATAGGGTATGGCGTTTAATATGGTTAAAAAGAGTTTTTTCGTTACAGCTACACGTAGTTTTCCAAGCTCTTGATTTGATCAATATTCTGAAGTAGATTGTAAGATACTGAAACGAGGTGAACATTTGAATCAAAATTATTGTATTTCATGTTCAGGTAGAGATATATCTATAATTGATTGAAGATTACATCAAATCAAATGAATGAATCAATATAATTAATATATATATATATTCCATAGGTAAAATATTCGTTAGCAATAAATAGGGACTTCTTGAAAGAGAAATTAAAAAAAAAAAAAGGTCAGAAAACGTTATTAAGGAGAACCAACACACCCAACGATTAAAATCATTATAAATATTGATTATCTCGCATCAATATAACTTAGTTATTATTCTTTGAGGTGAATAGTGAAATAATCATGGGTAAATTACTGATAATTTAAATCTTTTTAATCTTTTGTGCTCCTGGTAAACTCAAGACATAAGCTTGAACGTATGAATTTTCCTTAGTCGCTATACCAGCGAATGCATTATACCAAGCAACAAATGCAGTGATAACACCAAAGACACCACCAGCTCTAGTGACACCAATATGACCTGAAAATTCACCAATAGATAGTAATAAAAAGGTAAGATCTAAGAAAAAGAACAAACTGAAAAATGCAACAGTTGATTTTAAGGTACAAAGGACTAAAATGAATGTGAAAATTGCCCAACCTAATAGATAAAACCCAACAGAGTTGGCTAATTCAGTCTTATCAGTGTATGCACTAGCAATTCCAAACCAATCGATATAAATAGCAGCAAAGGATAACCAAAATCCACCATATGAAGATAATGCCGTACCACCGAAAACATTCCCTAGAGCAAGTTCCCACATACCAGCTAATAATTGAACCAACCCGCCATAAAAGAATGCTAATCCAACAACAATATTTGGAGTTTTAATACCCATTGTTTTGGCATTAATCATTGAAAGGACAAATGTGGTTAATGCAAAAGCTGAAAGTCCCAATGGAGCAGGATTAGCAAATTTATAAGGAGGTGGGGCACTAAGACCAGGTTGTAAAGTACCAGCAAATGCTTCATACAATTCAGATTTCAATACTCTAGTACGACCAATGAGTACATATTCTGAATTCACACCAGCGGTTTGAACTTTTGTGATATGTTCATCAGGATGATCTTGATGAGCAGTTTGGGAATCAAAATGGTCTGAATCAATCTTTTGTTGTTCTAAATCAATTTGGTTGGACATAATGAAAAAAAAAATAATAGTTATTTCAAAGGTTAAAAGAATATAATAATTTTCATCTATATCTTATTATATCTAATATTCAATACCATAATGATTATATGATTTAACCGGGTTTATATATATGTAGTGTTTTGTTCGGACCCCACCTTGTCATTTAAGAAAACAATAGATGCATGGAAAAATGTCTCAGCGAAAGAACTCGAGATCATTGTTATTTTGATTATTGTAAAGAAAAAAAAATTATTAAGGGTCCCTCAAAATTGAACTCATGATATAACAATAGTAAATGCAGAGAACGACTTAATTAAAATAATAGATCTCACTTCACCCGTTAGCATTGGATGACACATCACACATCATACATGTCATTGAGTATAAGTCAAGCACTAAACTCAAATAATTAATCATTGTGATTTTTCTCTCACCTAGTTCACTCTCTCACTCTCTCTACTTTTGGATCTTTATTCTCCTTTATAACTTAGCTCATTAATTGTTATTTTTATTAGTTATCACTATAATTTAGTACTTCGTCAAGCTGTTATAACTTCTCAACTGTGCTCACCTCTCAGACGGTCTCAATACAAGCTTCTCCACATTATTAATATTACATATTTAATTTTAATCTCGGCTGTTTTTTTCAAGGTCCGATCCGGACAAATTATAATGATTGTTACAGCTCTAACAATATATAATTTTTATTAGTATATATTATAATTTCGCTGCCGCCTGAACTAACTATGAATAATAGCAATATTAAAATCAGAAGCTGAATGTTGTTTTGTTATTTATTCAATTGTAACAACTAAAGAGTGTTTCATTTGATTTATCTTCAAACTTTTGTACCTGATTTGAGTACTAATACTTACAACTTATAAGTTATAAGTTATACTTAATAGCCCAGTCTAAGTCTCAGTCTTCAGAACTTGCGAACCAAAAGAAATGGTATATGACTTTGAATTCTATACAACGATTGTTTATAATATTAGAATAATTTGTACAAATTAATATGAAATAAACTTGAATATTACATATAAATTTTAAATATTAAGCAGTTGTTAATAATTATTTGTACAATTAGGGAGTAAATTCCGGGACCCGGTCTATCATCATAACAGCTATATTAATTATCTTAACTACTAATTAATTATCCTGGCCTCTTGTTGACACAGCTAGCTGATAATAATGACATTAATTAATATTTATGAATTGTTGAACCGTTGAACCCCACAAATAATCAATAATATCACGAGGTTTGAACTTTTAAGTTTGTAAATTGTAACACAAATTTATACAATGACCTAAAATTATAGTGCAAGGCTGAAAATTAAGCAAAATAATAAATTAGAGCCCATGATGATATATATTCTCACGCATGATAATTCCATGAATTCCCAAATGAATATCAAAGTTCAACTGAGTTATATTAATTTCATTAGATATTATGAGTCAATTAGCTGTAGCCTGTACAATATTGAAATATAGATAAATGATAAATTAAAATCAGCTCATATTGTGTACTATGTAGTATCAATAATTTTAAAGCTGGACCCCTAGCTGTTGATATTTTATATCAATCTATATTATAAATATTAATGTTCTATAAATATTAATGTTATATAAATATTAATGTTATATAAATATTAATGTTATATAAATATTAATTTTATATTTCATATTAATTTTACATAAATATTATATATTTGGTGAACTAATTTGTTCATCACAACTTGTTATACTCTACAAAACTATATTTGATTATGCGTTTCTTGTTATAAATATCTGAACTCATATTCTTTTTTTTTTTTTATACTGTAAACATATATTATATTTTTCTAAACTATATCTAGCAGTGCCACTAACCATCAATAATATTCGGTAAAAACCTAAAATTTTATAGCAAGATAATAAGCTCGTGTGGCGTAATGGCAACGCGTCTGACTTCTAATCAGAAGATTCTGGGTTCGACCCCCAGCATGAGTGCTTATTATTTTATCTTTTTTTTTTTTTTTTTGCTTCTCTCTAATGATTATTTTGAGTTTACTTCTTAGTTATATTTTTAAAGGGTTTTTGCAAAGTTTTAACTTGGAACAGCGGTCAGAGGGTTCTTTAAATATTTTTCGTTTATTTACTTAGATTTTTAAAACTTTATTGACTCGCTATCAAAAATTGTGTTTTATGAAACTGAATCAACTTGAAAGAATATGTATGAATCTGCTATAAAGTCTACAAACTCTCTTTAATATACGTCAAGTTATAAAGAAAAATCGAGTCTTGATGATGAAGTTGACTTTATAAAGTCTATTTATATTCAATTTTCAAACATAGAAAAAAAGCACACACACGCAAAAAAAAAAAAAAAACAATGCAATATATAGCGATGAAAATGGTGATCACTTCATAGTATTAAATCTATTAAAAGGTTTCTTCCATATTTATATCATGAGCTTGTTGAAGTTCATCATCTTCAGGAGCTTGAAAACCTTCTTCTGTTGTATATAAAATTTCTTGTATTTGAATTAAAATTTCTTTTAACGTTGGACTCTTTTCATCATTAATTTGCTCATTTGTCGATTCAGTTAAAATTTCAATTTCTCTCAATTTATTGAAGTAAAAATTTCTTTCTGTTTCCAAAGCTTCAATAGCTAAATTCAATTCATGAATCTGATTTGTGGCAGTTGATAATTCTGATCTAGTTTGATTCAATTCTTTGGTCAACAAGTCATTATTGGATGATACACGAGATGCGGATAAGGATGATTGTGATGCTGTTCTCGATTTTGGCAAAGTTGATGATGAAATGCTATTAGTTGATGATGATGAAACATTACGACGAGATGACCCAGATACAGGTGCTATTGGTGCATTCGACTTTCTTGGTGTAGCTGATGGTAATGATTTTCTTCTTAAATTTGGATCATAATCAGCCTCATCTTTATTTTCTTTCCAAAATTTTCTAATCCATTGGAAAAATTCTAGATTATCTTGAAACTTACATTTGATTAATTTTTCAACGGGTATAGTCTTTTGAATCTTATGTCTCAGAAAGGCTGATTGTAAAACTTTAAAATTGTTCAAATATTCGTACTCCTTTGAAGCATCAAATTTTACCCTTGACATTGGAAGATCTAAATAAATTGAATCAATTATTTGACAATATGCAGCCCCTGAGCCCAATTGTTCAACTTTAGTATAATTCAGTTGTAATAAATCATTGACCCAGTTCAAAAGGTCAACCCGTGATTCCCCAGACATCTTTATTATTTGTCTTTACCTCTTATCAACGCAAACTAGTAAAATCCAGTGTCAATGATAGCGGTATCTATTCGCTTTCATAAATTACAATTCATTGCATTCTTTCTATAGATCTTTGTTTCATTAATTTTTTTGAAACCAAAAACAAAACAAAACAAAACAAAAAAGTTTCGTAAAATAACCTAACTTGGAAGTTGAACTTTTATAGAAACTTCCCTTTTCGGGGGTTACTCCCGAAGTTTTTCGATTCTTCAATCGAATTTATTTTTTATATATGCAATATTATAATTGCAGAGATTTGAAACAACCACAGTGACACATTGATTGTATTTTAGCACCGTACTTGTATTGAAGTAACTGAAAATGTCTGTTCCACACCCACCATCTCCTTTGAGCAGGAAACAAAACTTGAGGAAAGTGGAGCCAACAAATACTCTTGGTGAACAACCATTTTCGAGAGTAAAATCTGCAAGCACTGTCACAAAGGATGGTAAATTGTTTCTATTTGGTGGGTTCGATGAGGATGATGTATTGGATGATAATATTTATCTACTAAATATAAAGACAAATACTTGGGAAGCTGTTCGAAAGAACGGAGTTTTCAGAGAAGGTCATTCTGCGCTGTGTACAAATGATAACTATGTCATAATATTTGGAGGGGTACCAAACGAGGAACAAAACTTGATGAACCACAATACAGATGAACTATTGATATTTAGTATGGTCACCAAGACATGGATCGAGTCACCAGTTTACCAGGGAGTTCAAGTTCCTCTAGAAAGATCAAGACATGCGGCATGCTTATCAAATGATGGTACGAAAATGTTCATAAGTGGTGGGTTAGATAACCAGGCGTCAACGTTTGATGATCTATACTGCTACGATATCAGATCCGCTACATGGGATGGTCCGAGGAAATTCATTCCTAGATTCGATCATTTCATAACGCATTTTGATGATAAGATCTGGTCTTTTGGAGGTTTAACTAATGATATGGCTCACGTGAATCTTATTTCATGGTTTGATCTTGCTACAAATACTACTGGTTCAGTAATGATAAATGACTTACCCAAATTAGAGGGTGATCACATTTTCATGAGCTGTTCTAGCAATTCTCTAGTATTAGATGTTGTTGTTCCCTTATGGACATATGATAAAGGAATTGAACCATGTATAGCCTTTTATGATGTTGAAAGCTTAAGATGGCAGGTGGTTTTGAGCGGCTCCTTCAAACCATTACTGGGATATAGATGGAGGCATACGTTCATGTTTGATTCAAAACTATATTTGTTGGGATATGAATTGACTAATGAAATCAATGATTCTTCATTTGATTATAGGCTATCAAGTATCATAAACCTAGAACTTTCAGACCTAGGTATTGTCAAATCTACAAATGATGATAACAGTGGTTTAAATGATGATTTAACTAAGCTTTTAAAAGATGGAAAATACAGTGATTTTAAAATTGTTGGAATTGAAAGCGATGAGAGACCTTCTATGTACGCTACATTCCTTGAAAGTAGTCCATTAGAACCTCCATCATCGTTGGCGAATGGTGAAGTGTTTGTTAAATCTTCAGAGTTGAATGTTCACAAGATTATACTATTATCTAGATGGCCGTATTTTCAAAGAATAATAGATAGTGGAATGATAGAATCACAAACGAATACTCTATTTTTGCCAGAGCCCATAGAATGGATTAAAGTTATGATTGAGTATTTATACACTGATAAGCTATCTAATAAAGATATCAATACCATAACGGGACTATTGGTTCTTTCGAACCTATATGAATTACCAAATTTGAGAAAATTATGCATAAATATGATCTACTCACAAGGATTTAAAATTAAAAATGTCTTAAAGATTTGGTCTAGAGCAAGGTTGATAGGTGAACAAGTACTTCAACATAATGCAATCACTTTTTGCTTTATAAACTGGGGGAAAATAGTAAAAACTAAACAATTCAAAGAATTAACTAGGGATGAGCTTTTAGAACTTTTTCAAAATGCTGGAATTGATACTATGATTGTGAATAACAGCTCCAATAACTCACACTTTGTTAGTTCATTAAGTGAAAAAGATGACTTTGTTCTCAATAATGTTTTTGATAGATATCGGTCTGGGTTTAATAACCATTCAAGCTTGTCAGTTGTAGGATTGGATAATCGGAAGAATGAGATGCCAATAGCTAACGCTGATGATGACGATGACGACGACGATTTCGAGATTAATGAAGAAAGGACAAGGTTTAGTACTCCACAAGCTTCGATATTTTTAACGAATCCTCAAAGTGCTTTGAATACTCTTGGTGAGACCAGCGAAAATGATGCTGATGCTGATGATGATATTAATACTATGGGTATCTAAGAAGAGGAAAAAAACTGATTTGGCGACTTAGACAAGAGATAAAGTTTTTGAGATATTAAGGGAATTAGAGGAACTAAAGGTTAAATGGATGGGTATTTATTTATTGATGTTTTAATTATCTATTTGGCGACTCATCTACCAGATTTTTTTAAGTAATTCTGGATTTCTACTAGCCCAACATATTTTTTGAACGACCAAGATTGATTACTTGGTTTTACTTGATTAAAGGTGATATGTCCTACACCTTTGAACAACTTATCAGCTCTTTCGGATAAAGTTTTGTATGGCCTTTCATCGAACCCAATGCCTGTTTGATTGGAAACCATCGATTTCACCCAGTATTCAACTATTTCCAAAGCAACTTGACCTCTCTCATAATTAGACTCCTCAATGATATACTTTAACTCTTTATTGAATGTGGTCAATAAATGAAATTTTCTTATTTTTAAATGTGAGAAAATTTCTTGCACACCAGTCAATAAATTGTACAAATATTCGACCTTAAGCTTTTCAAAATGCTCTCTTATAATAAATGGGCTAACTTTTTTCAAATCTTGTGAGAGGATAATAGATTTCAACCAATCATGGTCTAATTTAATGCCAATAGTTTTGAAGCCCTGTGGCTCAGTGAACAACTTGTCAACAGGTGCACCTATTGAATTTTCACTTGGATTTGATAACCATAGCGGCTCAACTGGGGACAAATCACAGTCACCTATGGATTTTACCATAGGCAAAATTGTTCCATATTCTTTTCTTTTAAAGTAATTTATAGGAGTCTCCTGCACCCTTTTTTTGTTTGATGTCCAGAATGATGAGCTGTAGTAGTAGTCGATAAATTTCATAATATCTGAATTTTCAGTTTGAAATGATCCGTTTTCCCACAGAGGCTGTAGCCTTTTGTATAATAAAGATTTACTGTTCTTAAGGAAACCTGGATCCGCTGAACCATGTTCAAAAGGAGGCTTCCATTTAATAGGTAGTAGATCTTTCAACGTGGTTGAAGTAAAAGCAGGGACTTTAACCAACGCTATATTTTGCGATTTTGCAAATTTCAATATTTGCTTTTTGGAATTTGCTAGTGCAGATTTAGCCAACGTTTCATTGTCGTTTTGATACTTTTGCCACTTCAATGGATCGACAACGACTTTACTGTTACCAATTTCCTTTAACCCCACTAGCTGTGAAGGGTGCAATATTTTTTTTTCAAATCTTGGATAGAGCTGCATGAGCAGTTCAAAGGTAGCTGCCGTATCATCTGAGCAATAATTCATCAGTGATTGAAATCTCTTGATAATTATTTTTTTGTCAGTTGCATCGAATTCAGCTCTTAAATCTTTGTCTAATTCCGCATTCGGGACAAACCTTTCATATAATGCTTTCAACGTAGTATTTTTTTTGATGGTTTTATTATAAAATGTTGTATCTTCGTTGTTTTCGAAGAACTCTTCCAAGAATGGATCAAATCTGCTCAAGCTTTTCATATTTTCACGAGTGTAAAATGAATATCCAGCAAAATACAACGCAAGAGTGTCAAGAAAGAACGTATTGGACACATCTGAATTTATTCTATATCCATCAATAACTTGAGCTCTATCGAATCCAGCGTTATGGGCAACGACTACTTTTGTCTTGTTTTCAGGGTTTAGCACTATCATATCTGTAGGGTCAATTGAGTTTGGATAGGCAATATACTTCGAAACCCAGCCATACCAAGCAGTTTTTGAGCAAGCAGTAGCTAAAGTAGGGTATTGAGATATTTTATAAAGTCTTTCCACATCAAATACTATCAGATCTTCTGGTGGATATTCAACTTTCTCTGGGGGATTATGTGGAGTGTAGCGATACCATCCAGGTTTACACAACCACTGTTGTGGTTTCGGTGGAAGATTCCCATCAAATTTAAGAATATCTTTGTACTCTTTTGCTTGTTTTGTGGCAATTGATTGAAAGAAAAATGATGCCCTATCACTAGGTATGTTATTAAGATTGAAGGATTGGTGAGGGTTGGAATCATTCAGTTGTTTCACCACTCGCGGCGTAATGGCCTTCTTTGAAACTGGCTTTTTATATGTCTTTTTGAAACTCTGATCGTATGTGACGATAGCTTTAGTCGAAACATGTCTCACGATCTGAGATCTGGGTAAGTGTAGCATTGTAACTAGCGTCTTTGACTAGATGGTGCTCTGTTCGTGCACAATAGATCTCTTAGATTTCAACAAAAAAAAATTCCAAAAATTACAATGCAACCGGAGGAAAGCTTGGACAGAAACTCTAAGAGGAATTGAAAAAAAGAAACAGACGGGATAAAAGAATGAAAGCCTTTAGTGCTCCAGGGAAAGCATTGATTGCTGGTGGTTATTTAGTCTTAGATAAGCAGTTTGACAGTTATGTAGTTGCGCTATCGTCAAGAATGCACGCTGTTGTCAAAGGGGAAGATTCTGATTCAATTGAATCAACTATTAGAATCAAATCTCCACAGTTCTTGGAAGGCGAATGGTGCTATAAATACAATCATGATAGCTCAAATTTCCGTATTATTGAAATCAGTGGAAGAAAGAATCCATTCGCTGAAGCTACAGTTTTAACTGTATTAAGTTATGCTAATCCATTAATCTCATCAAATATTTCGATTACAATTTTCTCTGATCCTGGATACCACTCACAGGAAAATGTGATTCAAAAAGGTCAATTTTTATATCATTCCCAAAAAATAACCGATGTTGCTAAAACTGGGTTAGGATCTTCCGCAGGTCTAGTAACTGTATTAACTACATCATTATTATCATTTTACTGGAATACGTTAGACATCAAATCTCTCGAACATTTGGAAATTATACACAACTTGGCTCAAGTTGCGCATTGTCAGGCTCAAGGTAAGGTCGGTTCAGGTTTCGATGTTGCTGCTGCTACATTTGGTTCAATTGTTTACAAAAGATTTGATCCAAGCTTCATCAATGATTTAGCGACCGATTTGACTAAAGAAGAACAACATAAAGAAATTTCAAAAGTAGTTAAATTGGATTGGGGTATAAAAAATGATAGAGTTGCGTTGCCGAAAGGGATTAGACTGGTAATGGGTGATATAAAAGGAGGCTCAAATACTCCGAAATTAGTATCAAAAGTCTTACAGTGGCGAAAGGATGATCCAGAGAGTGAAAAAATATATAGCGCATTGAATGAAAGTAACATGAAGCTAGTTGAATCTTTATCGAAGATTAACAATTTAGTCAAAACAAGCCCTGAGCAATACACTGACATATTATCAACTATTAAAGAACTTTCATCTTCAGAAATTTTATCAGAAACTGACTTAAAGTTAATTCCATTTCAAGAAGTAATCGAGTCTACTTCGAAGATTCGCTCAAATTTTCGAGTGATCACAGAAAGATCAGGTGCTGAGATCGAGCCGCAACCGCAAACGATCTTATTGGATGAATGTAATAAAATAAAGGGTGTCTTATCAGGTGTTGTTCCGGGAGCTGGAGGTTATGATGCAATCAGTTTGCTAGTAGAAGAAAACTCAATTGGGAACTTACTCAAGGCAAAAGAGACCAATCCAATATTCAAGAATGTTGAATGGTTAAGTTTGACTGAGCAAGACATTGGTATCCAAGAGGAAAATGTAGCTAGTTATATTGACTTTCTTTAGATCTTTAAATCAATGTACAGACTTTTGGAAGAGAATTTGTAAAATTCCAGACAATAAGAAAGTATATAATGCAGCGAGTTCTTTTTAAAGCTTGAAAAAGAAAAAAAAAATAATGGATCCTAGGAGGTTCGAACTCCTGCATCTTTCGATATCTGATCTTGAGTCAGACGCCTTAAACCACTCGGCCAAAGATCCAATATTGCTGAAAAGAAAAGTTTTTTGGAAATCCTAAGGTGACATTGCTTATGTAATAAAAAAAATCTTTATTTTGGCACATTCTAAAATTTCCAATACAGATGATTTCATATTAAGATATATAGTAATTCACGTTAACAATAGAGAGTAGCAGAGGAATTTATATAGTTTAGAAAAATATAATATATGTTTACAGTATTAAAAAAAAAAAAAAAGAGATTTGTATAGAGATAACATTAATATAAGTTTACAGTATAAAAAAAAACGTATGGAGACAGAATTAATATAAGTGTTACACTTACGTGTATATAAAGAAAAAGAACAGACAATTTAAGAAATGACATATATTAATTGCTTTATAACTTTATAAAACTATAAATACTTGCTTATTATAATTTATATTATAATTTATAGAGTCATAGTCTTATTATTCGTAGACTATATATATAGTCTATAATATCAAATATTAATTGGAAAACATAACAACTGAGTCCTGGTACTAGGGATAAGTTACAACGTGAAGTAAATAAACTAAAAAATTAACGCCGTAAACTTTAAAAAAGAGAGCAGAGATATAATTAGTAAACAAATACTTAAAAATATAGATTCCAGCATATAGTCAATTTCGATACAATTATTGAAAATTAATATTTATAATTAGATACTGCTGCACTTGAGTTTTTTCAATTTGAATCAAATTATATTTTTTATTCGTCAGGACTCAAAATAGTTTAACTTTTAAATTTCTTTATTTCTTGATCATCGATTTGACGGAATGACTGAATCGAATTAACATATTATAAAACCAAAATTCTTTGAACCATTCTGCTTGCAACAAGCTACAACTTACAAACAGCCTACTATTATCTATAATAAATGTAAATTTCTGAAAACAAAAACGGGCATAAGTTTAACACTTTATTTAAATCTCCTTGTGAGAATTCAAAATATCAATATATATTTGTGAGATATTACTAAATATTCAGGCCGGTAACGAAAACAGAAATAAATTTAGTGAAGGAAGAAACTTTTCCACAAAGTAAATGAAGGGGACGGTTTAAGCTTTATACTGTTACATATAAATCTCATGATATTTGTTCGGGATAAAAATAAAAATAGTATAAAAATGAAAAAAAAAATAAAATAATAAGCACTCATGCTGGGGGTCGAACCCAGAATCTTCTGATTAGAAGTCAGACGCGTTGCCATTACGCCACACGAGCTTATTATCTTGACATCCAAAATTTCAACAAAGCCTCATAGCACTAGAAAAAGAGATAATCTGACAACTTTTCTCGGGTAAAAATAATGTAATTCAATCATTTTTAAGGATCATTAATTTATAAGATTGTAGACGTTATTCACAAGTTAGCCAATAAATATATTAGTTATCGATTATTCATTTACTGAGACTTATGTGGCCAAGGGACTAAGATTTAAGATCAAAGGAGATTAAAATTAGTCGGATTTTGTGATCCCACAGTTTAGAAAAATATAATATATGTTTACAGTATAAAAAAAAAAAAAACCACATTATAAAATCGACATAATCATGCTCAATAAGAATTAGGAGCTCAGAAGTCAGGCTCCTGCTCAGTCAGTACGGCCAGAGTAATTAATTCGCGAAATTAGGTGTATTTTTGCTTATGCTCTTAATACACACTAAGCTGTAGTACACTGTACAGCGCTTGCCGCCGATGTATAATACTTAAAAGTATGTGTTAAAAAATTTCGATTTAATTTGAATCTTGATTTTACTCCGTTTTAACTTTCAAGATTTGATGTTCTCATTCTTCTTAAGTTTTTTTTTTTTCAAGCAATTTCTACCTTCTCAATTTCTCAAAGCATTATTATCAATTCTGCAAGTTGCAACTTGCGACCAATTTAAGCAGTTCAGGAACAGTGAGCACTGTCCCCCTGTTCTTTAGATGAAGAGTGGATGTTTAAAATTATAGACAGGGTTAAGAAGTGGAGTCTAGATGGATATATCTTGAAGCATGGTTAATTAATGTGTATTAAGTTATGTTATTGTTTTGTGATTATAAAGTTTCCAATACTCAAGGGTGGATTTACTATTATATTTTATTGGAATTGTGCCTTATCAAGGTTCAAGGGAGATTTTTATTATGCAAGCAGTGATCTTATTGGTGCATTTTGTTACTTTTGGGCTGAAATATGTGTGGAGATCTCAAAATTAGTCTGAAATGTCTACCTTAATACTTTCTGATTTGTAAAAGCTATCGGGAATTTAAGTCACAAGCCAATTTTAAGATAGCTAAAGTGAAAACCTGACATTTGAAATTTGAGTTGAATTACAACAAATTTGAGAATCGGACTACACTAAATTTTGAAAAGTTCATACTTGATGCAACGTCTATTTAAAGATATCTGACAAAATATAATTGACACAATCTTTAATATATCTTATAGTATACTATAATCATTAAAAGAAAGAAAATAATATATATTGGATATTGTATTGAAATCTATACAATATTTATAAACGTTATAAATACTATAATTATCATATTTGTGGTACGATATTCATCTATCAATTCATATGATCAGTTAACCCAAATGGTAATCAAAAAGTTGAAATCAAATGGAGACACTCAGTTAAGAAAGATCCACAGATAAAAAAAAAAAAAATTTAACGAAAATTATAATAGAAGAATTGAGAAAAAGGAAATTATAACCATAAAGCGAGTATCAATAAATAGCCATTGATTCGAGTTTCTAATCAGATCATCATGACCAAAACTAAACCAAGTAACCCAGAGTTTAGTGTTCCTCTGACACCCATGTTTTCTGAGATGGTTTGAATTATAGGTGTAGTAACTGTTGAGGTCGATTCTGATTGGGTAATAGGTTTAGTCACTGATGGAGTCAATGTTGTTTCAGTAATAGCTTTGGTGACTGTTGGAGTCGATGTTGTTTCAGTAATAGCTTTGGTGACTGTTGGAGTTGATTTGGTTAATTCGGTAATAGGTTTGGTTGCTGTTGAAGTCGTTTCTAATTCCGTAATATGTTTGGTCACTGTTGAAGTTACATCTGAGTCCGTTCCAACAGGAGTGGTAACTAAAGTTGATGGGGTGGTGTTAGGAGATGGTTGGTGAGTTTCAGTAGTGACATAAGTAGTTTTATGAGGGAAATTAGTTAATGTAACAGTTCCAACTTTAGTAATAGTATATGTGCTTCCTTCAGTTTCGATGGTGGTTGGTAATGGACAATAAGTTGTATATTCTGTGAAGATAGTGTTTTTTGTGATAGTAGTAACAAAATAACTGGTGGTTGAATTTGAGTATTTGGCCAATGTTAAGGTTGAAAATAAAAGTAAAACGATTGATGAATTAAGAAGCATTTTGATTTAAGCGATTGTAGAGTTGGTTGTTTATATGAAATAGACGTAAGATAAGATCTTATGTTGAAATATGGGGGTCATTAAAAATTAATAATGAGGAGATAAAGCTATTTATATATTAATGCCTTAATTTTTGGGGAGGAAGTTTTGTCAAATGAATAATTTAATTATAAATTGATCACATATTTATTGTACCATCAAGGAGTTGTATGCTTTCTAAATTAAATTTTTAAAGTTCTTAATTGTTATCTTCAAATGAAATTTTATTTTACATCATTATGCTGCTGCAGTATGATTGATAATTCATGATATTTAAATCTTCCAGCTCAGTTAATTCAGAAATATTTTCAGTAAGATTATATTTTCCCCCGCCAATTCTTTTTTTTTTTAATATAATTATTTATGCACGCACTTAAAACTCAGATTTCTATCAATTCATAAATGTCAGATCTAAAATTAGTAGGAGCATTGAAAAATTTTGCTAACAATCACCAAGGCCAGAAAATGACATATAATAATAGGCTAAAAATGTAAAACTTTGAACAACCTAAATTAATTTTTGATACAAACTTTGTTTAGCTGTTTGACTCTTAACAAGTTAAATCTTCAATAATGCGTACTTTTGGAGGGGGATTCGCCCAGGAAAGTTAAATGAGAAGTATTGCTATTTTCTAATTCATCAGCAATCTTTTGAAATTGTAATAAACTAAATTATAATTACAGCTTATTTTTTTTTTCAAATCTAACAAGTTAATTATGCGATCAATGCTCAAGAGATTCACTAATCTATGACATTAATTTAGTTGGTAAAGATTTGGACTATTTTGAGGAAATTGTAAATAAATTGGATGAATCAGAACAGCTATGAAAATGTACATTGCTATCTAAACTTCGTTCTAATTTAACCTGTAATATCTTCAAATGGACCCTGAACTTATAAATTACCAGTTTCAGTCTTCAGGTGACTCCTGAAATTTGACAGTTGCAGTTCTTAATTCGTAATAATAATGCAAGTAATTATCTAATATTCTAAATTTCTGTAGCTGATATGCAGCAAATGATGAATATTTACCGGCTTTAGAACAATTTACAAGACAAATGACAAGTTCCAGACTCTAGGACTCTAGAGATGGCGCTTCTTAGTACTTACAGCTATTTAGATAGCAGCATGGCAGAAAAGTGATACTCAAATACAAATTATATCAAATATATTGCTGAAAACTGACGTTTTGTGGGGAGTACAACATACCCTTGCATATATAAATTGACAAAATAGGCAAACTGCCTTCAATTTTCGCCAAAAAAAAGGTATATAAATCACACAAAAAAAAAACCCAGTGGATTCGCTATAGCTGGCAGTTGCATAAGTGTACTGCTGCAGGTCTATTGTTCAATACTATATGTTATTATATCTGCATGAACTTCAGAAATATTCAAAATTTAGTTCCTATTATATCTTGCGTTGAGATTAATCATAATATATATCAAACTATTCATTAGCTATTATCATGATTTTTGATTTTTAAAAAATCTTCTCCTTAGTGGTGTCATTCA
Source organism: Waltiozyma mucosa (assembly GCA_030581415.1). Taxonomy (NCBI): domain Eukaryota; kingdom Fungi; phylum Ascomycota; class Saccharomycetes; order Phaffomycetales; family Wickerhamomycetaceae; genus Waltiozyma; species Waltiozyma mucosa. The sequence goes on from JAKTTK010000001.1 coordinate 138,220, forward strand.
ATAGTCAAGATTCAACACTAGTTGTAATCATTTATATTAATCAATTTTGAGAAAATGCAACGAATTAAATATATACCAAAGAAATTAAAAATTAAATATTTGCTGTATTAAACAAATTGGCAATTATAGGTTGTGTGGTTGGCGCATAAAATTATAAGATCTCAAAGGCTACATTATTTGATATTGAATATTTTATTAAAGACCTGTAATCAGCTAAATCATATTTAAATTAAAATATGATCATTATGAAGTAAAACTAGACTTTTTATTTGTTCTATTCTTTTTCGAGAGCTTATGTACTTACCATTGACCGAATCAAAATATTTCGAATTCTTCCTGGTGCTTCAATACTCATACATACCGGTTCAATCCGTTTTAATTCATAGATCAGTTACAAAAATTTGAAAAAAAAAAAAATATTCTACTCGATTTGATGATATGACTTATTGATGATAAACTTTGAAGATTAATAACAAATGTGTTGAATTATGACTTGGGTCCAAAAGTTGACTATAACTGGATTATCAATTTTCTTTTTAAGCTTTACGTGGTGAAAACAATATCTTAATAACCATTCTGTGAAAACTACAACTAAGATAAAAGGGTTGAGGACAGTAGTTTAAAATTAGGATATAGGATATAATACATGGTCAAGTTAATGATTTCACTAATTATATTGCTGCAGTAATATAATATGTATTTTAAAAATTATATAATAGCTTCAACGGAAGTTATACAGTTTTGAAATAATTCAAAAAAAAAATGCAGAAATTATCAAAAACTTACCTCCATTTATTGTATATTGTACCGTATATGTCTGCTTAGAGTTCATATCTTGTATAATGAGTTCGAACGTTGAAGTATTCCTGAAGAGTGAAGACTCCTGTTGATAAATGAAAATTCGGTTTATATTATATTAATACCATATAAGCCTATGATTGATTTTAGTGATAATAGTGTTACCAAAATCTTAAGATTTATGGATTGGGAAATCCATTAATGATTTCTACAAAGATAAATTAGAAATCAAATAATATAACACAAAAAACATTAATATCCCAAGTTTCTTGATCCATCCCTCAATATTGGTGATGAGCTACCTGCTATTAAAAATAACATCCGAGACCTAGTCACATGATAATCAAGCTATACCGACTGGTAACTAGTATTGAACTCTGGAACTACAACTTTACAAGGCGTGTTCGCGAAGAGTTTTTTTGAATTTGTGAGAAAATTGGATAGGTACATACTTTATCTATTTTGGAACCAAGACAGTAACGCAAGGCTTCAAATATATATCTATATACATTAAACTATAATGAGTAATAGAGCATGTATGCTATGTGGAATAGTGGAGTCTTCTAAAGTATGATTTTCAGTCTTTTGCCTTTGTGTTATTATCGTTATATTTATAGTATCACTAACAAAGTTTACGCAGAGATTTCAAGAAGAAGGTTGTCCAAATTGTGTTGAAGTGTTAGATATCGGTTTATCCACAACATCTCCTACTTTTGAAGGTCTGGTAGCTATTGGTGAACCTGAAAAATCATGGGTTGCCAGATGGTTAAGAGTTGATAAATATTTACCGGGATTATATGCTGTTAAAGTCCAAGGGAGATTGCCTCAAGATATAGTGGAAAACTTACCATTTTATAGACCTAGAGATGGTACCGCTACTGATTAAGGAGCTGAAAAATTATTAATTATGGACCCATACAACATGTTCATAGGAATTTCAATGTTTAATGTTTTGATGAAATTGGTTTTGTTGATCAAAAGGTTTCAAATGAAAAAAAAAATTGTATAATAGTATAAAATTGGCATCGATATAGTATTCATGACTGCGTATTTCTTTCAATAAAATGGAAATGTGTTAGAAACACCCCAATGTAGAAATTATTCATGATTCTTTAACAATCTCTGTATTTGAATAGTAAAAGTATTCGATTATTCTACTCTGTCAATGTGAGGCCAAAGAAGAAATTATAGACTGAAAAACAACCAGCTGTCCCGGAAAAAAAAAATTTGGCAAAAATTTGATAATATAATCAATAGCATATCAAGAATCACATTATTAAACAAATTATTTTAAATATAAAACTCATGCTGCTGAAAGGATCTTACTCCATTTTGGTAAGGAGACCGCAATCTCTTCGTTGCTCCAATCTGATAAAGAGACGTACATTTATTACTTCACCAACCGAAATCATCACATTTTTGACAGCATCAATGCAAACAATTCACATATATTCAGGATTACCCTGGTGGGCACTTATACCATTTACAACTGTTTCACTACGTCTGTTATGGACATTGCCATTAGCTATTATGCAACGAAAACGAGTTCAAAAGCAATCAGAGCTAAGACCAATCATTAATGCAATGGGGCCCATTTTAAGGCTAAAATTGGCCGCAAAAGCTCAATCATCTAAAGCAAGAGAGTTGAATGCAATCGATGGTGGTGTTAAAAGTCAAGCAGCCAGCTTGACATATGAACAAATCATGCTATTGAGTGCTAAAGAAAGAAGATCTCGTCAAAAACAACTTTTTAGAGAAAACAATTGCCAAGTTTACAAAAATTTCTTTCTTCCTGCTTTACAAGTCCCATTATGGGTTGCAATGAGTGCTACTTTTAGAGATTTAAGTGGTTGGAATGACTTATCTGGTCAAAAATTGGATACCACGCTGACTAATGAAGGGTTATGGTGGTTCAGTGATTTGACAGTGGCTGATCCATTATCAATAATGCCTATAGTATTAGGTTTTCTAGCATTAACCAATATAGAATGGAATTTTAAGACTTTCCAATTGCAAAATACATCAATTAAAAGATCTAAAAGAATTACAGCATTTGACTCAATGATTAATATATCAAGACTAAGTACAACTTTTTTAATGGCTATTGCTACTCAAGCCCCTGCTGCTTTGGCTCTATACTGGATAAGCTCAAATGCATTCAGTACGATACAGAACATCTTCTTAGACTACTATTTACCCATCAAATATACCCCACAAGATAGAAAAGGTGAGGTTTTGGCCAACGATCATGCAAAGCCGTTGTATGAATGAAAAAAGAACAACTTAAATGATTTATTAAATGTGTATAGACTTGAATGATAGAATAAACAGAGAAATGATGCAAATATTTATAATATAAATGAAAACAGTAAAATTGATGTTGGTGATGATTAAGATATAGAAAAAAAGAACGGAAAAAAAGAAATAACCCGATCAAAATAATGTTTGTTTGAAACTGTATTATTACGAGTTGATGGACCTCATTGTTTCGCTTTTTCAGCCTCTTTTTTTTTCTTTAATTTTTCAGCTTTTTCAATCTCTCTTCTACTTCCCTTCAATATTTCTAAATGCCCTACTCTTGAAGCTATCAATTTCTCTGTGGAGGATGTGACTGAGTATGATTTACCTATTTTATTTAATTGTTGCAACTGTTTGTTCTTTGGTTTAATGATTTTTGGTGCAGCTTTCTTGGGATTTTGTTGCTTTTTAGTTATACGGGTTTTTTCTTTGGATTTAACCTTCAGTGGTGCTTGTGCCATGATTGATGATAATTTTATATACTCAGTGGTTTCCTTCCAAACTACGTAAAACCTAGCTTATGTCGTTTTGACCCATCTTTTAAACATACCTTAACTTAGTTGATTCCTAAGAAAAAAATATTTTCTCCTTAATATCGATGTACTATTTTCATTTCTAATATTTCTAAAACGGGTTCGCGGTTATTGAGATGAGCATTGAAAAGACTCCCGAGTCCAAAAAAAAATTCAACTTATAAAATTTTATAGTAATTAATTTTGACATAATTTTTAATTGAGTCACGAGTCTAACAAAAGTTTTTTTTTTTTTTTTGTGAATGCTATCTACTCTTCTACAAAACCAGATGGATCTATGTTTCCAGATTTTGAGTCGTGTTAATTCATCAGCTATTAACTGCTAAGAATCTCCTCTCTTCTTAATTTGAAGAGTTATAAAGTCTGCTTGTTTCAAACAAACAATCAATTAAAAAAGAAAAAATTATCATCAAATTAGTTGGTATTTTGTCTATCCATTGTCCCATCGCTCCAGAATACTAACCTTATCATTGAAGCTATCATGTCTTTGCTTATCTTAGCTGGTCCTCAAGCTTTATCTCAATTCAGAGTTGCTAATTTGACCAAGGAGATTAACACTGCTGTTAATTCATCTGTTGTAACTGATGTTCGTTCTGCCTATGTTCATTATGTTTCATTAAAAGAATCATCGGATTTAGTTCAAGATGCTGAAAAATCAAAATTGTTAGATATCTTACTTAAATATGATACTCCACTGGATTTGAATGATCAATTAACTCAAAATTTAATAAAAGTTGCTACATCTTCGGAAGATTTATCTTCTGAGGATGAAGATTCTTATATCGTTAGAATCTTACCAAGACCAGGTACTATTTCCCCATGGTCATCAAAAGCTACCAACATCACCGATGTCTGTGGTTTAGATTCGGATGTTGAAAGAGTCGAAAGAGGTTTAGCTTTATTAATCAAAGTTCGTCGTGGGTTCCCATTACAAAGCTATATCGAAGATGGTTCATCATTAACTTCAGTGTACGACAGAATGACTCAATCATTGTACATTTCAAAAGCACCAAAATACAACGATCTTTTTGCTCACCATCAACCAAAACCATTAGTTGAAGTTGATTTATCACAAAAACCAAAGGATAAATTAGAAATTGCTAATAAAGCCTTAGGTTTAGCTTTGGATCAAGGTGAAATTGATTATTTGGTCAATGCTTTCACCAATCAACTTGGTAGAAATCCAACTGATGTTGAATTATTCATGTTTGCTCAAGTTAATTCAGAACATTGCCGTCATAAAATTTTTAATGCTGATTGGGAAATCGATGGTGAGAAAAAACCATTAAGTTTGTTCAAAATGATCAGAAATACTGAAGCTAAAAACCCACAATATACTATAAGTGCCTATAGTGATAACGCTGCTGTTTTTGAAGGTCCAGAAGCTTATTTCTTTACTCCAAACCCAAAATCAAAAGTATGGTCATCAGAATCAGAAAGAGTTCATACTTTAGTCAAAGTTGAGACTCATAACCATCCAACTGCGGTCTCTCCATTTGCTGGTGCTGCCACTGGTTCAGGTGGTGAAATTAGAGATGAAGGTGCTGTTGGTAGGGGCTCAAAATCCAAATGTGGTTTATCAGGTTTCTCAGTTTCAGATTTAATCATCCCAGATTTTGAACAACCATGGGAATTGAACGTCGGTAAACCGGATCATATTGCCTCATCATTGGACATCATGTTGGAAGCCCCAATTGGATCAGCCGCTTTCAACAATGAATTTGGTCGTCCATGTATCAATGGTTATTTTAGAACTTTGACTACCAAAGTCACCAACGCAGACGACAAAGAAGAAATCAGAGGGTTCCACAAACCAATCATGATTGCCGGTGGTATGGGTGCTATCAGACCACAGTTTGCCTTGAAAAACCGTAAAATCACACCAGGATCAAACATCATCGTTCTTGGAGGTCAATGTATGTTAATTGGTTTAGGTGGTGGTGCTGCTTCATCAATTGCTTCAGGTGAAGGTTCCGCTGACTTGGATTTTGCATCTGTTCAGAGAGGTAACCCAGAGATGCAACGTAGAGCTCAGCAAGTCATCGACGCTTGTGTTGCTCTTGGTGACAGCAACCCAATCCAATCTATCCATGATGTTGGTGCAGGTGGTTTATCTAATGCCTTACCAGAATTAGTTCATGATAATGGATTAGGTGCTAAATTTGAATTAAGAGATATTTTAAGTTTAGAACCAGGAATGTCCCCAATGGAAATCTGGTGTAATGAATCACAAGAACGTTATGTTTTGGGTGTTTCTCCTCAAGATCTAGATACTTTCAAAGAAATCTGTGAAAGAGAAAGAGCTCCATATGCTGTTGTCGGTCATTCAACTTCTGAAGAACGTTTAATCTTGACTGATAAGTTATTAAACACTACTCCAATTGATTTAGAAATGTCTATTCTTTTCGGTAAGCCACCAAAAATGTCAAGAACTGCTAAAACTTCTGACTTAAAATTATCTCAAGTTCAATTAGACAACGTTGAATTTGCTGATGCTTTGGAAAGAGTTTTACATTTACCATCAGTTGGTTCCAAAAGCTTTTTAATCACCATCGGTGATAGAACCGTTACTGGTTTAATTGATCGTGATCAATTAGTTGGCCCATGGCAAGTTCCAGTTGCTGATGTTGGTGTCACTGCTACCTCATTAGGAGATTCACTAGTTTCCACTGGTGAAGCTTTGGCAATGGGTGAAAAACCAACTTTAGCTTTAATTTCGGCTGCTGCTTCAGCTAAATTATCAGTTGCCGAATCATTGATTAATTTGTTTGCTGCTGATATAAAATCATTGGATTCAGTCAAATTGTCGGCTAACTGGATGTCACCAGCTTCACATCAAGGTGAAGGTGCGAAATTATATGAAGCTGTCCAAGCTATTGGTTTAGAATTATGTCCTGATTTAGGTGTTTCTATTCCAGTTGGTAAAGATTCTATGTCAATGAAAATGAAATGGGATGACAAAGAAGTTACTGCGCCATTATCATTGGTTATCACTGCATTTGGTCCTGTTTCAAACACTTCTAGAACCTGGACACCACAGTTAATCAAAGAAGAAGAATCAGTTTTGGTCTTGGTTGATTTAGCTGCCAAGGTCAAAAAATCATTAGGCGGTTCCGCTTTAGCTCAGGTCTACAACCAAGTAGGTAATACCTCACCAAATGTTCATGACAATAAAGCACTAAAAGGCTTCTTAGACTCCATCGTTGAATTACATCAATTGGACGATTTGGTCCTAGCTTATCATGATAGATCAGATGGTGGTTTAATTGTAACTTTATTAGAAATGGCATTTGCTGGTAGGTCCGGTTTAAACATTACAGTTTCATCTGATGAGGACGCTTTAACTTCATTATTTAATGAAGAATTAGGTTCAGTTTTCCAAATTCCAAAATCAAGAATTGAAGAATTCAGCAATATCTTTGCCAAAAATGGTATTTCATCCGAATTTATCTCTGTTGTTGGTGAACCAATTTTCAGCAAAGAACAAGCTATTAGAGTTGTTTTCAATGGTGAGGAATTATTAAATACTTCAAGAGCTCCATTGCAACAATCATGGTCTGAAACTTCATACAAATTACAAAGATTAAGAGATAATCCAAAATCAGCTGACCAAGAGTATCAATCTATCTCAGACAATTCCGATCCTGGTTTGTCATATAAACTGACTTTCGATCCTACTAATGATTTAGGTATCTCATCCTTAACCACTAAACCAAAAGTTGCTATCTTAAGAGAACAAGGTGTGAATGGTCAAATGGAAATGGCCTGGTCTTTCCAACAAGCTGGTTTCACTCCTGTTGATATTCATATGACTGATATTATCAATGGTATTGTAACTTTGGATGATTTTGTTGGGTTTGCTGCTTGTGGTGGTTTTTCATATGGTGATGTTTTAGGTGCCGCTTCTGGATGGGCCAAATCTGTTTTATACAATGCTAGAGTTCGTGACCAATTTTCAAGATTTTTCAACGATCGTAAAGATACATTTGCTTTCGGTGCTTGTAATGGTTGTCAATTTATTTCAAGAATTGCAGAAGTTATTCCAGGAACTGAAAACTGGCCAACTTTTGAAAAAAATTTGAGTGAACAATATGAAGCTAGAGTTTCAATAGTTGAAATTGTTGAAGACTCCAATGTTGAACAAAGTATCTTCTTGAATGGTATGAAAGGTTCAAAATTCCCAATTGCTGTTGCTCATGGTGAAGGTCGTGCCTCGTTCAAAACCAAGGAAAACTTGGAAAATGTTTCAAACGGGGGATTAGTTGCTGTTAGATATGTTGATAACTATGGTAATGTTACTGAAAAATATCCATACAATCCAAATGGTTCACCAAATGGTATTGCTGGTATCAGAACTCCAAATGGTAGAGTTTTAGCTATGATGCCACATCCTGAAAGATGTGTTAGATTGGAATCAAATTCATGGTACCCTCCACAAGAAGCTAAAGACTGGGAAGGTTATGGTCCATGGATTAGATTATTCAGAAGTGCAAGAAAATGGGTAGGTTAAAAAAATTGCCTTCAAATTCATATTTTCTCTGCATTCTTGCTTTCAGTTCTATAAAAAAAAAAAGAGTCGTTTTTTATTTCATGTTTTTAGTTTAATAAATAAATATATCTATAGAAAATATTATCTGTAACTTAAAATTAATTTACTATAAAGAATATGAAGTGCTTTTTCAGTAATCTTTTTGAGATCAAAAAGAAAAGAATGGAAATAAAAAAAATTTTATACACTCCCCCAAGAAATTGGAGTTTTTTATTTTTTTTCTTTTTTTTCTTTTTTTTTTTTTTTTTGGTTTTTCTAACATTTGATTCTTGGAGAAGTGAAATAAATTAAATCAATGCATAAATAGATTGAATGGATAGCAAAAACTGCTCGTATATAATACATGCTTAATGTTCTAGAATAGTCAAGTTACCAGTAATGACCACATTTTCCAAAACTGATCCATTTGGAATATCAATTCTTTGGCCATCTTGACAAACGATAATAACAGTACCTTTAAGAACAACACCTTTACCCAAGTTAACATTACCAGTAATAGTTAAATGATCCAATTCTAAAATTTTTGGAATATGAGGGATTCTTTGGTTGAAATTTGAAACTTTTTTGAAATGTGAACCTAATTTAATTAATGGGTTAGCACCAAATCTACTTGGATCTAATCTTAAGGCACCATGTTCTAAATAGAATAAATCGGATTTCACTATCAACAAATCTGAACAGGTTTTAACCGGTAAAAATCTTGATCTTGGAACAACGACACCATGAGCATTTTCAAAATGTCTAATAGCAGCCCCAACAGCAGTTTCTAATTGTAGAACATTAACTTCTTGACCTAACTTGTTGGTGATTGATTTAGCATTTGGAATGATTTCACTTTCAATTCCATTAGATTCAATTAATCTTTTAATAGCTTTCAAATTAATCCATAAATTGTTGGTATTGAAGTTTTTGAATTTTTTGATTGATTTAAATTCCTCAACATGTTCTTTTGGAACTTGAGCAATTTCCAACAATCTAACCTGGCCATTATAGTTGATTAAAGTACCACCTTTAACATCAGCTCTAGTTTTATCAGTCAATTCCATAATATATTCAGAATTAGTTTCAATCATATGGTTAAGAATTTTTAAATCAACAGTGGCACCTAAGTTATCACCATTTGAAACAAATAAGATTTCTTTACCTTGTTCAATCAAGGCGTCTAATTCACCCGAAGCATGTAAACTTTCAAATAAATCACCATGACCTGGTGGATACCAAGAATCGATATTATCTTCGGCAGAAGTTGGGACTGGTAATAATGAGTCTTTGAAAACTCTTGGATATTTAGATTGATTAAAAGTTCTAATTCTAATTCTATGACCACTATATTTTCTAATGATTTGATGAGTATCAGTATCAGTATTAAATGAGTTCAAAAGTAACAATGGAACATCTGAATCATATTGTCTATTTAAATATTCAATTTGACGAACTGAAAGATCCAAGAAAGTGTTACCATCTCTTACTTCAATCACAGATTTTGGACCAACACAACCCATTGAAGTACCTAAACCACCATTCAGTTTTAAAACAGCTAATTTTGATAAGTTTTCTGTTGAATCAGGAGCAGTGATATCTTTGAAATCAACAACCTCATCAGCAGATGGTGATCTAATTTTGTCCCAATCTAATGCAGTTCCGGAAGCTTTATCAGTTAAATACCTTCTAAATAAAGCGAAAAATGTATCCATTTCATTTTCAAATCTAACTTTTTCATTTTCATCAGTAACGGTATCTGATAATTTATTCAAAGCATTACGCATTTGTGAAGCAGCAACTGAGGTTGTAGTATTATCAAAAGCCTATTGAGTTGAATGGTTAGTACTTTATAATTTTTTTTTTGTGTTTTTTTTTCGAAATGTTGTACAAAGGATACTCCTCCTCCGTAGTGGTATTCTCCTTAAAATCATGGAAAAAGTAATAAAAGATGACTCAACAACATTGAGAATATGATCATAATTGTAACCTTTATGAATTGATGATATCATAGATTTAGTTTTTTTGTTTTTAATTTCTTAAAACTTTGTTGAAAGATTAGAAAGGAGAATCATTTGAAACAAGGAGTGTACACAAAACAAAGGGGAGGGAAAAGCAAACATCAAGCACAATTTTGTTTTCCGAATTGAAAAATTACATACAAATGCACTTTGAGATTTGGTATGTCTTTTGGAAGTTGAAGCCATTATATTATATGTATATGTTTTTTTTATATTTTTGGAAATTTTTCTAATGAGTTATCAAAAGGAAATTAAATCATTCTTTAAAAGTAGAAGAATTGAAGAGTATTCTTTAACCTTTGTATTTTTTTTAAAAAAAAAAAAAATAAACATTTCCGGGTGGTACACAAAACCAAAAAAAAAACTACAACAAACCACAAAACACGCGCAACAAATTCAATAAGCGCTTCAGCATCTACTCGTTTCCGCTGTCTTGTAATCTTCACATAAAAAAAAGTTGTTATGAGATTAAATTCTGAAGAATAGATTTTGAAACTGTCTTTATCACTAATACTGTATCATTTTAATATGGAGAAATATATTTCCCAAGAATTAACAAATAAAAATTCCTTAGCCATCGCCGGCGGCGAGCGCTTGACTCGTTTCATTAAAAAATATATTTGGTATCGGCGGATTTAATTGCACAAATTATAAGATCAATGGAGATTTGAATTAGTTTAATTTAAGAGAAATTCAAATATCAGAATTTGATATTAGGATAAAGAAAGATTTTGTAGTCTACTATCTTTAAAAATTGATGTCTATTCACTAGTTAAATATAACTAAATATTATTACTGCTGAAAGTTTATCTAGATAATCGAGACTCAAGATTCGAGCTGACTCTTATTCCTCCATCAACGGATCCCGGGAAGGGAAGGAAACATTGAATTCCATGAGAAAATGAAAATAAACAAGATGCAGCATCTTGTTACTATTATAATATGAAGTTATTTATAGATTTTAAATGAGATGGGGAAGAACGATTTGCAGGGAATTATAATTTGGTAGATATAACAACAAACGATATCTTATATAAATAATATTTTAATTCATTAACTACGCTTTGTCGATCCCCTCCCCATTATACACATTCTTACACGGGTGGGTCGGTCGTATATAAATACACGCGTACCGCTGCCGCTGCCTATCGCGTAATAATAATTATTTTGATCTTTTTTAAATATATTAAAATGAAGTGAACTGGGATGCTTATATAATTATATTAATGAGCTGCGACAACATGAGTGAAATTTTGATTAATATTGATATTTCGCGAAACTATTTTTTATTTTTATTTTTTTATAATTTTTCAAAAGTTCAAATATGATTATCTAATCGGGAACATTTTGGCTTTAAGCAAAGATTGATCGTTATTAAAAATATTAATTAAAATAATGAAAAAAAAAAAAAAAAAAGTTGAAAAAGTCAAAGATTAAACAGTACACATACAGTGACAACATTGATATTAGTTCTATAACCAATTTATATCGTTGTTCAACATAAAAAAGAAAAATATATATAAAAACAAGAAATTAAATAATGTCATTTTTAGGTCTTGGAGGTGCTCCTCAAGTTTCAAGTGAAGCTAAAATTCAAGCTGCCGAAGCAGAATTAGATTTAGTTACAGATATGTTCAATAGATTAGTTGATAATTGTCATCAAAAATGTATCACTAAAGGTTATTCAGAAGGTGATTTAAACAAAAATGAATCTTTATGTATTGATAGATGTGTTGCCAAATATTTTGAAGTCAACGTTAAAGTTGGTGAAAATATGCAAAAATTAGGTTCAAGTGGAGCTTTTGCAGGTAGACCATAAATGGGGTCTTCCTTTCAAAGAAAAAAATATGAAATTAATTCAAATTAATGACAAAAAAAGAATTTTTTGTTTAATGGCCCTTTATTTTTGATGAATTTTCTTCTGTACATAAAAAAAAATATATATATACATTTACGTATATTATTACTAAAATCTATATCTATATATTTATAAATAAATATTAAGTTGATGTTTTCCAACTCTTTTCTATTTACACGATTTCTTATTTGTAAGTTAAAATTTTGGATCAACTATTTAATTACATTGAATTACAATCCAAAAAACTTCAATGCCCTCGTTTTAATTGCCTCATAACTATTCAATTTTGGTCTCACATCTAAATAAAAACTAGCCATTTGTGGTATAGCTGGGTTTGGTCTTCCTGTATAAAAGTCAATAACATAATCAACTTCCACACCACATCTATTAATGGTCCAATCATGTCTATCAAATGGTTTTTGATAACCCAATAACCCCCAAAACCAAGCCTTGGGAGTTAATTTCTTAGAATCACCTTTAAAACTTGTAAGTTGAATACCTCCACAACTATCTCCACCTCTTTTATCTTCCCATTTCAAAATTTGAAACCAAGCTCTTTCATTAACTGCATTATGTATAGGAACAACAGTCTCCATATCTTTGGCTGTTGGATTCCAATTTTTTCGCTTCATTGCTTCAAAAAATTGCTTTTGAGATGGGTATATCCAATTTCCATTACCATCTGTACGTGGTATAGATGAGATTTCTCTTTGTTCTGGTAATGCAATATCTGTTTCGTATTTTGGGATATCAGGTAAATTATCCGATGAATGTTCAATATCTGTTGCAATTGTTTTACCATCAACCACTTGTCTATCACCACTTAGTTGAGCCCATTTGGCTCTAGCCTGATGATCAACAGGACATTTATCCCCTTCCGATTTTGAGTCTATATCTATAGGATGTGGAGCTTTTTGACCATTATTATTTTGAAGCCATACTGATCTGGCTTCATGATTTACTGGACATTTACTTTCTTCGGAATGGGGAATTACATCCCCAGTTGATACAGTTTGAGAATTTTGATTTGTCTGAGTCCATTTTTCTCTAGCTGAGTGATCAACTGGACATTTTGCTTGTTCTGATGACATGAATAAAAAAAATATTCTTGAAATTGAAATATCCTATAATCCCTTCGAAGTGTTCAGTATTAATATATATAGTAATCAAGACTGTGTAATGTATTTTTTTTTTCATCTCGGAACTAACAAGTTGTATTACAAATAACTGCATTTCTCAATTTTTATTTACAGAGAGGTTTTGTGCCAAACTACCTAAAATATACCAAACGCTAAATAAATAAATCAGTTTGTTCGAGACAATAATAATATATTTTACTTAAATTTTTTTATTGAAACTGTGTTTCTTTGGTTTTTTTAACAGATTCACTGATAACTTATAGTATACTGTGTTTTTGTTTATACTATAAACTCTTATTAATTTTATCTTCATACAAATCCCTTCGCTCTTTTTTTTTTAATACTGTGTTTTTATATTGAATTTTCCGCTATACAAATTCCTTCGTTACTTCAGCTAAATATTGTTTCAATGAGCTCTAATAGAAATCATATGTTAGATATCTCTAATCATTTTATAAATATTTTTTTTTTTTTTATACTGTAAACATATATTATATTTTTCAAATAAATATATTTTGGGACCAATATTTTCAAACTATTATTTGATGAGGATGTAAAAATGAGGATTTTTACAACCAATAAAAAAGCGTAAGTGGTTTAGTGGTAAAATTCAAAGTTGCCATCTTTGAGCCCCCGGTTCGATTCCGGGCTTACGCAAACTTTTTTATTTTTTATGAATAATTTTGGGCAGTCAAATTTCGCGGTTAGTTAAAAGGTAACTAAGTATCAGCTCATATATATATTGTGGTGATATGTATTATACAGTTGAATGTATCAAATATAGCATTGTATTATATTTATTGCTCGTATTATATATATATTGTTAAATTTTCTCAATTAATAAATAATATATAATATAACCTCTGCGTAATATAATTATTTATTATATATTTCATATAACTCGCGCATTATTAATTATAATTATAAGCTGTTGTCTGTATTTATTTGCTTATATAATCATGCTAACTAGCAGCTGATGAATATTTTTTTACAAAAAATTACAAGGCTAAAAATGTTTTAACTAAAATTAACAAAGATATATGACTTTTTGAAAATCGAAAATTTCAACTAAAAGTTTTGATTACACATTCATTAAAATGGCAAAATTTTTGACAGTCTAATAATTTGACTTTAAAGCTAATAAATATATTTTTTATTTAGTTATCTTCATTTTAAACTCATAAATTATTGATCTCATTTTGCTTACATAAGCAACTTTTTTTTCGAGTCCTCAGTACCGGCAGTACTAGATGTACTAGTAGACGTAGCCTGTACTGAATTGTGGTATAGTTTTATGGTATTCTACTAATTAGATAATTAACTACAAAATACACAAAACTTGTTTCTATTAAAACTATCTATAATATACAAAGGAATATTTGTTATTGTCAAATTCTTCTTTTATGTGAAACTGGACGAATTAGTTTCGAGGGGAAATCTTACCGGATTTCCTTATAAACGTGAATATAACACAAGCCATGCAAAAATATTATATATTATTATTATAATTATTAATATATAGTACTATATAGGCTTTGCGCGGCAGCCAGGGTTATAAAAAACCCCGGGGGCCCCCGCGGTGCAGCGGTGCTAAACCCATAAATTATTATTACACCAGCTTTGTACCAGGGAGATTATAATAATTTAAGTATTATGGACCTGTACCAAATATATATTATATATAATATAATCATAATTTCTTATATTTTATGATAATTATAATATCGTTATCTTATACTTCTACAATAATTTATAGATTCTGCCTGAGATAGTTAATCGCTGAAGTATAATTCAAATCAAAGAAAAACGCTAAAATCTGCATTCCGGCATTTTCTTTTCATTAACCATGAAAAACATTAACAAGTAATCCATCACCCATGCATAATAAAATTATACTTTGTAAAATTGTATTCAATTTTGAAACTGGAAACTACAAGTAATTTCATTGATTTGAGCGCTAATGAATTCTTCAGTTTGGCCTATGTAATACTATGTAATACTATGTAACGTATCTCTGTAGCCTATTTGTGTAAGCGTACGCTTAACTAAAAAGTTCATTCAAATTTTTTTTTGGCAATTTTATGTAATATTATACAATATTGACCGAAAATTGTCCTGCATTTTATGCGAAAGTAATTTTCGCCAGAATGCTCAGATAGTTAACTCTAAAATTTTGAAAACTAGGTCTTTTGAAATATTGTCAACGTCTAGTAGTATCTCTTCAATGACTACTGTTGATCATTATTGTCACAAAGTTATAAAACCAGTTGCGCTTTTATTAAACATGTAAGTTCTTTACTCTGTCTACAACTAGTCCATTATAAACTTTTCTTTTATTTTGGTTATGCAGCAAAAGGCGTCTTAGATTCAAAGAGAATTTTGCATTTGGACTAATTTAGTGTGGACTAATTTAGTGAAAAACTTATAGTAGACTAGATTCTAAATAATAAATACCAGCTTATATGTATTATATGTGATAAAATAACTTCATTCTTCTAAATATTAAATTTAACCACTACCTGGTCTAATTAAGAAATTGTAATGGACATAATTTGCTGAAAATACAAACAAACTCAAAAAAATTTAGAGCCTCCAAAAGGTCCAAAAGTCAAGGCTTGTATAAACTAAATAGGGGAATTTTAAGTTAATCTTCTAAATTTATTTAAGTATTATTTTTATTTCATGTAAATATTTGTGCAGCTTTGTTCACGGGAATTCCCAAAATTGCATGCCGAAAAAGTTAGTCTAATATATATTTTTTTTTTTCTAATTCGATTATTTTAACGCATGGAAGACGCATGGATTAACATTGATAGGTTACGAACTTCGAACTTCGAACCTTACAGAATTTGGTTTTATTTTCCCAAGGCTTTCAAGGTAATAATTTTGGTAAAGCTAGAAGTCAGCTTTCTCATTTCATAGTCAAATATATCAACTAATTTTCAATCCGAAGTTACTAAAATCTAATCAAATACAGATTAAACATCAATTGAAACCTTCACAAAACCTGAACTAAAAACATAGTATTAGGTGCTCCTAACTATAGTAGTGTACCATATAAAAAAGGATGGCAAATCAACCAATACGACCAAAACTTTTGCCGAATGAACTACCAAATGATAACCCAGCAAAAAGACAGAAGACAACTCATTCAGTTCGTAAAAGAACGTTAACTGCTTGTGAATCTTGCCGTATCAAAAAGATTAAATGTGATTTGAACAAATCTTCATGTAGCAACTGTATCAAATTTAATGTGAGCTGTATTTATAGATCTTCCAACATCCAACCTATAATCCAACCCAAACCGCTCGAAACAACTCAACCAATCCAGTATATTAATAATTTAAGCGAGGATAATTTAAAGAAATGGTCAAGTTCTAATTGGTTTTCCAACATAGATTCGATTTTAAATTGGGAAATATTTCAAGAATTTGATTTTTGTAGGAAAAATCTCACCAATGTTCTTTTTAATGATTCTGGGTTCTCAAATAAAGATAAACTGTTCACTCAAGAGCAATTACTAGAAATAAATCTTGATCTGATAACAAATTTAAGACTTTATATTAAGATTTATTTGAGTTATATTCAAGATAAAAATCCCTTCATGGATTCAAAAAAATTATTTTATACATTATCAATTATCGAAGGGCTGGGCCCCGTAAATTTATTTGATTTAACTTTTCCATCAGATACTACACCATTGGTTAACTTGGTACTGATAAGTGCATGTGCTTTATTGACAAGACCTCTTGACCCTCAAAATGTAATGAAATATAAAACATCAACAATAGAAAAATCTGATCTTTTAGATAAAGCATTAAGATATTTTCAATTAGCGAACCAATTAAACACTGCTAGTTTTTACAAAATTGATGAGTTTGATTTGAGTACTGTTCAACACAATTTATTGAAGGCAACCTTTTTCATGCTGAATATGAAACCCTTAAAAGCATGGGACATGGTCTTTTTGGGGTCCACTAAAATAATTACAATTTTAGAAAGTTTCAAAAATTCCACACTTGAATTCACTAAGTATGAATTCCAAATATTAGAGAGACTATTCTATACATGTTTGAAATATGAATGTGAATTAAGAGTGGAATTATCGCCAATGATTCCTAGTTCAGGTATAGTGAATTATCCGTTCCCAAGTATTTATCCAACTTTGCCCATTGAAGAATTTAGTACTGATGAAGAGGTAAGTTGGTTTTTTTATTTAACTGAAATTAGTTTAAGGAAATTGGAGAATCGTATACTTGATGAACTTTATACCGTACAATCTTATGAAAAAACTGAATTCAAAGAAGGACAATTAGCAAAAGAGTTATATTCATTGAATTGGTCTAGATGGACAGTAATATCAATTGTGGCTAAAGTTGAAGAATTTCTCAAGGAATTGAAAACATTTCAGGATCAAATTGAATATCATCTTAAAGTGATATCGAAAGCACCGCACGAAATGAGCCCAATTTTACAACCTCAGGGTGTTTTGAAAGAATTTAAAAAAGAACATGAGCTTTTAAAGGAATTGAAAGCAAGCAAGAAAGAAATGAAGAATTCAAAGAAGTCAAATGAAGAATTACTAACACCAGAATCTTCAGATTCGACCACTTTAAACCCTGAAGTTCCTGAGACATTACAATTCATAACCACCAGGATGATAGAATTGAAACTATTGCTTTTTAGACCACTGTATTATACATTATTAAGATTACCAAGGGAGGAGTTAATAAACACAATAGAAGGTCAGACTTTCCTGAAAAACTTAATCCATCAATCTGCGGATTCAACGGAGTTGTTACAAGTTACTTTAGCTACACATCGTCATTTCGGTTCCTGGTTCTACCTGAGAGGAGCTGTTTTGTCAACCCTGTTGTTGATTATGTTTTACAAAAAACTTGAAGACTATTTGATGCCAAAGGAAAAAATACTGGACTTTTTGCTTAATATCCAATTTGTCCTGAACTATTGGAAGGACGAATCTAAAGATATGATGTATTGTGAGATGATCATTCGTGAGTTCATCAAAGATATAGAGAATAAGTGAATAACGAAAAATTCAGTAATTGTTCCTTAACTATTTGTAGTCTGGTTTATCTTTTTTTTTCTGGCGGAGTCACATCTTTTTATTGGTATATGATGTCTGCATTGTTTTGAGGTTGCATCTCAAGTAAACCGTTGCCTCCCCTAATCGTGTTGGAATCGCGGAAAATGGAGGGTTAAAACCATCAACAATTTTTTGAAAAATATCAAAGTTAAGAGCGAGATTTATATAGATGTGACGAGTTAGTTTCTCATTGGTCATTAGATCAGTAATGGATCATGTTTGAATTCATCTCATTTAGTAATGCATTGGTATCTTTAGTGATCAATTACATTGTGAAAATACAATGGTTTCAAACTAAGTACCAGAGATTATCTATAGAGATAATCAAATCACCTAAATGTTTTATCATCCTGCCGTTGGTAGTGAGTTTTTTCATCAACTACAACTTCAATTATGAGACAATACATAATAGATCACAGTTTCATGTAGTTCAGAATTTCGATTATGAGGTAAGACAAGTAGTAATAACGAATAACCAAGATTTATCGATACCACACTTCTTAACAAAATGTTTGGACATTCAACATGAGTTATTGAGCAATCTATCAAGTTATGACATTTATTTACAATCACCATTAGAAATCTGGGGGAATGATATCGATATTCTACAAGAAGACGAGAATATTTGGAAAAGCTTTCATATAAACAAAGAGTTTCACTCTTCATTGGGTGGTGTTGAAAAGGTAAACGGAATTATAAAACATTTCGATATGTTAAGAATCCTCATAATACATAAGAAGGAGGAAAGTATCAATCCAATCTGGTCAAAAGTAATATCAAATTTCAATGAATCCAACAGTTCTGCGCAAATAGTCTCTATTGATGTTCAAAAGTTTCCTATACTCAATATTCTATCGATATTTATTTATTTATCAACGTTTATTTATTTTATTTTGAAGCTGTCGCACACTTTTCAGATACGTTCAAAGGCAGGATTACTTCTGGCTGTAACAGTTCAAATAGGATTATCGATCACATCTACAATTTCAATAATGAACTGGTTTGATAAGTTTGATGTTGACTTGTATTATCCATTGATCATAGTGTTGGTGAGTTTTCAAAAGAAATTGAAAATCATTGAACAGTTGTCTTTATTACCCAATGAAATGTCTATACAGCTTAAGTTTTCTAAATTGTTACAAAACTATGGTATAGAGTCGACCCTAATCACTGTCAATTTTTTGGTTGGATTGCTTACAATTTCCAAATTATCATCAAATTTGCACGCAATCTGCTTATTTACCAGCCTAGGATTACTTTTGGACCATATTTTATATTTAACATTTTTCATGTCAATTTTGATAATAGACACACTAAGAGTTGAGCTTGATGATTTGATCAACAACCAAGATGAGGGACGCAAAAAAGTTCCAAGAATCCCAAAGCTTTTTACCTACAGCATCGTTTTAGTTTTCCTCATTACTATAGCTTTAAGTGGTACAAATGATTTGACGATTGACATATTCACCACCAAGACTTTGAAAATATTCAACCATACTAATATTTTGATTCACCCAGCATTCTTCAATGATACGATCACAAACTTTAATTCAAGCATAGCGTATACATATGATGGTTATTACGTACTGGAATTTTTATTGATTTTCTTATTTTCTTTTTCAATCATAGCTATCATATTGGGATATTATACTCCTGTAATCAATGAAAATTCAGAAACCATTGTGGAAAAGTCAAATTCATTCAATGTTAAGCTCTTAACCGACGGTCACTTCTTAGATGTGATCAAAATTGCAACTTCCAAATCACCATATATTGTATCACTAGGTCTTGACCATAGAGTTTTGGTTTGGTCACCAATTTCCAAACCAACTCCAGCCCCAACCCAGTTGCCAATAACTCCAAACTTATGGCCAATAACAGTGGTTAAATTGAGTGACTGTGGGACTTTTATTGTGGTGTTTTCGAAAAAAGGTTTGATCCAATGCTGGTCAAGACAAACTAAGACTTGGATTTGGAAACATGAAATCGAAGAGTTAAAAAATAATAATCCTTTGGAATCATTCTTTAGAAAGAAGACCATACCTGCGTTTCTACAAAGAAAGGCAATCTCAAAACCACCAGGCTCTAGAAGAGATAGCATAAGATCGTTTATGACTATTGATAACTCTGATGTTGACAGTAGTTTGCACGAATTTGTGATCGTTTTAAAAGATGCTACAATTATTCTAGTTGATAATAAAGGTTTAACCAGGTGCCAATTAGTTAAGAATGAAACCATGGTATCCTGCTCAAAATTATTGACGCCAAGAATCAGTGATAGACTAATCTCTTTAACAAAATCAGGTAAAATTTTAGTGTCCATGTCTGTTAACAATAAATGGAAAACAAGATCCTTGAATATAATTCAAAATACGTTTTATATTAATTCCGATCAACATTCAGAGTCGGACTTTTCCAATTGTCAGATTTCCATAATAGAATTTGTTGGTTTCCTAATACGAACATTTTCCACATATGCTGAATTGATCGACGTTCAAACAGGTATATTAATCAAAAGATTTGAGATTTCGCCATTCAAAAAGGGTACATTCAAGGTCTTCCACTCACAACCAACACATTGTAGATTTTGTGGATCTGCTTCTTTTAGCTCTCTATCAGTTGCTTATACACCACTGAATTCTAAATCTGTGGTTATGCACACATTTACGGTTGATCATAGAGCTAAGACTAGTATTTGTCTCCGTGTTGAAAGAGATGCTAGAGAAATTAGATGTGTTGGTTTAAACTCAGTAGTTGAGAATATCTACGAGAAGGATGATATTGAAGGATGGTCAATCACCGATAACAATCAAATAATCGGTATTTCAAAAAATCATGAAGAGGAATTCTCATTATCAACGCCCGTATCATCTGCTATTTTAAGGAACAGATTTGATAAATCCATAAAAAAACCAGAAAGTCACCATAATTTCTGGAAGGGTTGGACCATGAACTCAGATGGACATATAGATAACTACTTGATTCCGGAGACAATCAACTCGAAGGAGCTATTGATCAATTCAATTTCGGTTATAACCAAATTTGGTCACAAATCGATCGTTGTTGCTTTTGGTAATATAATGAAACTTTTGTATTTAGGAAATGATGAATTAATTTTTAACGATGTGGTTCATAGTCTGGGATTCGCTAATAAAAGAAGATTACTTCAAAGAAATGAGAAAATTTTTAATGAATTTTGAAGTGATTGGAACTTAATGATAATGAAGTGAAGTGGGCCGATACTTTATTGGGGTTTGTGAAGAATGTAGGATATTCTAGATCCATTTTTGAAGTGCTTCATAAAGAATCGATTTTTTTTGAGTTTAAATCTTAAAATGAACTCTAAAATTGTTATTTCATAAGAAGTATAGATCACAATTCGTTAGAAGCTTAAATTTTGCAAGAGCCGTACAGTTAATGTACCGAACGATTTTTATCGGCAAACGTTCTGCTAGTTCGTGAGCTCAGTGTTTTATAACCTCTATTGAATGACATTTAATTCATTGTACAACTATATTCTACATTCAGTTCTAAGTTTATTATTGCGACCTACTTTTTTAGAAAAACAAGGTTATAATTTGTAAATTAACAGTTACAAAATACAGTTGTCAATTATCTGACCTCGAGACTTCACTATTAGACACGTCATCTCTGATAATCCCCACTTAGTCGCAACTATATGAGTACTTTTTTTTTTATTACTATATACTTATATTGAATATTTCATCTCTGTGCAAATCTCTACGCTTCTGTTTTTTTTTTTTTATTTTTTTTAAACTATAAACATACTTTTTTTTTTTATACTGTAAACATATATATTTTTTTTTTTTTATACTGTAAACATATATTATATTTTTCTAAACTATATAAATTCTATATTATATTTTTCTAAACTACCAATTTCATCTGTATTACATAATCAACCAGCAGTCGAGTATATTCTATAAATTTATTTTTCAAGAACTCGTCCTTGTTAGCTCAGTTGGTAGAGCGTTCGGCTTTTACAGTCTTTCAAGGCCCAAGCTTTGAGGTTAAGAAGTTAACCGAAATGTCGGGGGTTCGAGCCCCCCATGAGGAGTTCTTATTTTTTTTGTTGGACGTTTATGTTTTTCAATTTTTGATACTATAAAGTAAACTAATATTTAATAGTTTTAGTTTCACAGGACTTATATACAAAAAATTTAGTATATAGAAGCTCATATAATATACAAAAACAACTTTTAATGGGCCGCCATTTCTTGCAAAAATATCTTTGAAAGTTGATAATAAATTTTCGCCAAAAGATATCAAATTGATTTAGGTCAACTCTCGAATCTGATCTGACGCCCGAACGAATCATGTGTCACCTAAAGATCACTAGTGTTAAATACACTTTTTTGTAAGACAGCTCACTCTGTGCAGTGAAACAAAAACGATTTCATTTTTGGACTCTTTATCAGCTTAGACAACAGAAAAAATATTATGAAAACTGAAAAGAACATTAAAAAAATTTAAACGCCTTGGATGTGAAATGAAAAAAAAAAACAATGGACGAGTCCGGAGTCGAACCGGAGACCTTTCGCATGCTAAGCGAACGCGCTACCAACTACGCCACACGCCCGTCAATTGTTGGAGATTTAAAAGCATTGAAAGCTTCGTAGGACATGACAGGTTCGTGTTACAAAAAAAAATTTATAGCTCAAAACTCTTAAATATAACGAACTATCCATGAATTCTGATTCTAGATAACAATTTTTGAGGCTATATTCTCAACAATTAAAAGAAACAATATCAGTGAGGACGTTACTACAGCTATAAGGTGATGTTTGGTGATCTTGATTCATCATTCATCACCTAGCGCTTTACTTATATTGATTTCCCTCTAATTAACATAATTTTTCGAAACTAACCTCTTTATCAGACTAGAAGCACCTTTACTTCAAATATAATTCATATTTAATAGTAGAAGGAATTTCTCTTTTCAAGTTATAAAGATCAAGCTGTCAGATTTCTACTGAGAGATCGATCAATCAATATTTTACTTGATTCTTTTGTGTCAAGTCAATGCCGCGCGCGCCAATGAATCCGAGATTCGGGGAGTTTTCTAGTAAACTCAAAAATAGTTGCCATCTTTTTCGATCAGGAATAGAGCATTGCTTAATATTAGGTTCATAGTATTATCGCTCAAAGCGAGCTAAAGATGAAACATTAGTGATGGATATAACATCATTTTTTAAAAGAAGAAAGACAGATGTGAGAGTTAAAGAAACCATTTTGTGCCCTGTTTGTCATATTAGTATTGAGCATTTACTATTGAACACAAGAAATAAGCATGTTGATGACTGTCTGATAAATTCAAACAGAGAAATTATAATTGACCTGACTGATGAAAGTGAAGTTGTAACAGTTGTATCGAAAGGTGTAAAGAAAGATTGTGAAGAAGAAATTAAACCCAAGACTGACGCAATATTAGAGGAGATTTCAAAGTCTGATGGAGATAAAGATATTGAAAATGGGGATTCGGGTTCAAATGATAAAATAGATACCAAGTTTAAACGGAAGACATCGAAGAAAGGACGAGTACCGAAGCCTAAACCATTAGCTCCGGCTTTTAAAATTGTTCAATTCCCTAATTTAGAGGAACCTATTATGGTTGATGGTTTCCAATATCAACATCCCAAAATCAACAAATTCTTTTTATCGCATTTCCACTCTGATCATTATATAGGACTAAACAAATCATTTAATGATACCATATATTGTTCTGAAATCTCAGCTACACTTTTGATGACAAAGATGAACATTGATAAGGAATTAATAATTCCAATGAAACTTAAGGAAAAGTATGAGATTTTACCAAATTTGTTTGTGGAGTTGATAGATGCAAACCATTGCCCCGGAGCAGTTCTATTTCTCTTTGAATATTTTCATAATGGTATTTTAATTAAAAGAGTTTTACATACTGGGGATTTTAGATTTTCTTATAAGCACTACAAAATGTTTAAAAACATGAAGATTGATGAAATTTACTTGGATACCACTTATTTTTTGATGAAAAAAGGAACATTTTATAAGCATCCATTACAAAAACATCTTATATCGAAGACTTGTGATGATTTAAGAAATACTATTGAAAACATGGGAAATAAATCAATTTTAAAATTTTTCAATAGATCGGATAATAAATTCATTATAGTTATTGGGATTTATTCGATTGGCAAAGAGAATCTTTATATCAATTTAGCTAAAAACCTTGGATTGAAAATTTATACTTTACAAAGGCATTATAATACCTTACAGACTTATTTAAATGATTTATCAAACATAGAGGTTTATAAAGATATTAATGCAATCAAGGATTGTAATTTTATATTGTTAACACCATTGAGACATTTGAAAGATTTAAAATTCAATAATTTGAATTATAAATTAATAAAGATCCATCCAACAGGGTGGTCTCAAAGATTATTTATACCTAAAGGAGTTTCAGACCCATTCAAGCAATTGCAACATATTATATCAACAGAAAATTCAGATTTTAAATTGAGATTTGATAACAAAATTGTTCAATTACCATATAGTGAACATTCCAACATTAAAGAATTGATTATCCTGTTAAATAAATTGAAATATGATAGGATAATTCCTACAGTTAATATCAAAAACTCTCAAGATTATGAATATATTGCATCAATTCAAAAAATGGACATATCTGATATTCAAGTTGAACAATATTTTGACATAGTTACACCTGAATTAAATATTCATTGATAATTATAATATAAAAAGACTTTGGTGATTGATTTGTTAAAAGTTTGAGTAGTAAAATTTCAGAACATGATTGAGATAAAAGAAATGACATAATTTCGAGCTGTACATCTGAATTTTTTGGAACGAAATTACTTGATTTTGAATTTATTAATGCCAATTATGAATTATAAATTGTATTGAAACTTTATTTTAAATTGTGGAGGTGAAATTTCCTTCTATGCATATTTAATCAATTCAAACATCATATATATTCAAAGAGAAAATCAAAAAAAACATAAATCACTGCTCAAAGGTTTGATACAGTATTAAATGCTCAAAAAAGGTATTAAAATATTATTAATATTATTAATTATGATATATTAAAACAACAAATAAAGTACAAAAGCTCATAATAAATTAAATAAATTAACATAAAAATCATTGAAAATATTGAAATTGACTAATTTTTCAATCAATAGGTATTCTTCTGTCATCACCATTACCTGATTCCCTTCTCTTGAGCATCAATTCTGCAGCTTCATCATACCCAAATTTTTTAATTAATTTCCCATAAAATAATCCGCATGCATTACATAAACTTCTTGAACCATAAGGACCACGTCTCCATTCAGGTGTGTCATCTGAACCACATTGTTGGCATTTATGATCTTCTTTCATTGATAAGTCCTCAATGAATGCGCCAACTTTCGAATCTTTTGATGAAACAGATGATTTAGCAGATGGAATTTCAATATTCAGAGATTGAGCTGGAACATTTAAAGATTTATCAGGGAGGCTAAGAGATTTGATTGAAATTCGTGAATGTTTACGTTTTTTCTGATTATCATCATCTTGTGTCATCTCAAATTCATTTCTTTCACGCCTCAACGAGTTTTCTTGAAGATTTCCTTTTTCTTGCTGTACTTGTTGTTGCTGTTGTAATCGTTGTTGGCGTCGATTTTGTTTCTCTTGTTGTTGCTGTTGTTTCTGCTGTTTCTGTTTCCGTTTTTGCAATTGTTGCTGCTGTTGTTGTAGTTGAAGTTGGAATCGTTGATTTTCTTCTTGTTGTCGTTGTTCAAATTTTTTATGTTCTTCCTCTCTTCTAAGTTTTAACCAATTTTCGAAAAAAATTTGAATGTTTGATGAAATTGAAATTGAATCGTATAGAGCAGGAATGGGGATATTTGAAATAAAGGAATGGAAATTTTCATGAGAAATATATCTTGTTGAATCAATTGGTAATCTTTTAGAAACTTCACAATTTTCTGAATCTCTCAATTTGAATTGGAAATCAGTTTTGATATCATTAACGATTTGATTCAATTTAACAAAATCTTGTAATGTTATAGATAAATCTTTTAATAAATTAATTTCATCAAATGAGTTGTTTTGAGCTCCAATTTCATCTGCACTTTTTTGACTAGCTATATCAACAAATTGACTTAATAAAGTTTGGGAATCGTATGAATCCTTCTTAGAATGACGAGAAGCCGGTACAGGTAAAGATAATCTTCTATTTGACAAGTCATTTTGATTTCTATTATCCACTATGTAATTAGAGTCAACGATTTTTGGCAGGGGATCGTTCGAAGAACCACTACTAGTCCCTGGGTAGGAAGTTGGGATTGAAAAATGTGGCAAAGGTGTTCGATAACGATGTTGATTATCTGTTGATAATTGTCCCTGGATCGATATATTGGGAATTGAGGAATGTGGAAGCTGGTTTGTTGATCTTAACCCTGGGGTTTGTTGTATTTGATTTGGAAGTGGGATTTGAGGTGGTGGAATGATTGGACCTGAATTATGTTTCAATGGAGGTATTTGTTGGGGATTGGAAAAGTCATGTCTTGATTGAATACTTGGGGCTGATTGTTGGTGTGTAGAGATATTTATATTGTCTCTTGAAATGGTTGAACTTTCCCTAGAAGATTGTGAACCATGTCCTGGATTATTAAAAATAGACGTAAATTCATTGAATGAAGGTAACCTGGGATTCATTGTTAACTCTGTATTGATAGACAAATAACCTTTTGAATTTAATATAAAGAACAAAAAACAGAAAACTAAAAAAAAAAAAAAGAATTTTAGCAAAATGCAAGAAAACTTTGTTAAGAAATCTTGTTGATTTGGAGAGAATAAATTAAAAAAAAAAAAAACAAAGAATATGAAAGGGATGAAATTTGGAGTTAAATAAAAATCAATCATTGAATAGATTTCATTTAAATGATTTAATGAAAAGAGAGATCTTTTTTTTTTTTTTTTTTTCTTTCAAATATATCCAAGTTCTCTTTGCTTTTAATCCGGGGTGGGAAGGTTTTTTTAATAGATCAATCTCTTTCCCTAAAACAGTAATTTCCCAAATCTTGATCATTAAATTTAATATTTCTCATCATTTATACCCGATATAAAATTCAAAAGTAGCTTTGTTAAAAGTTATAAATTACTTACATATTTGTATTTGTATTTGTATTTGTTGATCTTTTTAAATTAAATGACATTTCTTTTCATATTAATGAAAGTGTTTTGAATAAAATTTGATTGGAATATGAATTAATTGTATATATTTTTTCAATTTTTGATTCAATATTATGATCTTGATGTGTTAATGATTTGTTTTTTCTGTGAGAATTTTGATTTGAGAATATTTTGATAAAAAATCTTTGGAAAATTTGAGAAGGATAAATTCAAGATAAATGATATTATTAATATACTCAAACTTGGGGGGAGTTTCTTCTTTTCTTTTCTTTGAATTCAAGAGAGAATAATAAGAACTATTATAATAATAATAATAATAATAATACTTTAAAAGATTAGCAATTGCTTTAAATAATAACAATTATATGTAATTAGTCCAAAAACAAAGAAAAAAAACAAATATTAACAGTTATCAGTGAAGCTCTTAGCAAATATAATACAATTTTGATTGTGGGATGGGTAAAATAAAATGAAAATAATAACAAACAATTCAAGTTAAGTAAAAAAAAATATCTTGATTTTATTAATATTGGATCGATTTAATACTTTGATTGATTTGAGTCAAAGGTGATTGTAGAAACACAAAACCAAAATAATTTCCCTCCTCCTTGAAAAATAAAAACAAACAAACAAACAAATAAACATAAATAATACTGAAAGAAAATTTATTTCCAAGAAAAAAAAAAAAAACAACAAAAATCTGAACATGAATTAAATATCACATCTAATAATAATATTATTCTTTGAAGTTTTAAAGTTATGTTTAGAATGATATATGTGAATCAATGCAAACAATTTGAAGTTTTAGGTATTGAATGACACATGACTTGTTTATTTTTTTTTTTAAAACTTGATTTCTCCTAAATTATTTCTTCATCATTATATTAATTCTATAAACCAGCAACATTGTTGGTTAACTATTTGATTTATAGTATGTTTGATTTGGGGATTTGGTTTTAACAGTGTAATGACACAAAACAAAAACAAAAACAAATACACCAAAAAAAAAACAAAATGAAAAAGAAAAATAAACAAACAAACAGAAATGGCCAGATAACTTTAAAATCAAAATCTTTTGCGATTTCTTAACTTTAGTATAGAGGTTTTTATCCAATTAGAATGATAACTGATATTTAATCGTGATTGAAACTTTGCTTAAAGTTGCAGATTAACCAAACTTAGGTTTTAAATAAAGCAAGATAAATGATCGATAATAAAATAATAATCTCCGAATAAAGTGAAAAACCAAAAATCATACAACACACAACTTCTAAGAAAGTAAAGATTGAAATTGAAAGCAACAAGATCAATTATGAACACTGTTGAAGGATTTAAATTTAAAAAGATTTGATTTCTTTTTTCCTTTCTTTATCTCTCTCTCTATTTCCTTTAATCTCTATTCTTTTAGATCTTTGAAATGAATCTAGAATAAACAGTTCTTATAGAAATTTTCTAATGGTTAACAACAAGTACCCAAAAAGGAAAAAGAAAAAACACATGAAAGAAAAATTTGAACACTATCTTTAAATTTACCCATATGAAAACATACTCATCCAATTGGTTTTTTATTTGTAGAGCTTTATGGTACAAAGACACACACACACATATATATCAAACCAACTTGTATATATACATATTAATGAATTTTCTTTCTTTATATCTCTCTTTTTCCCCTTCTACTTGATCTATATTATATGAAAGATCTGATCGACTAAATTAAGTCATGATTGAGGGTGTGGTTAACTAGAATCATGATATTGTAGCTAGATATAACTGAGTTTCATTGAATGAATATAGAATTATATCCCAAGATCCCATCCGTAATAAAACAAAACACTGCTATTTTTTATACATCTAAATACATGAATAGATTAGTATAATAAATTTTATTGTTTCATTTATCTAATTTACTTGTTTTGATTCTTTAGAGAATCTTTTCAATGTGAGATTTCCCTTTTTAAGAGGAAGTCGAAACCCCCGAAAAAACAAACGAACCAAAAAAAAAAAATTAATAGCTGGCCGTGTGTGGATCAATTGCTTTCTGCCAGCTACGAAAATGGACAAAAAAAACACACACAAACTTATAGCTACATTATATTTTGTTCATAAACAATCATATCTTAAATGTGCTTTCTATATACAGAATATGTCATATATCAATAATATCATTCATAGTATTATTGTAATATTTGACGTGATTTTTTTTTTTTTTTAGTTTTTTCATTTTTTTTTCATTCCATTCTTGGGTTTGTTGTGTAACTTTTTATTTGAATCTAAATACCCCTTTGTGTTCCTTTTTCTTTCTTTCTAATCTATTCTGAAATTTTAATCCTTTGTTACGTTACCTAAATATTTTTCGAAATCTTCATTCTCTTTCCATTCTCTTGGTCCTAAAAGATTAATCATATCATCCCTTGTTAAAACTTCTTTACTCAATAATAACTGTGCAACTTTCTCCAATTCTTGAGATTTTTCAGTCAACAATGTTTTACAAGCTGAGTAGCTATCATCGACTAATTTTTTAATTTCTTCATCAATGATTTTCGAAGTTTTTTCACTGAATGGTTTTTGAACTTGATAACCACCTTGATCACCGGAATCAAAAGATTTATAACCAATTCTAGGTGACATACCATATCTTTTAACCATAGAATCAGCAATATTGGTAACTTTTTTGAAATCATCATGTGCTCCTGATGTTACTGATTTGAAATGTAATTCCTCGGAAACTCTACCTCCTAATGCCATAGTCATTCTATCTTTAAATTGATCTACACTTAATAAATATTGATCTGGTGGTAAATATTGAGCATAACCTAAAGCACCTTGACCTCTTGGAATAATTGAAACTTTCAACAATGGATCAGCATATTTTAAATACCATCCACAGATTGCATGACCTGCTTCATGATATGCAACAATTTTCTTTTCATCTGGGGATAAAACTTTAGATTTCTTTTCTAAACCAGCTATAACTCTTTCAATAGCATGTTCAAAATGTTTTAATTCGACAAATTCATCACTGAATCTAGCAGCAACTAAAGCTGATTCATTACAAACATTGGCAATATCTGCACCACTAAATCCAGGAGTTAAAGCTGCTAATCTACCACTTAAATCATCAACTTTTTCAACAACTTCACCATCTTGATTAATTTTCAATTTCAATTTCTTCAAATGAACTTTATAGATTGCCTTACGACCTTCAATGTCAGGTCTATCAATATTGACATGTCTATCAAATCTACCAGGTCTCATCAAAGCTGGATCTAAAACATCTGGTCTATTTGTACCTGCTAATACAACAATATGATCTGAACTTTCAAACCCATCCATTTCAACTAATAGTTGATTCAATGTAGCTTCTCTTTCATCATTACCTCCCATATTTGATTTACCTCTCTCTTTACCAATGGCATCGATTTCATCAACAAATATAATAGCAGGTGCTAATTGTCTTGCATTTTTGAATAAATCACGTACTCTTGAAGCACCAACACCTACAAACATTTCAACGAATTCAGAACCAGAAACAGATAAAAATGGAACTCCAGCTTCACCTGCAGTGGCTTTGGCTAATAAAGTTTTACCAGTACCTGGTGGACCTGATAATATGGCACCTCTTGGAATTTTAGCTCCTAATTTTTCATATTTAGCTGGGTTTTTCAAAAATTCAACAAATTCCATAATTTCTTCTTTAGCTTCATTACAACCTGCAACATCTTTGAATTTCACTTTTATATCCGTTTCTTGGTTGAATAATTTAGCTTTCGATTTCCCAACTGAGAATATATTTGAAACTCCAGAATTATTCCCCCCACTTTGAACTCTCTTGGTCAAATAGAATAAACCCCCCAACAATAAAACAGTTGGTATAAATGGAACTAAGATACTGAAAATTGATGCTCGTTCAACATAATGTATCGGAATTCTTTCTCTTGATGGGATTTTTAAACGATCTTGAATCTCGTCCAATTGATCTTCAAAAACATCGACGGAACCAATAGTGAATGAAACAACTGGTTTACCACCAAATGCAGTTGGTATACCGGAGACTTGTGACCTTAATTCAACTTCTACTAAGTATTTATTGATAACATAAATTTTTTCAACAAGTCCCTTTTCAAGATATTTAGATTTAAATTCTTGGAAAGTTAATGAATTAGATTTTTGTGTCTCATTTGGGGTTATCAAATAAAAGAGAACCGTAAATCCAACAGTTAAATAAAGACTTCTATAAAATTCCTTGGATTTAAAATATTCAAGAGGACTCATATCCTTCTTCTCTTTGTTTTCTTGATTTTTATCCTTATCCTTTTTATCATTTTTATCTTGATTGAATCTTATATTTGATTGATTAAATCTTAATGTATTATGAGTTGAGAAATTTCTTGTACAAATTCTCACAAAGCTGGATTTTGGAATTATTGGTGATCTTAGCCTCGTTATGATTGACGAACTAGACCTTAATACATTCATATTAAAAAAACAAAAAAATTAAAAATTATCAAGACTTTTAGTTAGTCAACAAAAATCAAACAACAATTATCATCTTTCTATGGTGGCAACCATTAATTCAAATTTAGATCCCAAGTTTTTTTCTGAGGTTTCTCGCCTTTTTTTTTTTTTTTTGCTCTGTTCAGATCTTACCCAGGAAAATATGACAGGGAATTACAAATTTCAAATCATAACGGTTCTTTATAAATATATATTCATATAGTTTTATTCAAAAATTCTAAGCCAAATAGTGATATGTGGTTCTGTCATTATCATCTCTTTTCAAATATTCTCTCTCTAATAAGTTATCAATTCTTCTCTTTATAAATTGTGGAGATGGTTTAAATCTTTTCAACTGTTTAACAATTTCCACAAGTAATTCATTATGGGACAAAATTTTCTTTGATTTCATGATTCTTACAATAGTTGCATCAATTTCAAATTTACGATCTTCTTCGATTTCTTTCAAATTAGTGGTTCTTTCTTGATCCGTTTCAATTTTATTTATAACTGTCAAAATTTTGACTTTTGTCATTGGGGCTGAAAAATTGTGATTAAACTTGAAAATATCATCATCTTTAATTTCTTTAGACATTGGTGATTTCGTCAAAATTCTTGTTCTTGGGGCAACTGAAATTGATAATAAAGATCTAATTAAATCTGAATTTGGTATTTTTGTCAATTCTTTTATTTGTTTGAAAGTTAATTCCTCAATATCTTCAAATAATAAAATGATAATACCACAATAAGTTGGGCAATTCAATTCATGTATTTTTTTGTTGAATTTTATGCGAATATCTATAGTACCAAAGTTATATAGCCATGATAAGTTTCTCCCACTATATAGGTCTGAATAATATTGGTTGAACTGTTTTTGTAAAGATTCTAAAACGGGCGTTAAAATAATTTCCGATGGATTTGGTTGTATTGGCCAGAAAGTTTTTGTAAGAATATTGATTTGGAAATTTTTATGGTTGAATTTAGCTGAAAGATCCTTGGAGATGTTCATATCTTTGAACATACCTTCCAATTTTAATGTGAATGAAGATCCGATTTCATTTTTGATTGTTGATATCAACAATTTTTCTAAATCATTTGAATTTTTCAACAATCTTTTAGCTAGATGATTTTTGTAAAATTTTTCAAATAAATCTTTATCTTTAATAAATCTGAATATTATAATTGAACTATTTAAAAATTCTTCAATTTCATCATCATTTCTTTCTTTGGATTTTTTAATAAATTCATCTATGAAATAAGACAAATATTCAGATATTTTGGTTCCTTTGGAGTTTAAAATTTCAATAAATGAGTTTTCGATATTTCTTTGAAGAATTGGATCATTTTGGAAATAATTTAAAATGGTATCATATTTAGCTTTCAATTTGATAACTTGACCTATATAATCGATGGCAATCGTCACAATCTTTGATTTTTTACCCTCGTCTTGCTTTAATTGTTCTCTTAATGTCAAACTTTCGTCATCAATTATAATTTCATTAATCTGTGCAATTAGCGCATCAAAATATTCAACTTTTTTCAGAAGTTTATATAACAGTGATAATTCATCTTGTTTAGAATGTTGAATCCATGATTTCAGACCATCATTTGACAATTTTAGTACATTTTCAATCTTGGAAGTGATTAAAATTTTATTGATTAAATCATTCAATTTTGGAAGCGATATCGATGATAGATATAGAATGCATTTATTTTCCTCATTAAGAATCAGATCATTGACCTTGTTCAAATATTCAGAGCCATTACCATGGTTGAACAATTCCAATGATATATTCTCGTAATATTGATGTGTCTTTTCGATATAAAATGGTTCGAAATATTTCAAATAAAAGTTTTCACCATTTTCTAAGTTTAATTCATCTTCGATTAATGCTTCGAACATTTTTAATATTGATTTGATAATAAAAAAATCAGTTATTAGCCCATTTCTATTCAAAGTAATTTGTTCCATCACTAAATAGTTCAAATGATTCCCAATCTTGTTATCATTCAATTTAATGATCTTATCTCTGAAAAGGTTGATACCAATATCGTAAGTTAATGGCAAATGATTTTCTTTACAGTAGACTCTATCGAGATACATTAAAACATCACTGATCATTCGCATTGAAATTTGATGGCTCTCCCAAATCTCGTTCACCTTGACCATTGAATCTTTATTCAACAGAATTCTGCTATTAATCCCAAGTAAATGATCGCTTATCTGGTTTTTGACATTTTCATATAATTGTTTACCAAACTTTCTAAGAACCAAATTGTAAGAATTTCTATATAACTCTTCGAATGATAGGTTAGAGGCGTTCTGATTTAAAATTTGATCAATTGATTGGGATAAAATGGACCAGGATTTCTCAAAATTCACATCATTTGAAAGATTTTTTTTTGGAGGTCTGATTTTAGACTTTCTTGAAAGCATGGTTTAATTCTTTTTATACTAATCTTTCTTTCCAATTTAACTAGCCTAATGTCCTGATAAATAGTTTTCGTTGTATACTATATTTTGTCATTACATATGACCTCCTCAAAATCTACTTCGTGGGAACACGGAAAATTCCCAAACTACATCAAAGGGAAAAAAAAAAAAACAAAAGACAGCATATATTTCTTAATCCATATTTTACAATACTGAATAAAAGAACAACTAATCAAACATTTCATCTGTTGATATCTTAATGAAATAATACGATGTCAAACGATATATTAGACGTTCTTAATTTACAATCGAACAATCAATCTTTACAACCCAAAAACAAGAAACAAAAACTATCAGATAATGATCAAAAATTGAGTGGTATAAACAGAGAGTTATATCAATTGCTCGGTGAAAATACACCTCCTATACTCATCAAACAAAACAAATTTAAAGATAAGTCTTTGGATAAGGTGTCACCTTGGTACTGGTCGCAATTTAATAATGGATCGAGAAAAGATGGTTTAAGATTATGGCATTGGAATAAAGGGTCGAAAGAGTCTAATGCAAATTATAAATTTGAGAAGTATAATGGTAACAATGAATCAAATATCCCAAATTTTACCCAAAAAGATTATGAAGATTTTCTTCAAGATGATGAAGATGAAGGTGAGTGGAGCTATGAGGAAACACTATATTTGTTTAATTTGGTTAAAACTTATGAATTGAAATGGATCGTCATACACGATCGTTATAGAGATAACGTACGTACTATTGAAGATTTGAAGCAAAGATTTTACCAAATTTGCCAAAGAATACTCATACATCAAAATGAACTAAATGAATCAAACCTCAACTCCAATTTGATTTCGAATCTAAATTTTAATAAAGCCAAGGAAATCGAAAGAAAAGAATATTTGAATAGGTTATTAGCAAGATCACCAGCTGAGATAGCCGAAGAAGAATCATTGTTAATAGAAGCTAAAAAGTTTGAAATTTCAGCAAAAAAGACGATCCAAGAAAGATCTCAATTGTTGCAACTGTTGGATACCCCACAAGCAAATGGTCCAATACAACAATATTTGACTTCGCAGGGTTTGACCCAGTTATATAACTCATTAATGACCACAAAGGTTAAAAGAAGGCAAAATGAAGCAGTTCCAGAAAATCCATTGACTGTATTGAATGAGAAATTGAAACAAGATAAATTAAATCAACAGAAAGTCATAGAAGAAAAAAAGAAACCCTCGAACCCATTAAATTCATTACTGTCAAAAAATTTGACTATTAAACAGGAAGAAGTGTTTGGTTTGAAAACTCATAGTGAAAAAATATCACCTGGGGTTTATTTGAGATCGTCAAAACTTACTAATTTCAAGCCTAATGTTCAAAACAAAGTTGTTGGCATTTTAGGAGAATTGAATATTGGTAAAAAGCCAGTAATGGCAACAGAAAAAATTGTAAACAAACAAGACGAGCTATTGAGAGCTATCAATAATTTATTGGAGTTGAAGAAACAATTGGACAAGTTAGATGCAGAAACAAAAATAAATAGATGAGTAGAAGCAAAAGAAAATTAGAGAATAACTTTTTCTTTTTCAATTTTTGCTACCTATAGCCTATGATAGATTAATTTGAATATGTCTGTTTTGTGGACTACATTGTTACATTATGAATTTTATACCGAACCTTATAGAATTTTATTAAGTTATTTTATAAATTTTATAGATTTCATCGATTTCATAGATCATAAAGTTTTTCATAGAATCAAACCACTCATATAATATCTACGAAGCTATTGACATCTTGAAGAATTTCAATATAATTAGTTTTTGTGTCATCGTCTGTCAAATAGCAGAATTCGTTGAACTTGGCAACCATTATCCTCTTCAAGTCCTCATTATTGATTCTTGAAAATTTTTGGATATTTTTTTTCGATATGAACAGTCTGATTTCATGTAAATGCTCATCACAATCTATCAATTTTTGAGGTATATTTGAATATAAAAACTCTTTGTGCTTGAAAAACCTAGTCAAGTCTTTAAACAAGTCAACTTCTTTCAATCCTTGTAGTAATTTGTAAGCTTTGATGAGTATTGAATAAACATTGATTATGGTGAGATATTCAAATTGATTTGGGGTAGGATTTCTAAAATGTGATAGTCCTTGAAATATTTTCAACAGTTTGAAAACAACAAACCACTGAGCTTGGCTCAGATTATCTAAATTTTGCAGCACGTAAAATGTTAATTCATTTAGATATACCCAGTCATTGAAATATTTCAATAAATGAATATGTATTAATATTGAATCGTGTATAATTTCAAATTTGTTTTCAAATTTCAGTTCTAGGGTATTGTTTAACAGAATTGAGTTCACTAATAAATGCTCAAATTCCATGATTTTGATCTCTTGATAATCTTGAATATCTAATTCTATGCATAAATCTTTAAATGGAGTAGCGTCTTTGACATATTCGTTGCACTTTTGCTTCAAGAATTTCACAACATCGTAATTTTTAAAATAGCTTCTTAAATGTGCTACCAAAAAGCCCAAATAGTTATATTTTTCTTGATCACTTTTGAATCTTAATATTGCCTCTATGAGTGATAAACAATTTGAGAGTTTGTTGAATTCACTCAGTGGTAAATGAAAATTCAAATTGTAATCGATTTTGCAAATTTCTTTTAAGAATACACTAATATTTTCATAGTCAGGATCTTTCTGAAATAGAACCATGATTAAGCGAGTAATGAAAAAATATTTTTCTGTGTAATAAACATCTGGACTCACCTTTAAAATATATGTAAATATTTGTAATTGATGCTCTTTCTTAAAATGGGAAAAAGAAACTAATCTACTCCAATTTTCGAGGTTATGTTTGACTAATGAATTCCCCAATGAGCACCACAAGGTTGGATAGTTTATTATTTCTGATAGCATTGGCTTAAATTTGCGGAGAGACGAACTCTCTGCTCTTGCCAAAAATTTAAGGTATAAATCTTCATTTAAACCAAAGAATTTTTCCTGAGGGGAAAACTTTCTTAACTGAAAAATCAAATTTTCAAAAGTTTTTATATGAATAGTGTCAAAATTGAAAAAACTTAACCAGTTCAGCCAAATTTGGTAGTCCTGGGATCGTATAATCAAGGAAACAACATGTTCCAAAGATGAAAGGTCAGTTTTGGAACCGTTCTTTTCGTTAATTCTTAACATAGAAATTAAAACTTTTAGAGAAAATGATATGTTATGAATAGATGATAAAATTTCGTTAATTCGATTATCAAAATTTGTTTTAAATTTCCATGAGTAGCATAAATAAATATTGATCCTGTTGAAGATAATTGATGTATCAGTAGTTGAAACTTTCGAAATGGGCAAAACTTTCTCTAGAAATCTTGTGTTAGGAATATTGGAACCTTTTATCAAGTTCAAAAATATATTGAGCGAAGATGAATTTCTCAAGTCTGTAATTTCAAATATATCATTAGAGTATTCATTGGAAAGATTCTTGAACTTGTTGTATTTCAGGATCTCATACATAGCTATTATAATACTTTCACTAATATCCCAGGTTTTGGACAGCCTTTGTATAATCTGAAAATCCTCAAATGAAGTTGAAGAGCCTATTTTTATCATTCTACTTATTTTTCCCCAATTCATATTTTCTGGTTTATTGATTTCTGTCAATTTTTTATAGAAAGCTAAGCTATTGATCTCAGAATCATCTATCAAGATCCAGGTAAGTTTGCTATCAATAGAAAACAATATTGACAAAGATTCATCAATAATAATATTTTTCGATCTTTTAGCTAAGGTTTCATTGTCAAAAAATGTTAAGTACTTAAAGAATTTCTCAAACACCCTTTTTAAATGAGGTCTGGAATTCATGGTCAAAAAGTTGATATCATGCATCTTTTCGACAACCTTGTAAAAAATTGATATATTGCTGAAATAGTAAAACTCTAAATCCATGATTAAACCACTTCGATCAATATAATTTTCTAAATCAAATACAAAGTTATCTAGCTTAATCAAGATCGATTTGATTTCTGGGATCGACAGATGAGTCGTGAATTCAAATACGACATTGAAGCATTTGGAAATCTGTTTAAAGTTTTTGGATTCTAAAATGTCTTTATCCAGTAAAGCGGAAAAAAACTGACCCAGCTTCTCCCCCAAATCGATTGAAAGTTTCGAAAAAACAAGGGTAACGTTTCCCACTTTAACAGAATACTCACTTTTCTCTTCATAAAATTGGTTATTGTAAATAAATGAATAAATTGATGAGTTGATAAATCTGTCAAAAAATCTATAGTTTCCTGACTCGATTGGTTCAGGAACAGCTATGGGGTATGTTGACTTCTTATGTACAACAGCAAATTTGGTACTTAATCCTTCCTGAACTAAGGTTTGAATTGTGACTTTTCGAGGTGCTTCGTATCTTGAGCCGTGATTGAAAGTGTAGATATATGGAAACCCTTTCACTTTCTTTTCTTGTTTATTCTTTTTATTAGCATTCAAAATATTCAACTGAGGTTGGACTAGTCGTTTTTGACTGGAATATTTAGCATGCGATCCAATTGGTGGATCAGGGACAAATACTTGGTTATCAAGCAAGGAATAACTAGAGGATTCCATTTGTGAATACTGAGAGAATGGTACAGGTCTAGAGGTGGTATCTTTCTTTTTTCGTGTAGTTCCATTACGGCCCCTCTTGAAGTTTTTGGTAGACGATTGCCCCAGAGGCAGACGTTTTGATAATCTAGTTTCTTTTGGATTCTTTGTGGTGGTTCTAGTTCTTGTACCCCTGGACTTATATTCGTTCTTTGCCAACAGTGGATCGACGCTTTGTATCTCTTCCATAGAGTTGAAATCATCGATGTGATATTGCCCATCAGGATCAATTGATTCGTTATCCAAAGCTGGGAGATAGGGGATTTCATATAATTCATCATTATTAGTGGTTTTGAATGGCTCAAAATTGTCATTTCCGTTATTGTGATTGA
Source organism: Waltiozyma mucosa (assembly GCA_030581415.1). Taxonomy (NCBI): domain Eukaryota; kingdom Fungi; phylum Ascomycota; class Saccharomycetes; order Phaffomycetales; family Wickerhamomycetaceae; genus Waltiozyma; species Waltiozyma mucosa. The sequence continues at coordinate 177,643 of JAKTTK010000001.1, forward strand.
GTGGCCGGAGCTCCACAATGTCATCATCATTAGTATCATCATCAAATACTTCATCAGAGAAATCAAATTGAGGGGTTTCTTTGGTTTTAGATGGTTTAGATTTTTTTTTTCTAGCCAAACCTATTCTATCTTGTAAGGAAATATTTCCACGTTTGCGTGGAATCGGGTTATGGGATTTTTGGGCCTCAAGAGCGGCAAAATATGACTTGGGCAGTCTTGTTATTTTCGAAAGATTTGAAGCTTTGTATCTTCTTCCTCTGAATTTGAACATATCGTTATCTTTTTGATCATCACCATCATCATCGTCATCATCATCATCATCATCATCATCATCATCATCATCATCATTTTCTTCATTAATGTCATTATCATTTTTATCATCATATTCTTCCTCATCTTCTGATGAAACCCGAACTATGTTTTCTTGGGTATTGTTCATAATATCTTGTGGCATATGAAAATCAAAATCTTCTTGATTATCTTGTTGAACCATTTCGTCGATATCTTCCTGAGAGTCTTGCATTATTCTTAGCTTTCTATGGTTTTGTCCCTTTCTTGCCTGAGATCGGTTTTCATTTCCATCCTCCTCTTTATCAGTTCGTCTCGGAGTAACATATTTTTCGATCAAATACTTAGTTAGATCTTTTGTCTTGAATTGATTTATCAACTCAGGATCATTTTCAATAAGTTTACCAGCTTCTTGTAATGAAATACCAAGTTTGTAAGCAATTTTATCAGCGACATATATGTGTTTCTGATAGCCTTGTCTTGATCTTCTTGAAGGTCTGCTATACTCTTCGTGTAAAATCTGTGCAGACTTTCTATCCTCGATTGATTGATTTATTTTAATCAAACGTTGCCACTCATGAAGACCGATAAGAGCGGTGTGTTTTATATCCAATGTATTTTTCGAGATATGCCGTTGTCTCAAAATCTGTTCCACTTTCAATGGGTTGTGCTCCAAAATAGTCTCTGGCTCAGAATTTAAGACTACTTCTTCACTATCAGACATAATCAAATGCCCAACTAATTTTTGGGAAGATTCAGTATTATGTCAAAACAATGGAAAGTATGTCTTGCAAAGATTATTTACATTTTTGAAAGTTTTTAATTGATGGCGCATAATTATTTTCAGTGTTTTGATTTCACACTTAGTACCGTGTGTATTATGTAATATTTAAGAAAGAGACGAAACAAATATATAATTAACGCGGTACCTAACTGTATTGATCGAAGTTAGTTAACTTCTTGTAAATCAGGCTTTAGTCATCATGTACTATATAACATTCCTTAATAAATGATGACTGAACAATACTTGGTACATAATAATCTTGAGATTTGATTGAATATCTGAACATTTATACCTTGTAATGTTGTATTTGGCAATAACTTAAGAGCCATGACACGATACCGCTGAGTCGCTACAGTCTGTTGCCTGATAATCAAAATTTGTTATTCATTAATGAACTCGTTATTTTGAATGTTCTTCATTATTGATTTTTCATACAATTTATGAGAGCATATCTGGGATTGCGCAGGCAGTACTCTCAAGTTATCTAGAGTGGAACATTTAATTATTTATATTTGAAGAACAGCTCTTACTTATCTAACAAAAGAGGTCGTTTTGGGATCCAAGCCATGGTCTTTATAAAAAAGGAAATGATTCAAAGTATTTAATTGGCAAAGCATGCACTTAAAACTTCCTGTTAGACTATAATTTTTGAATTTTTCTAAACAATCAAAATGATAATAATGGCCACACGGTAGTAAGTAAACCTGTTGAATCGATGAAAATCCAAAAATACATATGGCACACGTCGTATCAGAAGTATGTTGAATATCGGTACGTTTAACAAGTTCAGTGGCCCGGAATTTTTGATTAAAACTTTTAGAGGGATCCATATAATCATAAAATCTATACCAAGGACTTCGAAAGTCCGGTACGTAAGAGTCAATGTCTGACCTCGTGACATGTGTAATTGTCTTTAATTTTTTCAACATAGCTGGATTTCCTGAGGGTTGGGTGGGATTGCCTGTAGCGTTTGCACCTCCCACAGCATTCACAAGTCCCAGAGCATTCTCAGCTCGCTCAGCATTAGCATGAGGAGCTGGATCATCTCTTATTTTCGCATTTAAGAAATATCTGAGACACTGAAATATAAGAGCAGGAAAGCATAATATCACAGATATTATAATCAACGGGATTCCAGGTATTGCCAGTAACACGTAATACATTATTGCCTTATTCCGTAATTTTTTCTCACGTCTATCAGCTTCATCAGGATTGTTATTGTTGTTTTGTAAATGATTTGATAGTGATTTCTTTAAGCACATAACTATGATGAATGAATAAATAGCATAACATACACAATAAACGAAAGAGGCACCCACAGATATCCAACAAATTGCATCTTCAGATAGTACTTCCCCAGTTTTGCCCTTCTTTTCTTCAATTTCGTCTTTGATTTCCGAATCTGCTGCTTCTCTTCTAGCTAGATCAATATTCAAATCGAGAAATCTTTCCAAGGATCCATACTCACCGTTTATTGTTTCTTCTATTTTGGATTCACTCAGTTGGGCGTTGTTAATAACTGAGGCCATTTCTTCTGGAAAAAAAGTACTAAAGCCAACAGAGTAAATAGACATGAGGCGAGTCAAATGAATAGGAAATGACCAAGAGCATTCCAGCAAAATACTAATAAAAAATAAACAAATCAAGATTTTCATTATGAAATGCAGTATAGTGATCCAAACTTCAGAAGAACCCAGCGCTCTATGGAATAATCAATTCAAGATAGGTTATGGGGTAAAATTCACCATTTGCCAAAATTTTTACAAAAAATAAAAATCTGACAGAGCTTACATCAATATTAGTATTTTTATAGAGTTTACATAAAAATATTATCTTCTCTACTTGTGAGTTGATCATTTATGAGAGGTTTTCTTCAATAATTTGTTTCACAATTAAAGTAATTTTTTGGTTAGACCACACCCTAATCATACATTTAGACAATGGACAAGGTCAAAGACCTATCATCGCAAAATATAATATTTTAATCTAATAAATACAGATCAGATATACATAGTGTAATTGAGTATATTTAGTTTAAATTGTAAGCTGTACAAATCATTAAGTTGCTTAATGTAAACCGGAAAGGAGAAAGTTAGCATGGGAATTTGTTAACATGTTTAGTTTTTGTTGTGAATTTTTCCAAAGCTTTTTCATCAACTTTTCTCACCAATAAGCAGAAGTATATTTAAAAACATGGTCATTTTTTGTTGTTGATTTTATATAGCTCTTTTACAAAATTCTCTCCCCAGAAAGCAGAAGTATATTTAGAGATATAGTTGAATAACTTCTCATGATTCGCACTTCTTTTCTCCTCCGGCAGAGTCAAACTCTCATAGATAGCCTGAGATAATTCATCGGTATTCCATGGATTAACTATCAAGGCACCATTTAGTGATTGTGCAGCTCCAGTGAATTCAGATAAGATCAATGATCCTTTCAATTCTTGTTGGCAGGCAATATACTCATATGATACTAGGTTCATACCATCTCTAGTAGAGCTGACTAGACAAACATCACTGACACTGTACAACGAGATAAGTTCATCGAATGGGATTGATTTGTGCATAAAGTGAATTGGGACAAATTCGACAGTACCAAAAGTACCGTTGATTCTTCCGACTAGCTCATTGATAGTCGCTCTTAAACTTTGGTATTCTTCCACATCACCTCTTGATGGGATCGCAAGTTGCACTAGAACAACTTTACCAATCCATTCAGGATGTTCATTGAGGAATACTTCAAACGCATGTAGTTTTTGAGGAACGCCTTTAATATAATCCAATCTATCAACACCAACAATTATTTTGACATCTTTGAATTTGGACTTTAATTGTTTTACTCTTTCAATGACGGTATCTTTTTTCAAGCCATCAACAAAGTTATCAACATCAATGCCAATTGGGAAAGCACCAACGTTGACGTAACGACCATTGAACTCGACACCATTAGGCAAGGTGTTGACCCCCAAGATTCTTTGGACCGAGGATAAGAAATGTCTGGCATAGTCATAGGTATGGAACCCTATCAAGTCACAACTCAAAACACCCTTTAAAATTTCTTGTCTAACAGGTAAAATTCTATAAATTTCAGAAGATGGGAATGGAGTATGCAAGAAGAAACCGATTTTGACATTTTTTAAACCCTTCACTTGAATTTTAGCTCTCAGCAATTCTGGAAGTAACATTAAATGATAATCATGTACCCAAACGACGTCGTCGTCACTAACATGTTTTATAATTTCATTTGCGAATTTTTCGTTAGCTTCATTATAAGCAGCCCAGGCATTTTCATCGAAATTTATTTCACCTGGATGGTAGTGAAATAGTGGCCATAAAATTGAGTTGGAAAATCCATTATAATGCAGTTCAGCAATTTCATCACTTAAGAAGATTGGAGTCGCTTTGAATTTATCATCCAAGTCTTTCGTAACTTGCTCTTGTTCGTCTTCCGGAACTTCCCAACCAGGCCACCCAAACCATTGAAACGTTGAACTTTTCTTAAGACCTTGCAAGGCAGTTACTAACCCACCAGATGACATATTATAAGCATAAGTTCCATCTTGTGAACGTTTTAATGTTACGGGAATTCTATTTGAGACAACCAAGACTTTGCCCTTTGTCATTTTTCTAATATGGGGAATAATGATATGCTCTAAAAATATCTTTTAAGTGGAATATTATACCGATATAATAGTCTAATGAATAAAGAAGGATTGAATGAGTTGATGAAGATGTATAGATATATTAATGGAACTATCTATATAATGTTGTTTGTTAGTTGCGAGATATTAAATTATAATATAATTATTGCTAAGAAGTTAACATGGGTTCAAGTACCAATAATTTTGACATCACGAGTGTTTGGGGTTGTGCAAGGTGCACCCGGAAAGTTGTGACAGAAAAGATATATCAATATTTATTACGTAAGTCACCAGCTATTTATATTTTATTTTGCACCGACCAGAGCGTCTAACATAATTTAATCGTTTATATATTGATTATTCATTCGAACTATGTCATTGATTGCTTATTAAACTAATATTAAATATAAGACAATCTGTGCATCTGATTTCCAATCATGGGGAAAAACTGGGTTTTGAATGATTTTGTAAGCTCTACAGCATCGCAGCATTTGAAATCTTCGCTTTATTCATACTTCAATGTTCAAAGACCACTACAAGAATTTGTACCGAATGGTTATCATTTCATATACTTCAATCCTAAAAGCGAAGAATCAGAATTATCGTTTGACGGATATGATTCCCATCAACAACCCAATCAACCTTTCAAAAGAAGAGTCTGGATTGGTGGTGAAATTCAATTTCATAATGATTTAAAATTTAACAAGCAAGCCTTCTGTGTTGAATCAATTGATAGTGTTAAAAATCTGAGGACCAACAGCCTGGTTTCAATAAATCGAGAGATTATCACAAGTGATGGAGACCTTTCAATATTTGAGAAACGAAATTTATTATACTTGGATAAACTTTACAAGCACGATGTATTGATGGATAAAACACAAGATTTGATCCCAGAATATACACATGAACTGACACCAACAGATATCCTAATGTTTCGATTCTCTGCTCTAACTTTCAACTCCCATAAAATCCACTATGATAAATTATATGCTGCCAAAGAAGGGTACCCAGATATTTTGATGCAAGGACCGTTGTCTGTCGTTTTGCTTTTGGAATGGGTTACTTCATTAAACAATCTGAAAATCAAATCATTTGAATATAAAAATGTGAAGCCAATATTTGGCAATTCACCACTGAAACTATGTCTTAAAGAATCTAATCAAAAAGAAATAAGGGTATGGATTGAAGGGCCCAAAAGAGAGATTTATATGACAGGGGAAATAAAATTTTGATATGGTATACTTTAATTGATCACCTGTGGGACAGGAGAAATTATTAGTGATCGTTATAATAATCATTCAATGCTACCTCCGTTCTTATCCATGAAGTTAATTTAGAGGGGGATTTGGGATCAACATCAGTTATGGTTACTTTTTTAACTGATTCAGGTGTACTTTCAAGAAATATAGATAAATCTCTAAGGGTCATTTGCAGACAAATTTCTTCAATGGAATCCGTATCAAAATTAATTATTCTTTGTAAATTTTTTAGTTTCTTAAGAATATTATTATCCTTTTGAAAGTATTTTATGAATGGTTCACTGAATTGTTCATGATCATAAAACGATTTGATGGTATTTTCAAGAAAATATTCATTTAGTAAACCGAGAACACAGAATTGAGCAAATTCACCATGTTTGGAAAGATGTTGTGCACAATTTCTACAACCTTTTTCAGTACCCTGTAACCATTTAGGTTTTAACTCTAATAGAAACCTTTCCGTTCCATCTTTCCTCTGAAAAACCTTGTAATACTTCTCAGTTTTGATCAGTTGATAGTTCGATACTAAATTAGGCATTAATAGTCCATAACCATCATTTAATGCACTATTAATTGCAAAGTTGACTTTAACAATTTCAGAATCTATGACTTCATCCAATAGGGGCTTAATCTTTAATTCTTTAAATTCATATACTGCGTTAGTATCAAATTGTTGGTCTTTCAATCGTAGTCTCAATACTTTCCCTTTTAAATTTGTGTTATCCCCCCGATATTCGTAAAGAACATTAGCATTTCCCCGGTTGAAATAAACCCATTCAGAAGGGTTTATGAATGTTTTAATCATACAATATTGTTTACTAATATGTTTTTTTGTTTTCCAAGACTAATTAAAAAGAACAACATAACAATCTTTCATCAAAGTAATTTTGAGATAACTGCTCAATGGGATTGGAATCTGAGTGTATGATAGAAATCCCGGGTAACCACAGAAGTATACACTTGGGAAAGGTAAAACCTTTTGTGATAGGGGACTTTGAATTGTTTATTCCAATTGAAAAATTCCAAAGTGGAAATATTTCACTGAATAGATGTGATTTGATTAGTTTTAGACAATCGAAGAAAGATTTTTATTTTAGGATTAATTTATCAGAAATTTGAATCGGTAAATCAATTAAAAATTTGACATAAAAAAAAAAAAATTCCACGATGAGCTGGGCCAGGGAATTAAAAAACACAAAAATATTTCACATACATGCTAAATCTTGCTTGAAGTGATTACTCAGGCCTTTTTTACGAATTCAAAAGGTTCTTGATTTAGATTAAAATCAGAATAGCGGGGAAACAATTTATGTCAGTCTCGTTATTAAAATCATTAAAAAAACCGAGTATATCCCAAAAGTTTTTAATAGCACAATCATATTTCATCATCATAAGAAAAATGAATAATAAAAGTACAGACCTCGCACCTCCAATAAATAGAACAATGCAAGAATTGGATCGATCATTCTTCCATAGAAAGTTATCACTAGTAATTGCATATTTTCATGATCCCAAAAAAGTCGGTACTTTCACAAAAAATTGTTCAAAAGATGTTCTAAGATTGAAGAAAATCAAAAATATAATAAAAGATGAAAATGTTACAAAGATTGGTGTTTTATTAAACGAAAATTTGAGTAATATTAACGAAATTTCAGAAAAATTATCTATAAAAGCTCAAGAATTTTTCGAACAAGAAAATATTGAATTGGAACCTTATGAGTTAGATATAACTTATGATTTTTGGAAAAGTGAAGAAATTTTGAGTGCCATTTTACCAGAAAAGTTTTTAGATGAAGTTCCATCAGGATTTACCATTACTGGTCATATTGCACATTTAAATCTAAGGGATGAATTCAAGCCATATGGAAAATTAATAGGCCAAGTAATCTTGGATAAGAATCCAAATATCAAAACTGTTGTTAACAAATTAGATTCAATCCATTCAGTTTATAGAACATTTGACATGGAAATTTTAGCAGGAGAAAACAATCTAATAGTTGAACAAAGAGAGAGTAACTGTTTGTTTAAATTTGACTTCACCAAAGTTTATTGGAATTCAAGATTGCACACTGAACATGATAGATTAGTCAAATCATTCAAGGAAGGTGATTTAGTTATTGATGTGATGGCAGGTGTTGGTCCTTTTTCGGTACCTGCAGGTAAGAAAAATGTTATTGTCTTATCTAATGATTTGAATCCTGAGAGTTATAAGTATATGCAAGAAAATATAACCAAGAATAAAGTAGAAAAGTTTGTGAAGCCGATGAATGAAGATGGCAGAGTTTTAATTCGTGAATGTTACTCCGAACTTTTGAAATTTAGTCAAGATAATAATGGAGTAATCAAATATCAAAGCAAAAAAAGAAAGAATAAAGAAGAAGAGATCATCGAGCATGAAATCAAAATTCCAAAGCATATAAATCATTTTGTAATGAACTTGCCTGATTCTGCCTTAGAATTTTTGAATGAATATAATGGTATTTTTACGAAATATAAATCGGATATCGAGAAAATTCAAAATTTTGAATTTCCAACCATTCATACTTATTGTTTTGAAAAATTTAGCCCAGATGAAAACCCTGAGCCAACAGAAGAAGTCTTACACAGAAGGGTTCATGCCAAAATTCAAAAGATTATGGATTGTTATACATTACCTTTTGAAGCTTTATCATTCCATACTGTGAGAAAAGTATCTCCTACCAAGCCTATGTTTTGTGTCAGTTTCAAATTACCTAAAGAAGTCGTTTTCAGAGACTCTTAAGATAACCTGTGTATATATAGATATCTTTATATAAATAATTATGATATATTCAATTCTTTGAGGGAATATAGAATATAGATTTCTTAACCTCAAAGCTAATAATCTAATCTACCATGAACATTACTCCAAAATTCTTCAACGAATTTTTTCTGATCTTCCCTCTTTGCTCCTCTAACAAACAAATAGACTCTTGAATCAACTGGAATATCCCAATCTCCCTTATTACCACTAACAACTATTCCACCAACTTCTTCTAGAATCACCCAACCTGCAGCAACATCCCAACTTTGACAACCACCTTCCCAATAAGCATCCACTTGACCCGTTGCAACATGAGCTATATTCATCGCCGCTGATCCAAAGCTTCTAAATCCATGAATGTAACCTTTGTCTTTATGTAGTAGATTATGGAATGTTTGAAGTTTATTCTCAAAAATAATACCATCACGATCAGATCCACTTTCCAATGCTACGATCGAACTTTGCAATGAAATTGGAGATTCTGATAAATTTGGTAATCTATTTTCATTAAGATAAGCACCTTTTCCTTTGATAGCATGGAATAATAAATCCAAATGAGGATTATAAATGACACCCACTGTTGGTTTCTTGTTAATTGTGAATCCCAATGAAATACAAGAATATGGGAAATTATGAATGAAATTGGTAGTACCATCAATTGGATCAACAATAAAGGTTGGATCATCGGATAATTTTGTTTCACCTTCAACATAACTTTCTTCACCTATGAATTTATACGTAGGGAATTTCGATGTACATTTCTGAGAAACTAATTCTTCAACAGCTTTATCAATTGCAGTTACTAAATCAACTGAATTTTTCTTGTCGTCAAATTTTTCTTTACCAGATTTAGATTTAATGATTTCACCTGCCTCTTTGGCCAATTCGATTAAAAAGTCTTTTATTTCTATTAGACTTGCCTCAGGCATATTTGATATATGGTTAAAATAGAAAATATGATGATTGACCGAAACAATTTTTCTTTTAATATCTGATTCTATATTAAATCTTTCTAATTCATTAATTGGCAATATAAACTCGACCTTTTAATAACTATATTAAAATAAATAATAATAATAATCAACGTGATGTAATATGACGCTTCAATAATTGATAAGCCCACTTCTATGACACGTGACCTTGTTTTTCTTTTTGTATTTAATTCACGTAAAATTAAAAAAAGATATCAAAAAAATAAAATAAAACGGATTTTATTCAAAGCGCGTAATTTAATTGACATGATCATTGTATCAATACAATATTTTGTTGGTTCATTTAACTGAAGAGAGTGAAGCAAAGGAGTAATATGTCTGATGAAGAATATGTTGGTGGGAATTTCTCACAAATTCAAATCAGAGACAACCTGTTTGATCAGATTGTAAAGAAAGTTGTAAGATCAATTCTAGCATTGAATAGTAACAATACAGTAATTACTAGAGCAAATCTTCAAAAGCTTGCTTGGGAAGAAGTTTCATTAGCAAGAGTCAATTTCAGCAAAGTTTTAGCTGAAGCTGACTATATCTTGAAAGATGTCTATGGATTTGAATTATATCAGCTACCAAAGAAAGAAATGATTGATCCTAATACAGGAAAAAAGAAAGAGTCATCCACTCAAGGATGGATACTTATCAATGGAATAACTGACCCTCATTTAAAATTTGCTTTAGAATCTCAATGGGATGTTCAATCTTTAAGGCTATTCCAAAGTGAACTCGGTGATCAAAATGAAGATTATCGTAACAATAAACTAAAATACCCAACATTAGGATCAGATGAACAATTAGTACTCAATGGGTTTGCAATAGTGGTAATGTCTATTATTATCATCGAAGGTAATCATATTTTAGAACATGAACTAATGAGATATTTGAGCGAATATTTGGGTATTTCCGTCACAAGACCTTTAGATGTTTTGAATTTACTTCCTGTTAAAGCTTTGGAATTATTAGATAAATATGAATATGTGGTACGAAATGTTACTAAAGGTGAAGTTAACCACGATGAAAATGTGGAATATTCGATTGGAAGACGTGGTAAGGTGGAATTTAATAGAGATGCTTTCATACAATTGATGAGAATTATTTATGATGAAAATCCAACAGATGAAACTTCTAGTGAAGATGCAATCGAGAGAGAAAAAGAATTTTTGAAAATGATAAGCGCTACTTTGGTTTATACTTTTGGTCCAGAAGAGATTGATCAAGAACTAGTTAATGCAGATGCTCCAACTACTCAACCAAATTCATAATCTGTATTCAATATATATTATAATTCTATTATACGTCGGTTTGTTGCTCTTGTAAATTAACTCCGCTTACAGTTTATAATTCAGGGATACTATCTCTACAATTAATCCCAAAAATTCATGATCAGATTAATCATTGAAAAATTTCATATGTTCTATTAGTTCTAAAATTATGTTATTCAATATGCTCAAAATGTTTCAATAAAATTGGTTAAAAATCTTGAATCAAATTTTACCAAACATCTTCTTGATATTTATTTAAAGTTTTAAAAGTTCTTAAAATTTCATGTGCTTCATCTTTAGAGATATTTTTACCTTCAGCCAATATATCAACTAATGTATTATTAACATCTTTGGCCATTCTAGCAGCATCACCACAAACATAAATAAATGCACCTTTATTAATCAATTCTAAAATTTCTTCTTTACGTTCTTTAACTTTATGTTGAACATAAATTTTTTCTTTAGTTTCTCTTGAAAATGCAGTGATCAATTCAAAAGATGATCCTAAAGCTTTTGAATATTCTTTCCATTCATCTTCATATAAGAAATCCTCAGTTGAACTTCTTGAACCATAGAATAATAGCATTTTACCAAATTTATCAGCATCACCTTGTTCTGCTAATTTGAAACGATCTCTAATAAACCCACGGAATGGAGCAACACCTGTACCTGGACCAATCAGAATAACTGGAATTGATGAATTCGATGGTAATCTAAAAGTTGAACGACGGACATGAATAGGTAATTTATAAGGTAAAGGACCAAATTTGTTACGAGGACCAACTAAATCATAATGTAATTCTGGTTCCGTGGATGATTTATTTTGAGCTAATTGAATGTTTTTCAAAAGATTAGTTGTTACACCTGTAATTTTACGATCTTTGAATGATTCAGATTCAACAACAGCTGTGATATGAATATTTGTTTTATCTGATAAAGAGGATGAAGAAATTGAATAATAACGTGGTTGTAAGTTTGAAATCGATTCGATTAAAAACTCCAATGATATATTCCAAGTTTCCCCATCACTTAATAATGATAAAACTTCAGCTAAATCATATTTTTCACTATGAATTTCTTCAGCAAATGCAACTTTATCCTTACTCAATCTTTCAGCTTTTGATTTAGCTTTTGGAGTAGGAGCAAATTGTTTTAAAGTTGATAAAATTTGTCTTGAAACTGGACCTGAAATTTCTTTATAATGACGGAATATTGTTTCAACAGTACTTGGCGTTGGAAATGGAATAGTTACTGTAGAATCCAATGGTTTTAAATCAATGATTTGATCTTTATCATTGTATAAATTTGTAATTTTTAAAAATGAATGTAATTTCTCATCAGAATTTGATGGCCAAACAGCAACATGATCCCCAGTGGAATAACGTAGATTAGTTTGGGAAAGATCGAATTCTAAATGAATACATGATCTATCTTTTGAATTGAACAATTCTTTTGAAGAAGAAATTGGTGCTAAATAAGGATGAGCATGATCAAATGGACCTAAAGATAAATCAACGGACGAATTTAAATAAGAACGATCTGGTTCACCTAAAAAGATTTTTTCATTATCAATTTCAGATTTTGAAAGACGATTTAATATTAATGATGGTTCGAATTCTGAATCAAATTCATTTAGACTTAATTTAGTTTTTAACAATTCTAAAGTTGATTCTTTCCAACTTAAATAATCTTCATCCAAAGTACCAGCACCATCATCACCTTTACCAAATTCACCATAAAGAGTTGCATTTGCTTGTTCTAAAGCTTTAACAGTCTTTTCAGCAGCGGCATTATAAAACTCATAAGTGGTGTTACCTAATCCAAAGATAGTATATTTGAAATTTTCTAAATCTCCAGATTCCAAAGTTTCTAAATGAGATTCAAATCCAGTAGCTGAATCTGGGTAATCACCTTCACCATAAGTCGAAATGAAAAATGAAACAGGAATGTTTAATTCATTTAAATTTTCAAAATCATAATCCTCTAAATCTGCAACAATAACATTCAATTTAAATTTTGCCTTTAATTCTTTGGCAAATTTATTAGCATAATCTTCAGCAGTACCTGTTTGTGAACCATAGAAAACTATGTAATCTTTATTATTCGACTTGGCAACTTCAACAATATCTCTGGAAGAATTTGTTACATTAAATCCATTATCCTCAATAGCCCATAATGAGCCCTTTGTAAAATAAGCAGAAACAGCTAAAGCTAAAGTAACTAATACAGCATAATCTAATGTATCTAAACCCATGATGTATTAAATCAATAACTCAAATCGCCTTGGCTTTAACTATGAAAAAGTTATAAGTAATGGAATCTATTCAAAATAATGAAAAATTAACGATGAGTATAATGAATAAATAACCTCTATCGTAATTTTCGTGATTTTACACCCAAACTAATAATAATTCAAGCTGTATTTGTATGTATATGGATCACAATGAACACGCGATTTCTTTTTTTTTTTTTTTTTTCGTTCAATTTGTAGAAAAATTAAACGAGATCAAATTGAGAAAGGAAGAGCGTACAAAGCTAAAAAGAAATGAAAACAAACAAACAAACATAGATAAAGGAGAGAGAAAAAAACTACAAACACACACATTTATAAATAAATATATTGAGAAGCATCCGTGTATTAAGGAGGGGGATCAAGGAATGATCCAGTCAACATAGATTATGATGAAAAAAGCTACCGCATTTGGCAATATTGATTGACTGCAATGGTGTGATTGTACTATCAATTTATGACTATAGTCTATAGATAAAACAACGTCTAATACAGTGTACCTAGAGGCTAATACCTAATACGATATATGTTATATAGTGTATACTCCCAACGAAACCCTGAAACTTTGGTAAATACTAAAAATCTTACTTCAAATCTCGAGTTAATGTCTATTCTTTTTGGTTTCTTATATGGTTTTGTCAATATGGTTCATTGATATTCTAAGTATTATACTATTATTAAATTAATTTTAAATTCAAGATTAGTTAAATAGTACGCATTGCAGATTATTAACCGCCCAACATTGTCATATTTTTTTTTAGAACACTTGAGACCCATGAGCTTATTATGTTTACCCAATTTACCTAAACTGCAATAGTGATTTAAAATGTAATCAATGCCGAAGCTTCTAAATAAACAGATTGATGGAAAAAAGTGATAAAGAATACAAAAATTCAGTATTGGTATCTATAATGTCCATTAAACAGATTTTAAAAGGAATATGGTTCCTGTAATTTTACAGCTCCAAAATCTTAAATGCTCAAACCTGACTATTGTTTGACTATTGAATCCGATGAATAGATGTATATCTTTCTCATGAGCATCATGATGTCAAGTTTTCCCGTGTCTGTTTCTCAAAACATTAAAACATTCCAAAGCTATGTTGTAAAACTCATATGTAATAACTTGAATTTCAAAAATTAAATTAAAACAGTTATAAAATGGCACTTGAAATGTCAATTATTTAGTTTTGTATCTTTCATAATTGTTTGTACAATCAAATTGATAAAATTATATGTTCCCACCTAAAAGGTTTGTGAAATTATAATATATGTTTTCTTTTTGTCCGAAATCTGTTGGCAGTCAAATGAAAAAAAACTCACTATGTATATACGTAATACATGGTATACAGACTATACAGCTATGTATTTTATCATGGACCCAAACTAGATACGTCAAAAAAAAAGGCACTACTTGGAAAAAAGTATATTATGGGTAGTGTTTTCTTACCTCATTTACGTTCAGGATGGTGAGTGAATTTTTTTTTTTTTCTGTACTGATAGTTTTTAAGAAATTCAATCCTAACCACAAAAGATTAACAGGCATGTAGATCAAGCAATCTTATCAGGTATGTAATCCATTATTGTGTTTTTTTACTCTTCTTTTTAACAGTTAATCAATTAAAGAATATATTTACTAACAACTGATAAAATTAGAGGATGAAAGATTGGTAGTGATAAGGTTTGGCCGTTCTTGGGATAGAGATTGTATGTTAATGGATGAGTTACTATATGGCATTGCCGAAAAAGTGTCAAATTTCGCCGCTATTTATCTCTGTGATATAGATCAAGTTCAAGATTTTAATGAAATGTATGAATTATATGACCCAATGACTGTGATGTTTTTCTTTAGGAATAAACATATGATGTGTGATTTTGGGACAGGTGATAATAACAAACTGAATTTCATAATAAATGATAAACAAGATATGATTGATATCATTGAAACCGTATTTAGAGGGGCAAGGAAGGGGAAAGGTTTAGTTGTATCTCCTATACAATATACAAGAAGACGATGATCTTAGTTTTTATTATAGATTGATAGCTTAATTGAAACGATTTTTTATGACCTTGAACCCTTGTGAAGTTAAAAACATGATGAAATATCTGAAAAGATACGGTTACCCTGACAAAATCTGATATATTGATATTTTGAATTGATATTATGTCTAATGTTTGTGTTTAATTCCAATAAATATTATATTATATTAATAGTTGATACTGTATTCGACTTATTAATATGAAAATATTTATATATATATATATATATATATATAGAGTTCTTGACACCCTATATTTTTAATAGCTAGTGTATCTCAATATAATGATAGAGGGGACATGAGAGAGGGCTCAATATTATAATATTATGTAATATATAAAAATTTGAATATTAGCCATTGATGATCAGTGCTTCTAATCAAGCCCATATGCTTCGAAATTATGCTCAATAAAAATGTTCAGTAATAAGATATTGGAAAAAAAAAAATTATTTGGGAAAAATGATGAGTTGGAAAGTTAATATACGTGAACGTCATAATTCTATAATAGAAGAGTCACTACAAAAAAGTAAAAGGTTTTCCTATTCACTTTTTATTTCTTTTCAATTATTTTTTGTTTTTTTTAGTACACGATTCAATATCAAATTGTTAAATCTTTGACCAAGTCATTAAAGGTCACATCTCAATTAAGATTCATTCATACTTCAAATTATTTTTTCAAAAATAATAATAGTAAAGCAAAAAGACCAAAAATGTCAGGTGAAGCTTCAACTCAAGAATTTTCTCGTGAAACTTTAGAAAACGTTTTAAAACGTCGTTTCTTTTTTGCCCCAGCTTTTGAACTATATGGGGGTGTTTCAGGTTTATATGATTATGGTCCACCAGGTTGTTCATTTCAAGCTAATGTCATCGATATTTGGAGAAAACATTTCGTTTTAGAAGATGATATGTTGGAAGTTGATACTACTATGTTAACTCCTTATGAAGTTTTGAAAACTTCAGGTCATGTTGATAAATTTTCTGATTGGATGTGTAGAGATTTAAAGACTGGTGAAATTTTTAGAGCAGATCATTTAGTTGAAGAAGTTTTAGAATCAAGATTAAAAGGTGATAAAGAAGCCAGAGGTTTAGTTTCAAATGCAAATGCCGATGCCCAAGAAGAAGCTGACAAAAAGAAAAGAAAGAAGAAGGTCAAAGAAATCAAAGCTGTCAAATTAGATGATGAAGTTGTCGCCGAGTATGAATCAGTTTTGGCTCAAATTGATGGTTATTCAGGTGAAGAATTAGGTGAACTAATGGTCAAATATGATATTAAAAACCCAGTTACCAATGAACCTTTAGAAGCTCCAAAACCTTTTAACTTAATGTTTGAAACTGCTATTGGTCCATCCGGTCAATTGAAAGGTTACTTAAGACCAGAAACTGCACAAGGTCAATTCTTAAATTTCAACAAATTATACGATTTTAATAACTTGAAAATGCCATTTGCTTCAGCTGCCATTGGTAAATCATTTAGAAATGAAATTTCACCAAGAGCTGGTTTATTAAGAGTTCGTGAATTTTTAATGGCTGAAATTGAACATTTCGTTGATCCAGAAAATAAAAAACATGAAAGATTTGATGAAGTTAAAGATTTAGAATTAACATTTTTGTCAAAAGAAGTTCAACAAGCAGGTTTAACTACCCCAACTGTCACTACCGTTGGTGAAGCTGTTAAAACTGGTTTAGTTGATAACGAAACTCTAGGTTATTTCTTGGCAAGAATTTATCAATTTTTAATTAAAATTGGTGTTGATTCTACTAGATTAAGATTCCGTCAACATATGGCTAATGAAATGGCCCATTATGCTACTGATTGTTGGGATGCTGAACTTCAAACTTCTTACGGTTGGATTGAATGTGTTGGTTGTGCTGATAGATCAGCTTATGATTTAACTGTTCATGCCAACAAAACTAAAGAAAAATTAGTTGTTAGACAAAAACTAGATACACCAAGAGTTATTACTCAATATGAAATCGAATTAGAGAAGAAAAAATTTGGTCCAAAATTTAGAAAAGATGCACCAATTGTCGAAAAATGGTTGTTATCACTATCACAAGATGAATTGGTTAAATATAGAGAACAATTACAAGCCTCAAACTCATTCAAATTCACCATTGATGGAATTGAAGGTGAACAAGAATTAGATTCGTCATTTGTTAAAATTGAATTGGTCACCAAAACTGAACACGTTCGTGAATATACTCCAAACGTTATTGAACCATCATTTGGTATTGGTCGTATTATCTACTCAATCTTTGAGCACAGATTCTGGACCCGTGCTGAATCATCTGAAAGAGGTGTTTTATCTTTCCCGCCAATCGTTGCTCCAACTAAAGTTTTACTAGTTCCATTATCGAACAATGAAGAACTGCAACCGATTGTCAAAGAAATTTCAAGAGTTTTAAGAAAAGAACAAATTCCATTTAAAGTTGATGATTCAGGTGCTTCTATTGGTAAACGTTATGCAAGAAATGATGAATTAGGTACCCCATTTGGTATCACCATCGATTTCGAATCTGTTAAAGATGGATCAATCACTTTAAGAGAAAGAGATTCAACTAAACAAGTTAGAGGTGATGTTAAATCAATTATTCAAGCTATCAAAGAAATAACTTATGATGGTATTAACTGGGAAGAAGGTACTAAAGAGTTGACTCCTTTCGAAACCAAAGCTGAAGATGATGAATAAATCGCTTAATATTTTCAAGTAGACTAATTGAACATATAAATATATATATATATATATGCATTTTGTTTTTGACTTATCGTGTAGCACTGGAAGCTTTTTCTATTGTATAATGTTAAGTAGTGAATTATTTAGTAAAAATCAATGAAAATGTTTATTGAATTTCTCGATTTATATGATCTACAATCTCAAGGTGATAGAAAGTTTTAAAAAACAATTCATAGATTAGTCATAAATGAAAAAGTAAATAAATAAAGATGAAAGCAAATAAATAGACAAATAAATAAGTAAATAAATAGGGAATTTTGATGACGTATCAAGTCAACTAACTAGCTCGGTTGCTCACAAAAGGTTCCCAACTTTGGAACTTTGGTTTAGCAGTATTATAAGGAACATACGCACCTGAAGTTCCAGTCAAATTAGGAGAATGAATTTTTGGAGATTCATAACCTCTTACTGTTTTTTCCTCTCCTGAGACTTTGTTTGGTGGAATATTGGTACCATATCCCAACCAATAATGCCACCCAGGTTCGATTTGGGATATATCCCAGGTTTTTGAGTCTTTATATTCAACCCAACGCGTACGTAAATGAATCTCATCAGGATCCTCAGTTTCATAAAATTCATTGCCGTAATCGTCCACACCTACCAAGGTACCAGCTTTAGCATCTCCCATGGTTGCCATTTGTTTTGCATACCTTTGAAATCCTGAGGCCCAAATGTTTTTGATCTGGCGATATAACGAGGTTGACATTTAAGGAACTCTAAACGTAGTTCTAGTTGACTTCTTTGAAATATTAAAATGAATATATCGCACTACTATATATAAATTTTTTTATTGAAATAATCAGATCGTGTACGATTGTAAACTCACTCTTTTAACTGATGATGATCTGTGCACTATTTACCGTTGCTGTGGAATTATATTATTGTAGCTGCACATGGTGATTATTGGGAGTATTTATTAACATTTGAAATTTACCCCAGACTTCAACCCTCCACCGCTACCGGCTCGCATAACATTCGGACACCAGCTATATAATTAATCTAGCGTCCGTCCTACTACTTATAAGTTCCCACCAAGGATTGATCACTAGTGAATATTTTATTTAGCAGATTGAGTAATAGTCATTAGCTGAGCCATATAATAGATTACTCATTTATTTCATCTCTTCGAGCTCAAATTAAGTTATATTTACATATAATGTGCATTTCAATGATGTGCTATACATAGGAGTTTAAAATCCTTAATTATCACCGAATAGGCTACCTAGAGCACCATTTTCTGTGAATGGATCATTCAAAACGTTACTTTCGTTTTTCTTTTTCCGTGAAACTTGCTCCAGTTGTTTAGCTCGTTGCTTTTTAATTAATTCTTCGTCATCATCCTTTTCTTTCAAGCTTTGAATGTATTCCAACAAGACGTTTCTTTGTTCCTTTGAATTATTACAATTTGCTAAATCTTGTTCAAATTTGACTAAATTTTCCTGAGTAATATTTGGTAAATACTGCATCATAATTTGGCCCATGTAAGAGCCTCGGGATCTCAAGTTTATGTATAACGATGTTAAGACATAAGCAGCTTCATATTGAGTCTCTTTATAAAAATCATCAGTCAAAACATGTAATAAAGCTTTGGTCAAATGTTCGCAAAGATAATTGTCAACTTCTTCATCATTTAGTACAATCTCGTTCAAAATAGCTCTCATAATTAAAACGACGTTGAACGAGCATCTGGTATCTTTGAACATTATAATGTGGCAAACTATCTGTAAGAATGGTGCTAGTATTGATTTGTTGCTAAAGATTAGCTTTTTAACAGCTAATTGGGTTTCTGTTAATGGGTTTCTGTAACCATATTGGCCAACACAGTCGACTAATAACCTAATAATGACTTGGGTTACCTGTCTCAGTAAATGCTCTTCCATCATCTCTTCTGATAATTGCTCATCATTTTCATCAAAGGTTAACCCAGAAACGTACACTTTCTCCCAATTCTTCATCAGAACCTCATCTAGAGTATTAAACATCTGTGGCAACAATTTTCCCAAAAATTGATCAACATTGTGAGGCGGACAGTTCTTGATAACAGGTCTCAATGCGACATTTATCATATGTTTCCATGAATGTAAAGTAATACCTATTTTCTCCCCAGTAGCAGCTCTCCAGAATATATCAGCGATATCTGGGATTGTGTAAAAAGTATCATCTAGTTGAGAAACAGCAGATATAGAAAGATAGACATACTCCCTGGTATATCTTATAATTTGACCAACAGAATCTGCAAAATCTCTTAATGTGTGCATAGCTTTTACATTTTCTTCTAAAAATGAGTCTCTCGATTGGATTGAGACACCCATTTGCCAGAATCTTTCTATGGTAGTATCTTTGACAAACGATTGGACAATTTCTGGAAGATCAGTCCAATTAGCTGGATTATGATAAGATTGAATTTGATACAATAGCTGCAATATATGAGGAATAATTGGGACAATTCTTGGTTTCCACAATTTCAACAAATCTTTGAAATATTGTGAGTCCTTTGGTAACTTTTCAATTGAATATTGAACCAATAATCTTGTTGTCCTGATTGGGAAAATTTGAGTCCATCTTTCCTTGAGTTCAGATTTTAATTTTAAACCTTGCTCATCTATAGCAATATCAAGCAGTTTATCATTTGCTTTAATATCTCTCGATTTAAAGTAATCTGCAATTTGTACGATACCTAGTCTTTCCATGAACCATGGCAAATCACTCAACCCTTTGACAGTAACGGGATCAGTCCAAGCCATTATTTCTGGCTCCACAATCTTGATGAATCTTTGCTCTTTATTTGGAATCGCAGTTCTTTGGGAAACAACCAATAAGAAACATTTGAAATGAACAGCCTCAGTATTTGAGACTCTTTTCAATAAATCTTCGAAAACTCTTTCCAAATCATCCAAGATATTCTTCAAATTGTCTGGTATAATTAACGCGATTCTATTTAGTTCATTGACACAGCTTGATCTCAAGTCCTTCACAATGTTATACTTTTCATCATTTTGGTCACTTGGATATTCATAGGTGGACATTTCCAATAATCTTTCAATGATTTTGAAAATCGATTGATCATTTAATAACGGTAAAAACTGAACATAAACCTGACCCAGCTTTTTCAAAATAATTGGGTCTTTAATTTCTAAGCTTAGTAATTTGGATAGTAGCTGGTCAACTTCTCTTGTTAAAATGTCTAGTTTTTCATTATAATCCTGGTTTGAGTACCAGATTTTCCACCTCACAATCCCTCTTACGCTTGCTTCTATAATGTCTAGCTGTGAAATTGCAAGCATGAACGGGATATCGTGGTAATCTAGTTCCTCAGTACTTAAAATGCTTCTACCAATTTCAGAACCAAAAAAGTTCTCCAATCTGTTGTTCAACCACACCAAACCCTCCTCAGCTTTGATGCAAATTGTGAGCCTCACAATATCGTCCACTAGCTTTTTATAGTTTGATAAAAATGAGTAGCCGTCGGATTGTGAATTATAATCAAAGCTTATGAATTTTTGAGTAATATGTTCTTCGTTTAGATCACCGAAGTTCACTAGCTTTGAACTTGCGACTTCCAATAAATCAGGCAAAATATTTTCAATGATCTCAATTTTTTCCTTTGATCTCAGCATGAATCCCCAAAAATTTAATGATACAGCACTAATAGTAAGACTATCACTAGCAGTTGATTGTAATATCAGTTTCAAATAATTATAAATATCAGATCTTTGCAGGTCGATCGCTTGAAAGTGCTCACTTAGACTAACAATCATTTCACTTAATTTTTTAGCAAAAGAATATAATTCATCATCGATATCATCCTCATCTAGGCGAATTGAGCCATAAATATTGGTCAACAGTTGAATGCCTTCTGGTTTAAAGATAGCACCGACTATTTCCTCTAAATCCTCAGTTGTATTGAAACTTCTGGTGAATAAAATATGCAAACAGTCCGTTGTCAAATTTTTAATCTTGATGTTTGAGATTAAAAGAGTATTAAGAAATGTTTTCAGTATCTGAGATTGCGTCAGCAAAGAGCTATAGGGCCAATTCAAACAAGTTTTAAAAGTCTCTAAAGTCTTAATGATGGAAACATCATCGCCATTTCGTATTGATTCATTTAGAAACTCCTGCCACAGCAAAAACCAGCCTTCATTTAAAGCCTTGGCTTCTTTTAAATTGACGTTCTCGTTATAGATATTGTTCAACAAGGCTTCCGGCAATAAAACATTAGCACATGATGATGAAAGCAGGTAATTCCTATTTTGAGAAATCGGG
The DNA here is from genome assembly GCA_030581415.1 of Waltiozyma mucosa. NCBI lineage: Eukaryota > Fungi > Ascomycota > Saccharomycetes > Phaffomycetales > Wickerhamomycetaceae > Waltiozyma > Waltiozyma mucosa. The sequence continues at coordinate 199,970 of JAKTTK010000001.1, forward strand.
TCATCTAAGACGTAAACGTCTTCAAATAAAGTCCTGAAGATTATTAATGACAATTCTCTCGTTTGTGGACTGGAGACCCAAAGTTTCGATAGATCTTGGTCCATGCTGGACCAACCTTCCACTAACTCTTCGTATGATGCTTTTTTGTTATCATCATCATTGTTCAAATAAGAGCCCCATGTCCTCTTTGCAACAGATACCCATAAAAAAGCTAATTTTTCTCGTAAGAAGTGTGGATCGGAGGATTGCAAATTATTAGCTAATTCAATTACCCATTTTCTGATAGTAAGTTTCTTATCTTGGTTATATTTGATCCACTGACGATTAATTGAGTTTTGCAACAAAGTCAGCCCAAAATGACGTACAACAGGATCTTGATTTGGTAAAGCGAGCTCATATCCCCAAAAAGGTGATTCATCTTGCTTTTTAACTTGTTCTAAAAATGCTTGAGCTTCTTGGCGAGTCTGATTTGATGACTTCGGAGAATGGATCAATTTCAAGGCATTGACAATTTGACTCAACCCATTAGCATCCATTTTGCTATAATAAACTTACAATTATCGATGTCTCAACTAGTCTTTCTATTATTGTTCTATTCGTGAAAAACAGATGTTTCCAATAATTCACTTAAGTTTAATCAACAGAGGTCTTTGCGCACACTTTCAATTAAGCTCAGTAATACCAACAGAGTTCTAGTAAATTGGTATAGTCAGATAACCACGAAAAGTTCAATATACTAGGTAAATAAAAGCTCGGACGGTTTGTAAGTTTGAGCGTGAAATATAATAATGAATTCACTTTTAAAACTATTTCCTATCAGATGGCCGCCTTATTTGCAAGCAGTTAGCCGTTGGTTTTTTTTGTTTTTGTTTTGATATTTCAGTTCGCGAAGGTTATTTGATATTCATTAAAAATTATTATAATTATGGTTAGGCCACGTCCATCAAGCTTATATAGCCGCTAATAAACAAATTTTGGTACGGTATGCTTTAGACTCAAAATATCATTACCCTCAGTTTACTTTAAATGGTGATATATTAAATTAAAGTCTAGTATACAAATATATATGATGCTCATAAATAGAATTTTCTCTTGTCTCTGTCCATATCTGATCTGTGTTCCCATTCGACCTCTTCTTTGATACCCTTTTGGACTCTTCTTAACTTCATTGTAAATTGTGGTCCTAGTTCTTGCAATCCCACTTTTTCTTCATTCCTGAAAATATAACGGTGTCTTCTAAAGAATATAAAATCTCTCTGGTTATGTAATGTAACAACGTTTCTACCTTCAAATTCTGGTTTATGTGGGAAAAGCGATTGGAATAATCTACCGATGGTTTGACCTAACCTGGTTGAAAAATTGTTCAATATCAATTCAGGAATATGATCCGTAGCTTTACCATGACCCTTAATGCTTTTTCCTGGGACTAATGAAGTTATTGAGAAATAAAATGTTGGGCCTTCTGGTAAGTGGATAAATGTAATACCATTCACACTCTTTTTATCTTCGTTTATAACAATCAAATCTGTAAACCCTCTATTGTTACAGTATCCTGCAATATCTTTCATTGAGTACTCCCTTTTCCTTTTAACGAAAGTACAATTCGGAAAAATCTCCATCAATATATCAGCAAACTCATAGGCGGCCTTTCTGGCATTTGCGTTTGTTGTAAGCAAAATTTTTGGAGCACGACCATCGAAGTAAGACGAAAAATCATCTTCACCTTCAAACTCAGTGCCTATCGTTTCATCAAATACCCTCTTGGACTCAATAGTATCAGGGATATTAGTGGCTAATCTTTCTTGCTTTAATTCTGGGTTCAATTTTTCTTCTTTTGCTCTTGCTGCCCTTTCTGTGTGCCTTGCTTTATTTCTCTCGTGCTTTAAGGCAGCGAAGAGCTTCTGCCTTCTCATTTTGTTCTTGATCTTTATCTTCTCACCTGGAGCCATTTTGGTAGACGTAATGGTACGGATATATATCTATATTCTTGTAATAGGTTTTGAAGCATCACAAATATAACTTATGTGTCTGCAATCGTTTTGCAACAGTTTCCTAGAAAAATTTTTGATTGCAGAGTTTAGAGCGATGATCCGGGAGAAACTTCAGGTGATTTATTTAATCCGGGATCGCTATGCGAAAAAATAAAAATTGTACTGTCTTCATAAGGAGTTAATAAATACTCTTTGTTGAAACTACTCTGTTCGATATACTTTGTTCAATAGACGAGATTGATTCAAAAGTATCACCCCATTCTGTGAATTATGGATATTTTAAGTGTTTCTAAGGGCTCAGGCTTTGCCTATGAGGATGCAGAAGTTGGTTCTGATGAAGATGTAGACATCCTAATTGACGAAGATGAGACAAGAGGAGATGATGTACAGTTAGACGGTAGCGTCAAGACATCAGTAGTAACACCCGGTGAATTGGTAACAGATGATCCAATCTGGATGAGAGGCCATGGAACATATTTTCTAGGGACAAATACATATAGTTCTGTTGCTGGTACGATATCGAGAGTTAATAGATTATTAAGCGTGAAACCAATACGAGGTCGTTATGAACCAGAAACAGGTGATCATATTGTTGGTAGAATAGCAGAAGTTGGACAAAAAAGATGGAAAGTTGATATAGGTGCTAAGACCCATGCTATTTTAATGCTGGGATCTGTTAATTTGCCAGGTGGTGTTTTAAGAAGAAAGTCAGAAAGCGATGAGTTGCAGATGAGGAATTTCTTGAAGGAGGGTGATTTATTAAATTGCGAAGTTCAATCGTTATTTCAGGATGGTTCGGCCTCATTGCATACTAGGTCATTGAAATATGGTAAGCTGAGAAATGGTTACTTTATATCTGTTCCAAGTTCTTTGATTGTTAGAGCCAAGAATCATTCACATTCATTGCCGGGAGGTGCCAGTGTTATCATCGGTGTCAATGGTTATATATGGTTACGTAAAACTACTGAAGACATCTCGCAAGCTAACAATACCAGCTTGAGTAAAAATGCTACTGCTATAAGCGCCAAAGGACAATATAATGTGGGTAGTGGGTCTGTATCAATTACTAGACTAGAAGAAGAAAGTTCTTGGGAAATTTACAGTGATGTCAATGATGAAATATCTTCAACTTTGAGAAGTACTATAACTAGATATGCCAATTCGATCAAAGCTTTAGCATTCTGCGAAATTGGTATTTCCGTTGAAAGAATTATAAGTGCCTATGAAGCAAGTATGGCTTATGAAGACTCAGGTAAATTAGTTGACAGAGAGACTATGGAAACTATCGGTCAACAGGTCATAAATGGAGAAAAATATAGAGGGCAATGAAATTTATATTTAGGAATATATTTATATTTAGGAATATATTTATATTTATATATACAAGATCTTCTAAAATTTTATTTATTATGCTAATCCTATTTTGCTTCATTGGAAGAATTTTGTTCAGCAACTTCAGATTTTACTTGTGATTGTAGTTCATTCTGCCTTTGTCCTTCCGATTGCAATTCTTTAATACGGTTTTGGATACCTGGAGACAAATACTTTTCAACAAAAGACAACTCATCATTTCTCTTCTTATCCGATTTCTTCTTAGCAACAATACACCAAGTAGTTCCCAAGTGAGTCTTCTTTTCTTCAGTAACTTCTAAGCCAGAATCGTCAAGAATTTCACCAATGTCTAAATTCCATCTACATCCCCAAGTTTCCAGTCTTTTTTCAGCCCTTCCATCCAAAACGTTATTTATAAAATCATAATCACCCCTGCCATGTTCTAATAGGACAATTCTACCACCTGGTTTCAACAATTCCTCGAAATTCTTTAAAGCACGAACTGGGTCTTCATGAGAGCATAACCCGAACGTCTCAATAATGGTATCGTATTTAATTTGGGAGCTCTTTTCAGTAATATCTAACTTTTTCTCGTCTGTATCCAAAACTTCGATATTTGATGCTTCAGAATTATCTTGAGCTAGCTTCACCAAATCCTCAGCCTTGCCTACCACAAATGCAGCGTTTTTATAAGTCGGAAATTTTTCTCTAAATTTCTTATTAGCAACTTCCATCATTTTACTTGACGAATCCATGAATGTCATTGAATGAATCTGCTCCATATTCAAATATTTAATATTACGACCAGTACCGCATGCAACTTCTAAGACATCACCTTTACAGTGGTTCATCAACCATTTTCTTCGTCTACCCATCATAACCAGAAATTCTTCCCAATCAATTTCAGCATCATATTCTTCAGCTTTGGTATCATAGAATGGGGTAGTATCTCTTGCTGGTAAAATGTTTTCATTAGATTGATTGATGCCTTTGATTGTATCAATTGTTATATTGTCAAAATTTTCAACTCCTTGTTCCTTTAATTTTGTATATTCCTCTAATTTCAAGATATCTCTTCTTCTAAGTTTACCAGTTAATTCTTTTAATCTTAATGTTTCATGCTCATTGAGTGTTCCTTCGGCTTCTTTGGCTGCTATTTTTTCAATTTCTTTGTCTCTTTTCCAAACACCGTTCATATACTTATAGCCAAACACCAAGAAAAAAATATAGGCTCCAATGTAATACCAAGTCATCTTTTTTTGGAATTCTCTAGTTCTAAATTTGGCACCCCATCTTATGAACCAGTTATCCGATTTTAGTTGTTTTTCAAATTCTTCTAGATCTAACTCTTCTTTGGTTTTTCGTTTTTTAACCACACTGGATGCTGGTTTATAGAAATCAGATCTGAATCTCAGACCAACTACAGCAACCCTAGTAGATGAAAACAGATTATATCTCTGTATTACTTTGGAAGGTAATCTGGTTATCATCGCTGATATTTAATCTGATTCTAGAAAGTTCAGATTGGTAAATTTATCTTTCAGCGTTCTACCCTGTACTGTCTTTTGATTTTTCGTATAATATTTTTTTACTCCATCAGCTTAATTGGGAAAGTATCACAAGATTACTATTTGTTTTCCGATCGGCCTAACTGTATGGTACCACACACTCCTAGCTATATTGACAGACAATAAGATATTCAAGCTAAAACCCTTCCTCTCAAACACGGAAGGGTTTAATTCCATTGAAAGTTTCTATACATATCTCTGGGAAATCGGTTGCTTTGAGTGTTTTCAGTATAATTGATATACTGAAAATAACAATATAAGCTTTCAATATTTGTGCTCGCAACTTATAATGCTTCAACAATATTTAAATAAAGGGGGAAATGAGCACTACACAACAAAATATCATCAAATCTTTCAGCCTAGTAGATTTGAATACAGCGCTTGATAAATATAATATAAACAAAGAATTGATGAGTTTGTACAACATTTCACAAATTGAGATAGGTGCATTTAAGAAAATTGAAAACAAGAAATTTGAGGATAAGTTGAAAGAACTCAGAATAAATAAACTTAAAAAATACAAAACTGTAGACAGAGGCTCACAGTTCCATAAAGTACAAGGAGAAATCAATTTTGATATGCCGAATGAGCTGAAAAATACAAGATTCGGAGTACCATTAATCAGCTCGAGTTTGATTCTCCCCACTTTGCAGAGAGCGGAATACTTTGATATTGGCTTCCCAATTTTGAGTTCTACAGACGAAGAAATACTAGATTTACCATCTGAGGCACCCTTTGTATTGAAATCATCAGTCTTGTTGCCTTCTTGTGAAAACCAGGATCCTGAGCATATTTCACATTTAGGTGAGAGCCAAGAAATTCTAGAAAGCTCGAGCGGCTGTCAAGAGAGCTATAGTTTAAAGCATCAAATATTATCAGACCCGATTTTGGATTTCTCGTCAACCCAAAGCTTCCCAGAATATGATGAAACTGTAAATATATCATATATTGATAACAATAATAGTCATAGAACCAATAGTTCATTCAATGAACAGTCATTGTTTTCGCAAAGAGTTGGATCATTCAAAAGAACGAAATTAGAAAATGAAAATACACAGGATATTGTTACATTTGATACATCAAGCAGCTCATAGAAAACTTTGCAGTTCTCACATTCACAATAAACTAATGTGACAAAGAAATAAATAATATATGTGAATTTAAGAAACTCTAAATTAATAATATAATTTAAGGTCATTCTAAAATTTATTCTTTTCCAATAACTTTCAATTCTAATTCAATTTTATCACCATCCAAAACTTTAACAGATTTCATATCTTGAATGACATAATGAGCACCAGCTTCGTATAATCTCTTTGGAGTGAATCCCGAAGCAACGCCAATAACAGTGGCACCAGAGGCTAACCCAGCATTGATACCAGCAATAGAATCTTCATAAACTAGCTTTTTGATCTTTGATTTATCTAAATTCAGTGATTCGGCTAATATTTCAGCACCTCTAAGAAACCCTTCTGGATGTGGTTTACCTTTTGTTACCATATCAGCAACGATAAATACATCTGGTTTGGGAATATCATGAAACACTTTACCTTCTTTAAACCAACCAGTGGCTATTCCTTTATTTCCTGAGGTAACAATACACCATTTATGTGGATTTAAGGATTGAAGCAATTCTCTCGCACCAGGGATAACCACTACATCATCTGGGAATGTTTCAACAATTGTTCTTTCAAATTCAATAGCTGCTTTATTGTCAGTGTTATCAATATTTGGGAAGAATCTAGCAAATACGTCTGAAGTTCGAGATCCGTGTGAATGCTCGAATAAATCATCAGCATTAACGTTATGCTGTTTGCAAAGATCTCTCCAAGTTTTTTCCACAGCGACTGTAGTATTCACCAAGGTACCGTCTAAATCGAATTCGATTATATCTGTTTGTAATATTAGTTTGTTAGCCATTGTTGATTATAATATTCAGGATCTTTATCACTATCGGTTAAGGATAGATTTGGAACATGCGTGTCTGTCATGTGAGTTTTTTTTTGTTTTTTTTTTTTGGTAGGTTTATATATATATTATAATTGTAACTAGATAATTAAATGATATTATATCAGATTTAATATTTAATGCATGTATCTCACCAGCGCCTAAAAAAATCTAAATATATTAATTATATTGATTTTCATGCTGCATTTCAATAATTATAATATTGGCTTTTCTATCAAACCGGGAAGTCTGTTCCGCAAAAATTCTAAATTACATCAGCATGTCAATAGACTATATATATTAGTACTCGACACGATGTATATACAGCTGGAACATAATATTACAGATATCAATAAAGCAATAATAATTACGTTGAAAGGGATATCTCTAAAATCTATCGTCTATAGGACTTGCAATACAGCATATTGTGTTTAAATTGTTGGAGTTCTCGATCCCTGTCCAATTTTGAAGACATTGACAATTTGATATGGTTAAACTTGAAAGTTTAGTTTTTAAATAAAGCGGTAAAATGACTATAAATTAGAAATTTAAAAAGAGTAATTGATAGATCTCAATTCGTTACAAAGGTATAGAATACATAAAAAGCTTCCAATTTTTTTGGTAAGAAATTATAAAGTGATTTATTGGTAGCTACTAGCTTCAAAGAATATCCTTATTTTTAAGCTCCATGATGTCTAAAATTTTATCAAGAAAGTTCTAAACTTAGATCGTATAGGTTATATAAATTATAAGCTTACGAACAACAGAGCAACAGAATAATTTAAATGAAGGGTATACAACTTCGATTGAGTCTATTCGAAATTTGGATTTTAGAACTTTTTAACTGAGAACTGGCTGATAATTGACACTAAAGTTGTAATATAATCTGACTTCAAAGGTAATATTTAGATTATCCGTACCAACTTCAAAGCTATAAAGTTGGAGCTCAAAGATCAATCTTCAAGATTTTTTTGTTTTTGATTTGGTAAGAGCTTTATATTCATTAAACCCAAATTTTCCCATCAAAACTTGTTTATATGTTTAAAACATATTTCAATTACTCTACCAGACAATAGTAAACCGCTTATTTCTGCCCAAGCATAATTCTAAATCTTCTACACTTTTATCTAAATGATGATCTTGTGTGCTCACTGCTCTATAGTACTTGCACAAATATTAAGTCTGTCAGATTCTTGAAATAATTACCGAAGGTGATATATTTGTATACAATTTTATTTATATCTATAATTTTGATCCTTTTTATGTTTTATTATCTGAGGCATCTAAGTAATAGTTCTCATAAAAATGAAAACTTTCGAACCCCACTTCAATTGTGATTAAAATAATAATGATCCATTCCAATCTTGTACTCTTTTTTTCATTGAGAGTAGACATCAATGCCCTTGATTCATCTGTTGCATAATCCAATTTCTTGTTTAGTATCGATATTCTCGGTGATATATCTAAAATGTTTGAAACCATTTTATATATTTTCTCCAAGTTAGGTTCTGACCAGTACAAATCCGGGGTTTCAATCAATTCAGAATAAAGATTTAATTTTCCTCTAAGAAGAAACAATCTACCTGTAAGTCTCAATAATTCTCGCTCAGTAATCGATATTTTAGATCCTTTAGATATACCTTCAGTTAATCTTCTAGTCTTTTGAATATGTCTTTCTAATGCATTTTCCAAAATAGCTAATCTCGTAGATCTTGATAACCCTGAAGAAAATGCTGCTTTATCCAACAATGCTTTATCTTCGTTTCTGCTATCAATTATTATAACTTCTTCAACAATATAGCTTTCATCCACAACTGGCAGTTGTGATTTCTCATTCAGAGAAATATAATCCATGTCTTCTGATTCAGGATAATCATATTTGCCTATCATTGAATCTTTAAACAGTGGTAAAACTTTTTCTTCCAAAGACTTTTCATCTATACCCCAACCTATTATTGTACCTGATTCGAGAATTAGTACATCATATTCATTTTGAAATTTCAAATGCAGTATCTCGTTAGGAATTAACACTTTCATTGTTCCTCGTAGGTTTTCTTGCTTCACCAGTTTATCAAAATCATAATTTTCACAAGTAGTGTAAGTTGTGACAGGTTTCAGTTTGTTCTGAGCTATTGCTGAATCGACTATGGAGTTTGATTTAGTGATCTTTTGGGTGGAATTTAATGATGATCTTCTTAGCTTAGGTGAAGTTATAATTCTTGAGCTCTTCGGCGTTTTCCTTACTATATTTTGGAGCTCATTAAATCTTGTTGAATATGAAGAAAAGGACTTCCTCGTAGAGATACTATTTATCAGAGGTATTCTAAGCATTAGATATACTCTTTCAATACTGGACTTTCTGTTTCCCTCAAGATTGTGCAATGGAATAGTATAAGATCCGGTTGTACCTTGAGAAATAAGAATCAAGAGTCTAGCAGCGCGGCAGCGCGGCAGCAGCTGCTTTTACTTATAAAATATAAATAGGGCCAGGTCGCGGCGCGGGCCTGCCTCGATGACACCACAGAGATTATGTAAACACGATGCCCCTAACTCGTAACCCTTGATCTAAACGAATGTTCAGTAAAGTTTAGTTAAATTTATATCACCTTACGAGTCAAATCTTTAAAAGACCTATATTATAAACTCAACCAATGGATCAAGGGCTTCGTCATGTCATATTATTCAGATATTCTCGGGATTCAAAGAACAGATCCTTCGAGATGGAGACTTCATACTACGGAATTGGGTGCACAAAACTGGACTTACATTGAGGATGATGACCAACTCGAACCTAATCCCCAATCCTTATATGTCAAATTTTTATTGAAAACCGACGATTTCAATCCACCTATATTACCAGAAGTTAAAACACCCTTTGATGCTGCGAAAAATGGTGCTACTTTTTTCAAAGAACTACAAGAGGAATGCGGTACCTTCCCAGTCCAATATAAAGGACCAATGTTCATGACTATTGGTTATATCGCTAGTTGTTACTTCACTAATACACCAATCCCAGAAAGCCAAAAAACAGAATTGATCAGATATATATTGAATACTTCTCATCCTGTTGATGGGGGCTGGGGTCTCCATTCAATTGATAAATCAACATGTTTTGGTACAACTATAAACTATGTTAATTTAAGATTGTTAGGGCTCCCTGCTGATCATCCTGCTTGTATTAGGGCAAGAAGAACAATGCATAGGCTTGGTGGTGCGATAGCTACTCCTCACTGGGGTAAAGCATGGCTTTCAGTTTTGAATCTCTATAAATGGGAAGGTGTAAATCCAGCTCCTCCAGAGCTATGGGCTCTTCCATATTCCACCCCAATACACCCTGGTCGATGGTGGGTTCATACTAGAGCAATATATCTGCCCTTAGGCTACCTGTCGGCATCTAGATCATCGTGTGAAATAGATCCATTATTAGAACAAATTAGGGAAGAAATTTATACGAGGCCATTTAACAGTATAGATTTTTCAAAGCATAGAAACACTGTTTGTGGTGTTGATTTATACTATCCGCATTCTCAGCTACTGAACATTGCAAATTGGGGACTGGTGTTATACGAGAAATATTTTAGGCCAAACTTTCTATTAAATTACATCAAAAAGTTTACTTATGGTTTAATCAAAAAAGAACTTGCAAACACAGAATACTTATCCATTGCACCAGTAAGTGCGGCATTTAATACAATTGTTGCCTATCTCGAAGAAGGAAAAGACTCAGAGACATTTCAAAAATCAATGAAAAGGTTCCAAGAATGTATTTTTCATGGCCCTCAAGGTATGGTTGTAATGGGCACCAATGGTACGCAGGTATGGGATACTGCTTTCGCAGTTCAGTATTTCTATATGGCAGGTTTAAATAAACTTCCAGAATATCATCAGGTTATTGAAAGGGGTTACAAATTCCTCGTTAGATCGCAGTTTACAGAAGACTGTGAAGAAGGCAGTTTCCGTGATAAGCGCAAAGGTGCATTTCCATTCTCAACTAAAGAGCAAGGTTATACAGTCAGTGATTGCACTGCCGAGGCCATAAAGGCTATTATAATGGTTCGGAATGACACACAATTTGAGCATTTACATGATTTAATCAAACCTGAAAGCTTATATGAAGGTATCGATGTTCTACTAAGCTTACAGAACGTTGGGTCATTTGAGTTTGGTTCATTTTCAACTTACGAAAAAATAAAGGCACCACTATTTCTTGAAGCTTTGAACCCCGCTGAAGTATTCGGAAATATAATGGTAGAATATCCTTATGTTGAGTGTACTGACTCAAGTGTTTTAGGATTATCTTACTTCAGGAAATTTCATCCGGAATATCGTAAAAGTGATATTGATTTAGCTATATCGAGAGCTATAGACTATATTAAAAGTGCACAAGAAGACGATGGTTCATGGTATGGTTGTTGGGGTATTTGTTATACATATGCAGCAATGTTTGCGCTAGAAGCTCTAAACACTATCGGTGAAGATTATTCTAATTCAAAAATTGTGAAGAATGGTTGCGATTTTTTGGTTGGAAGACAAAGAGAAGATGGTGGTTGGAGTGAAAGTATGAAGGCAAGTGAATGTCATACGTATATTGAAACTAATAATAGTTTGGCTATCCAAACTTCATGGGTAGTAATAGGGTTGATACTGGCTGACTATCCAGATAGATCAGTAATCGAGAAAGGTTTAAAGTTGATAATGAGTCGCCAAAAACCAACGGGTGAATGGGAATATGAAGATATGGAAGGTGTCTTTAATCACTCTTGTGCTATAGAATATCCTAACTATAGATTTTTATTCACCATCAAAGCACTGGGTTTGTTCAAGGAAAAATACGGTGATATTCAAATCTAACACATATGGCGTTTCAATTAAAATATATATTGTATTTTCAGCGATCCAATGCATCGATAGTCTCTCAATTTACAGATTACATGTGTATATAACTATATATACATCAAAAATTTAAAAAAAAGGCATACAGGGATTGAGAAAATCAGCACTGAAAAACAAGATGCCCAACAAATCAGGTTTGATACGATTCAAAATCAATCATCTAGTCTGGAACCAAATATTCTTTTAAGTTTCGGCTTGTAAGGTTCTTCCAAGTAGTTGATTTCTGAATCAGTTAACTTGAAAGATGACGCCTCAATCGCATCATCGATCCTTTCTTCTTTTCCAAGCCCAACTATAGGATTAGCACCTTTGTGAATTAGCCAAGCTAATGCAACTGTAGCTCTTTTGGAACCTCTATTTTCAGCTATCTCACCAATTCTATCAATGATTTCGATATCAGCGGCTGCTTCTTTATCATTTCTAGTCAATGGCTGGAATGCAATAGTTGATGTTGATTCTCTGTCAGTGAAATCAGACTCATTTTCAGGAACTTTTCTGGCCAATAAACCACGAGCTAATGGAGAATAAGGTGTAAGTCCAACTCCATGATTATTGCAATAGTAGTTTAACTCTTGTTCGTCGGATCTTTCTAGCAAATTATATTCCGATTGGACATTAATAAACTTGTGCCAACCGTTTTTATCTGCAATATGTTGTAATTCCACAAAATCTACAGCTCTCATGGATGAGGAACCAATGTATCTAACCTTTCCGGACTGAACAATATCATTTAAAGACCTCATTATCTCTTCCTTTGAAACATTGGTGTCTAATCTATGGATTTGATAAACATCAATATAATCAACTCCCAATCTTCTTAGAGAATCATCAACAGCATCAAAAATATGCTTTCGTGATAAACCTTGAGCGTTTTGAAGGTCTAATTTTTCATCAGCAGAGGCGCCTTTAAGTGCTGGAAAAAATCCAGGGCCATAATCTTCATCAATTGGAAAGAAAACCTTTGTCAAAATAACAACTTTATCTCTTTTGATATTATATTTTTTCAAAAACTTACCTAATATGATTTCTGAGAGCCCATTTGAGTAAATGTTGGCAGTATCATATGTTCTAATACCTCGATCATAAGCTTTCTTCAAGATTTTGAAAATTTTCTCCTCATCATCTTCAACCCAAGGGAAAAAGTCTCTCGATCCATATTGCATACATCCAATAATGAGTTTTGACACTCTAAGGCCGGAAGTACCCAGGTTGTTCCAAGCAACGTATTTGTTTTCTGATGTCATATGCTAATCTATTCGGTTTTATGACGATGGCTTGTATCTAAATGGGAACCGTGATATTAAAAGCGCACAGTGCAGGTAATAATGATATTTATAGTTTTAAAATTCAGAGCACTCATAATATATAACCCATATATAATGATGGGAAACTTCGCCACTTAAATAGTGTTGGCATCAAAAATGATGCTTTACAATTTGTGCTGATTAATCAATTTAAACGTAACGACTCTCACGTATCATTAATCTTACTTCAATGTTATCTCTTTGGTTGACGACAATAACAGTTAAGAAGCAGCTTTAAAATAATTTAACCCGCTAACTCCAGGATCATGTCATGGCACATAGTGATCACTAATTACTAAGATACACACTATCATTTAGTTTAATATTATACACAGCCATTAATCCTTATTTTTTTTGCTCATGATTTCAAAAAGTTCTTCTAGTCAATGTTTAACAGGAAAGACAAGCTTTTGCTATACTATGTTCTTAATTGAAGAAAAAAAATTTAATAATTGATCCCTAGTAAAGGATGCGAGTAGTTTTTTGAATCTTGTCACTATTGCAGCCGCGTGCTGCATGCAACTTTGATCTATTAGTTATAACTTATATCATACTTAATTGTTGATGAGCCGTGAATTATTATAATATTTAATGTGAGACAGTGGAAATTATGAGGCGTTATACACTATAGTTGACTTTATTTAGGTATACTTATAACCTATACCTTGTTGCATTATAAGTTTGCTCATAAGTCATGGCAATTTGTAGACGGTACACCTACAGTTTCAAACTTTTGAATAATTAAACGACGTCTAATAAATAATGTTCGACCTATTTATATGACATTCTCTCATTCAATTTATGACAGTTCTTGATTTTGATACTATATATATCCTTAAGTCCATGGCCGATACTCAAATTTGAAAATCATTATATATTATCCAAGAATTTAACCTAAATATTTCTGAAATTAAATTATAGCTGTATATTGATTATTATAATTTGTCTCAGAAAAATAATCTTTCTCAAAGAAATTTTGAAACGTCGTATAAATATATTACATTACTTCCAGAAACTGCACGAAAGCACCAAACTTTCACATGATGATTGATACATTTATCGTACATGTAGAACGTTATTAATTCTACAATTCAAATGTCAGAAAATCAATTAAACAAAATGATACGTATTTTAATATTAATAATGTAGCTTACTTAGAGTAAATCTTGAAATTTGAAATTTGGTAAATGGAACAAAAAAAAGATTCTCATAAATCTCCAAAAGAGTCGTAGACTCCTCTCCAATATTTGAAAAATCCTTTAAAAAATTTAGTTCCAAGGTATACGTCTTTTACACCAACAGCAGCTCTAACGCTATGCATCGATAATTGAGCTATACCTAAGTCGATTGTTCTTGCACCTGTCAAACTTGCAATTGAAGGACCAATGGTACCACCAGATCTTGCGTTGTTCTTAATGTGGAAGTACTGTAAAGTATCACCATTCAATTTAGCAACAGTTTCTGCTAGGGCAATACCAACATGATCCGTAGCCATGTGTGCGTTTGAAACATCTGCAGCGATCGCAATACCAGTATTTGGTAATGGATAATGGTTTTCTAAAAATTGATTTTTATAGTTTGGATCTAAAACATGTGTTACATCAGCGGATAAAATTATGGAATTTGCAAATGATACACGAGACAGAGCCTCGACATTTTCACCAAATAATTTGGCGATGACCCTCTCCGTTATTGAGTTGACCAAGTTTGATCTAGCACCTGATCTAGTCAAAGAACCAATCTCTTCGTTATCATACAATAGGACTTGTGAAAATGAACCGTCTGGGATAGGTTTTCTAGTAAATTCTAAAAGGGAAGTCAATGCTGCAAATGAACAAATTCTGTCATCAATTCTTGGAGCATATATGAAGTCATCTTTCAAACCACCAATGGTACCACGTTGAACGTCGAACAAGTCTAGGTCTAGTTCATACAAGTCTTCAACTGAAACTTCTGATAATTGAGATATATACCTTAGTAAATCTAAGGAGTGTTTACCATATAACCTTGATCTCTTCTCCGATTCCGTTGGTTCCAAATCAATTCCTGGAGAGTATGCGATAACTGGAACTGTTTGGCTTTCAGTATCAAATGGTGGGTTGGCAGCTTCACCAAAGTGTGGGGCTAATGACGAAATTCTAGCGATTGGCTTTGGAGCTGAACTGATTAATTTGGATACAATCTTGAAACCTGATACAGATTCTTCATCCTTAACTTTGACCAAAACTCTTCCTGAGATACCTAAATCACGGTCAAGTCTTTGATAATTTAGAGCACCTGCATATGGTGCGACACCCAATAATTCGTAACCATCTACTTTCGCTTTTTTGGAAATTGGTTTTAGTTTGATCGCTAATGAATCAATATGACTACCAATTATACCGGCACCATACTCTGGTTTCCAATTTTTACCAATTGCAAATGCTCCCAATGAAGTGCCGCTTCTTGTGGTATAATATAAGCCACCTTCTTTTAGGTCTGACCAATCTGATTTCTCAGAGAGGTATGCGAACCCATTCGATTCCAATAATTTGGAGAAATATTCGACAACATGAAACGTAGTTGGGTTCTTTGCAGTGAACTCGATATAATCGTTGGCATATTTTAAATAATCTTCATCGTTTAAAGTAACTTCCTTAAATGAATCGTCATTATCTTCCTCAGGGGTGGTTAATTCACTTTCATAACCATCTTCACTGGAATCTGAATCAAAATTTATCACTTTTCTGGCCAAGTTCTTGGTCTTTTTAGGTCTTGATGAAGAAGCATTAATAGCTGACTGAATAAAAGAATTTTCCGAATTTTTAGTATCAGATTTGTTCAACATTGAAGCACCCAATTGAATTAAATCAAACGCAGTGCGAACAGCTTCCTCTGCTTGTGCTATCTTTTTGTCAATGTCTTTATTTGGTGCCATTATTATTAAATTATTGGTGTTTAACTTATAAATAATATTTTGGATTTATTAATGTACATGGTAATTGGGCCAAACTGAAATTTGAGGGATAACTCAACATTTATATGTGGTTTTCATTCTCATTTTCTTGCATATATATTAATTACTGTTGCCTTCGGAAGATTGTGGCTGATCGTAAGTTTGTCACAATCTTTGTAACTATGGGGAAACTTTACACAACTAAAACATTTTTTGTCAAATAAATTTATAACAAATGAAGATCTAAGGTAATATGGAAATCTAGTGAAATACAAAAAAAAACTTTTCTCGTTTAGTTTATATCGGATAGTTCAACATATATATATTATATATAGAGATATTGACTGCTGCCTTTGAAACTTTATCTAAGTTATTTTCCTGCCAAACTCCGATATCTTGAGAAGTGCTCATAACTTAAAAGAAGCAGCCTTTTGGCCCTTATCTTGAGATGCCGCGTTTTACGTAGTTTAGAGGTTAAAAACGCATACTAAGTTTAAAAATTTTCAAAACCTGGGCTCATCGCATCATCTTATTACGGACTTCTCGGTGAAGTTTGAAGGTTTACAAACTAATTAACATGTCAAAAGAAAACGATAAACTTCCAGAAGTTCTTTCAGATGCTGTTTTAAAGGCCTCAGCGCCTGTCCCTGATGACTTTGTCGAAGTTAAAGGTATTGATTATAGCAAACCAGAAAGTTTGGACATGAGAGCTTCTGATTTGATCAACAGCATGAAGACTATGGGGTTCCAAGCATCGTCATTAGCTGAAGGATGTGAAATCATTAATGAAATGAGAAAATGGAGAGGTGTTCATAAATCAGAGCTGGAAGAATTTAAACAAACAGGTGAATTTGATGAAGCCGGTTACCAAAAATCAACAATCTTCTTAGGTTATACATCCAATTTGATTTCTTCAGGTTTAAGAGATACACTGCGCTATTTGGTTCAACATAAACATGTCAGTGCTATTGTAGCAACAGCAGGTGGTATTGAGGAAGATATAATAAAATGCTTAGCGCCTACTTATATGGGTGATTTTAGTCTGAGAGGTTCAAAATTAAGGGACGAAGGTATGAATAGAATAGGTAATCTATTAGTCCCTAATGACAATTACTGTAAATTTGAAGAATGGATCGTTCCAATTTTAGATCAACTGTTGAAAGAACAAACTGAAGCAGCTGAAAAATTGGGCGCATCTGCATTCGATGCTGATTCACCAGCGATTTTGACCCCATCTAAATTAATTGATAGACTAGGTAAGGAAATTAATGATGAAACTTCAGTCTTATATTGGGCTCACAAAAACCAAATTCCAATTTTCTGTCCTGCTATTACAGATGGGTCAATTGGTGATATGCTGTTCTTTCATACTTTCAAATCATCTCCACAACAATTAAGATTGGATATTGTTGCTGATATCAGAAAAATAAACTCAATGTCAATGGCCGCATCTCATGCTGGTATGATTATACTTGGTGGTGGTTTAATCAAACATCACATTTGTAATGCTTGCTTAATGAGAAATGGTGCGGATAAAGCTGTTTACATAAACACCGGACAAGAGTTTGATGGTTCAGATGCTGGTGCAAGACCAGATGAAGCGATATCTTGGGGGAAAATTAAGGCAGATGCTCATTCTGTTAAAATCTACGCTGATGTCACATTAGTCTTTCCATTGATAGTTGCTGCTACTTTTGCCTCTGGTAAAGATCTTTAGAATGTTTTTAGACACATATAGTGTATATAGATTAAAATTGGTATATGATGTTGGATATAATGAAATCTGTTAATAATAAATAATGTATATTAAAGAGACGCAGCTTCTTTCACTTCATGTAATGGCCGTTGTCCGATATAATAATAAAAACATAATAAATATATCTCGACTGATTATGATTAAAAGTACTTCTCCAATTACCTGATAACGTTCAACAATGTCTTTTATACTATCCCACCTTTATAATATCGGAGAATGAAGAAACTTCACTAGGGCAAGTCTCTGAATTCAGTTCACAAATCATATTATACATTAATCATTCTAGCATTCTTGCCTGTGAATGTTCATGTAAATGCACCTCAAAAGTTCTCAAGTCGCAGATAATGTATCAAAGACTCTAAAATACAACCTGACCACAAATGACTTATCATTTTTAAAATCGATAGTCTATACTTCGGGAATCAATATAAACTTTTACAGAGAAAGAGAAACAATGGCTTCCTATAAAGTTGAAAAATAGAAAAAAAATTCATGCCTGCACAGGTCAAACAAATAATAGATACATGTAACTTGATGGATCCAAGAAAAAGGTTTACATATATATTATCTATAGAAGTCGTTATAAATACCAAGGATATTAAGTAATAACCCAAAGAGAAAAGACGGCGGCAAGGCACATTTTACAAACAATAGATACTGGTGACACCACAGGATGATAGGAAAAATTACATCATAAAGCTCAAAAGACAAGTGTTTAAACGTCAAACATAGTTTGAGAATCATTCAATAGTTTTTAATGAGTCATATCCATGTGGGTACTTTACTGTACCTCCTGACTCTTGAAGCTGTACGACAAAGTATCTGTGGGCATCAAACTTAGAGATATCAATCTTATATTCTAATGGATAAGTGAAATCTTTAGTTCTTTTTTGAGCTATAAAGTAGTGTATTAAATCTTCTTTAAAATACTTTCTAGAATTCTCAGGAACTAGAAAGAAAGAATCTCTAAAATATGGATAATCTTTAGTTGTGCCGGGGTTAATAGGGTTTCCAACTTTGTAGAAATCAAAATTTTGGAAGACTCTACAGTTTACCTTCTCATCTCCATCATGTTCTGAAAGCATTGATCTGATAAACCCGTTTAACTGTATTACTATTTCGAGCAACTCATCACGATTCAACTTTCTCTTATTTGACAACTTTTCAAAATCAAGGGTGAACAGCTTCATAAAAGTTTGGGATACTCCCATTCTTTCCATTGACTCAAATTCTCTGTTTGATGGCAAAAGAAGATTTTCATTTAACTCATCAGGTAATAGATCGATATCACCTGAAAATTCTACTAATTTGCAAGCCAAAGATGTTAATCTGTCAGCAAGTACAGCAGCTGACATTTTCGGGTCCTTGACTAGAAACATTTGATAGCTTGTTGGAAGGAAAGAGCCGCTATGCGTCACTTTGGCATTGAATACAAAGATATTCAAATTCTTTGCCTCTCTTCTTCTGAACTCGAATTTTTCGAAGTGATCCAATTTATATGGGAAGACAAGGTTTCTATCCCAAGTTGTTTCATGGAGGTAGTAAAACCTTGGGATGCAAGATCTAAACTTGGAACATTCTTTGTCACCAGAAAATGTACATTTAACACTCGTCGATAAACATTTCTTTGCAAGTATAATATCTGGTAACTTTGTTGGATTTTTTGGCGCCTTCATAGGTTTATTGTCAACGCTCATAGTTTGAGGATGATGCTTGCAGCTTGAACTAAGACTCTTTGAGTGAAACATATCAAAGGTGTTGTAAAAACATTAGAACAAAACAAAGGAGCTATACCTCTTTATATAGGACATTATTTGTACAAAATGAGTCTTTTACTATTAATTTAAATTGTAGTTTGAGATCTCAAGTTGAAAGAATTCGGGTTGACCGAACCACAAAAATCTAAACTTCCCCACCAATCACCCACTCCGAAATCATATTGATGCAAATTTTCTGTTTTAGTGTTTAGATGATTTCCCTGATTTGACACAGTGGGTTTTATTGTTGGTTTTACAGTGTTAGGAAATTTGAAAGTCAAAAGGAAGAAGTGTCAGATTTAGAAAGTAAATGCTAGGTTCTAACAAGTAATATTCAATTCGCATTTGATCGTGATAAGAGAAAACTTATTGTATATTCTTTAATCTCACAAAAAGAAAAAAAAATAACAAATTGGCCCACTAAAATTTATATTGAAACTTCAGCTGTAGTGGTCTTGATCTCCAGTGGGAATCTAATGATTGAGTATTTTTTATTCGAAGACTGAACAGCTAAAGATAATTTTGATTAGGAGTACATTTACACAAAATAAATCACAAAACATGAGCAAAGTATTTGAGGTAAAAGCTCATTCATTTATCCCATTATGAAAACAAAATGTTTTAGATATAGTTGTGCTCTTGTAACCATTCTTCAACGTCATTGTCATCCCTTTCAACCCAAGCACTATTTGTTTTAATCTGGTCAAGGACTTGATATAAAGATCTTTCAAAACCATAGATATCTTTATCTTTGAAAAATTGTTCGATTGTAGTATATAAGGTAGAGTCAGAGTATCTTCCCAGTGTGAATTTAATAAATCTGTCAAATACGACTCTGTTAACGTTCAAACGAGTATAGATGGCGTCATAATTAGCAGCTAGATATTCCCAGAACGCAATCTTTGCTTTACTGTTCTTTGATAAACCGTTGGCGATGAACTGAACATCCATAATTGGAATATCTTCACTCAAAATTAATTCTAAAGCTCTCAGAATTAAAGTAGGATTGGAAACTGACGACAAGGCGGTTAACCCAATTTCTCTAGCATCCAATGATGTTGAAGCTTTGATATATTCTAAAATAGAATTGAACTGGTCTTCGGTGGCGTCCGATGAGGATATAGTAGAACTTAAAATAAAAAATCTCAACGATGGATCGATATTTTCAGCTTTAATTAATTTATCAAATAAAGATTTACCTTTGTTGGTGATATCATCAATACCAAACGAAACACCTGCTGATAATAGTTCGTTTCTTAAAGTTATAGCTAGGAAATCCTTAGGTTTTTCGATATCCAAGACGCTTAGAGCTGCTGAAGAAATAATATCCTTAAAGTATTGCTTGAGACCAGTTTGCACTCTTTCAGATACACCATACCATAAAGAGCTAAAATTTTTCAAATTTTGGATAAGTGAAGATAAAACAATATATTCAGATTCACCTTTGAAATGTTGTAACAATGATAAAAATCGTGAAGTTTTCGATAAACCGGCAATTGAGGTGATAAAACTATCATTAATAAGACCAGCCTTGTCAACATTTGATAATTTTGAAATATTTTGCTGGATAAGCTCTCCTGATTTATCATCATAAACAACTCTAAAGAAACCAACATTATCCTTATTGACTTTAAAGAAAGATTCCGATAATTTTGGAACAATCAATTCCTTTTCATTTAAAGTTTGCGTATTCAAATCCTCAGGTTTGAAACCTGTGGAAATATTTAGAGGAATTGACCAAACTGTAGTATTCTCTTCATTTGTAGCATCCCCTGCAGATAGAAATCTCTTTTGAATAAATTTCACATCGCCATTTTCTAAACTTTGAACCTCAACATATGGGAAACCAATTTTTCTAATCCAATCCTCTGCAATCGATAAGACACTTTGACCAGATACTTCTGAAATTGAAGATAATAAATCATTGGTAGTACCATTAGCAAATTTATTTTTATTTAAATAATGTGAAACACCTTTTAAAAATGTTTTGACGCCTAAAGTTTTGGCAAATTGATGAATAACAGAACCACCTTTTAAATACGAAATATGATCAAAAACTTGATCAATATCAGAAGATGATTTTATTGGAACTTCTACTGGATGTGAACTTCTGACTGAATCAGCAATTAGAGCAGTTTGTTGTCCTTGAAAAATTTGAGTTTCAAAAACTTTCCACTCCGGATAAATAAGGTCAGCCACATAGTAACCAACCCAAGTAGCAAACCCTTCATTTAACCATAGTTCATCCCACCAATCCATTGTGACTAAATTACCAAACCATTGATGAGCTAATTCATGACAGATAACATAACACACTTTCAATTTATATTCTTCAGATGATGTTTTTGGATCGTACAACAATGCAGTTGGTCTGAAAGTAATCAATCCCCAATTTTCCATAGCATTATGTGAATAAGATGGAATAGATATTAAATCAATTTTAGATAAAACATAATCAATTTCAAAAATCTCAGATAATATATCGATAGCTTTTTTGGCAACTTCCAATCCAAATTTACCTTGCTCTGATATACCTTCTTGAGTATAAACTCTAACAGGTAATCTTTTACCATTGTAAAGACGGTCGGTGAAGGTTTCAATATAGTCTAATTTTCCAATAGCCCAAGCAAATAAATAAGTTGATTGGATTACAGTTTTTTCGAAAATAACAGTCTTTAAACCATGAGCCTCAATAGAACCTTTTTTCTTACCATCATCTAAAACTTTGGAGCTCAATATCGGAGTATTACTTAATGCAGTGAAATCTTCAGCTATTGTCAAAGATAACTGGAAAGTTGCCTTTAAATTTGGTTCATCAAATGAAGGGAAAGTTACACGAGCAGTAGTAGCCTCGAATTGAGTTGAAAGGGCAATTTGATCTTCCCCATTAATATCTTTATAATCTGATCTATAAAACCCTTCCATATTTGTTTTAATTTCTCCTGTATAAATAATAGTCAACAAAAGTTTAGCAGAAGGGTCAGCTCTTAAAGTTTCATTTAAATGAATTGTAACCAATTCCTTCTTTCCATCAAACTCAATTGATTCAACTTTAATATTTGATTCTGTTTTTGCAACTGAATAATTGACAATTGTCTTTTTAAATTCCAAATTTGAAGCATGTAGAATGATTTTATTTGTATCCTCTTTGATTTCTAATTGAATAGCTACTTCACCTTCAAAAGTATTATTTTTGACATCAATTTTAGATAATTTCAAATCATAATGAATTGGTTTAACATAACCAGGTAAAATATCACGCTCAGAACTCATTTTACAATAACAAACTTTAGACTTTGAATTAGTTTAATTGATTTTCATTTGTTCATCTTGTACTGGCTCAAAGTTCAATTATATATTTGTCCCATTAGTGAGCCTTTAAAAGACTTACACAAGATACAAGTTAGAACGCGCAACCGTGCAACGCGCGGCATATTAAATGCACAAATATATTACCAAAATAGCAGAATTATATTATTAACATTCGCGGGGCCTCAACTTTTCATGAGCTTCCCAAAAAATTTATATTATCACCTGACATATCATGTGAATTTCAGCCAAGTTAATTTATATTCTTAAAATTATATACTATTATCAATTTGAAATTTGAAAAACATATATAAAGTTGTATAAAACTTGTAAGCATTGAGTAGTTATATATAGCGTTATACAATTACCAATATCCCAAACTATCAAACTCATATTAACGGTAGCTCTATAGAAACTAAAACTCTGTCGAATCAAAACTCAATTTATAACATTTCCCATGAGTCTACGCTTGAAATCAGTAAAGCTCTAATATTAATATTTCAATAAGCTACTTATATCAATATTTTAGTTCAAATTTACATATATTATACATTGAGCCAAAAAAAAATTGGACCCTTAATTGGAACCTAAGTTAGACTAAGTTATAGTGCAATTTTACTAGAAATAAATTCATCAACGTCTATTTTTATCCTTTTTCTCATAATCTAATTCGCACTCAATTTGAATGCAGTTTCCTGATTCGGTAAAAAAATAACAACAAAATTAAAATGATTTTTTTCTGATTTTTTTAATTTTTGTGTGCTTTTTTTTTTTTTTCTAAAAAAAGATTGAAATTGCATTGCCCACTATAAAATCTTCTGGAGAAGAGACGTGTCAGATGACTATATTTAATATTTGATACTTAACTTACATCAGTAATTTAATAAAACCCTCAAAAGTATTTGAATATTGAAATTATCTCATAATACATATTCAATATTAACCATTATAATTGAAAAAGACAATATTTAGATAAAATGAAATTCTTTCTCTTAGCCTGAGACAAAATCGACGTAACACAAAATTTCAATTAAAACCAAAAAAAAATTTATTTACAAACTGAAATTTTTCAAAATTGGTGCATGTAATTTAATACCACTCTAAAACTCCCGAAAAACAAAAACAAAGAGAAATCAAAAAAAAAAAAAAAAATATCCTTTAAAAAGCTCTCTTATTAACTTGTAATATCCATTTCAAAAATCTAACTATTTTCAATTGAGAGCTTTTACTTTATTAAATACAATCATATACTAAGTCTATCAAACTTTATTAAACTTTCATTGAGATATATACATTAAAACAGAAAAAATAATCTCAATTTTTTTTATTTACCCAATTTTGTTTTTTTTTTTTTGTCTCTCTCTTCAAAGCGTTTATCCTGTGTCAAAAATTCTTTGCCGAAACCACTATAAAAAAAAAAAAGATAAAAGTTCAACAAGTTTTCAGGAATTAATTCACCCTTTACAAATTTAATTTATTAGCATCATAAGAATCTTTTAAAATTATAGATTAATATCATTGATACTTTTTTGCTTAGTTTCAATTTTTTTTTTTTTTTTGGCTTTTTGTGTGTGTTTTCATCTCCCCTTAAAATATAATATAATTAAAACATGTGTGGTATTTTTGGATACGTTAACTATCTAGTTGAAAAAACTAGAGGTGAAATTTCTACCAACTTAATTGATGGGTTACGTAAATTAGAATATAGAGGTTATGATTCTGCAGGTATTGCCATTGATGGTGATAAACCAGATGAAACTTTAATTGTTCGTCAAATTGGTAAAGTTGCTGCTTTAAAAGAAGAATATGATTCAAAAGATTATAATCAAGATGTTTCTTTTGTTTCACATGCTGGTATTGCACATACTAGATGGGCAACCCATGGTCAACCAAAACAAATTAATTGTCATCCTCAAAGATCAGATGTGAACAATGAATTTGTTGTTGTTCATAATGGTATCATTACAAATTTTAGAGAATTGAAAACTTTATTGATCAATAAAGGTTTTAAATTTGAATCAGATACCGATACCGAATGTATTGCTAAATTGTTTAAACATGTTTATGATACCAACCTCAAAAATGGTAATTCACCTGATTTTAACGAATTAATGAAACAAGTTTTATTCGAAATTGATGGTTCATATGGTTTATTAGTTAAATCTATTCATTATCCAAATGAAGTTTGTGCTACTAGAAAAGGTTCACCATTATTAGTTGGTGTTAAAACTGAAAGAAAATTAAAAGTTGATTTTGTCGATGTTGAATTTCCAGATGTTGAATCATCCCATGATATTTCCGCCAAAAAGGAAGATTTGGGTTTATTACCAGTTGCTCAAGGTGAATCAAGTTTAAGACATTCACAATCAAGAGCATTTTTATCAGAAGATGGTTTACCACAACCTGCTGAATTCTTTTTATCATCAGATCCAGCTGCAGTTATTCAACATACTAAAAAAGTTTTATTCTTGGAAGATGATGATATTGCTCATATTTATGATGGTGAATTACATATTCATAGAGCTAGAAAAGATGATAATCTTTCAGCAACTAGAGCTATTCAAACTTTAGAATTAGAATTAGCACAAATTATGAAAGGTCCATATAAACATTTCATGCAAAAGGAAATTTTTGAACAACCGGAATCAACTTTCAATACTATGAGAGGTCGTGTTGATTTTATCAATCATCGAGTCAATTTGGGTGGGTTAAAATCTTGGTTGACTACTATCAGAAGATGTAGAAGAATTATCATGATTGCATGTGGTACTTCATATCATTCATGTTTAGCTACCAGATCAATCTTTGAGGAGTTGACAGAGATACCTGTAAGTGTTGAATTAGCTTCAGACTTTTTAGATAGAAAATCACCAGTTTTCAGAGATGATACTTGTATTTTTGTTTCCCAATCTGGTGAAACACTGGATTCAATGTTGGCATTGCAATATTGTTTAGAAAGAGATGCATTGACTGTTGGTGTTGTCAATTCTGTTGGTTCATCAATTTCCAGATCCACACATTGTGGTGTTCATATTAATGCTGGTCCAGAAATTGGTGTTGCATCTACTAAAGCTTACACTTCACAATATATTGCATTAGTCATGATTGCTCTTTCATTGTCAGATGATCGTGTTTCACAAATTCAACGTCGTCATGAAATTATTGAAGGTTTACAAAAAATTCCAGAACAAATTAAAAAAGTTTTGACATTAGAAGAATCAATTAAAAGTTTATGTACTGAAGAATTATCCACTCAAAAGTCTTTGTTATTATTGGGTAGAGGTTATCAACATGCTACTGCTTTAGAAGGTGCGTTAAAAATTAAAGAAATCTCTTATATTCATTCAGAAGGTGTCCTAGCTGGTGAGTTGAAACATGGTGTTTTAGCTTTGGTTGATGATCAATTACCAATTATTGCATTTGCTACAAGAGATTCATTGTTTCCAAAAGTCATAAATTCTATTGAACAAGTTACTGCAAGATCAGGTAGACCAATCATTATCAAAAACGAAGGTGATACTGGTATCAGCGCCGAGAGAGCTTTAGCTGTCTTGGAAGTCCCACAAACAGTTGATTGCTTACAAGGTTTATTGAATGTCATTCCATTACAATTGATTTCATATTGGTTGGCCGTCAATAAAGGTATTGATGTCGATTTCCCAAGAAATTTGGCTAAATCAGTTACTGTTGAATAAACGAATTTAACTCAATAATGATTGACTTTATTTCTACAATCTTTAGTTCTTTAGTTTTATATATCCCCCTAATTCTTTTTTGATTTTTTTGATGCGGTGACAGATTGGCCCAATTGAGCATGGCCACTCATCATCTCTACCTTGAGGTTAACTAGAAACAGTTTATTTTGTTTTAGATGCTAATGCATATTTTATACAATATTTATTTTTAATATCATTAATATCTTCATTATTAAGTCTATTCTTTACCCTAAATTTTGTATTACCTGAGCTCAACAAATTTTCCTGTTATAATGAAAAATGATTAGTATACCGAAATGGTTACATTTGAAGCAATATACCTCTTCGCGGGTAACTCAGGCTGCAAAAATTTAATAGTATATAAGGCCAAGAAAGAATGCATGATGTGTGATCTGTTTGGGAAATGATCAATTTTTGAACATTTACCAATCGGAAAAATGTAATGAAACCTGGTTAAATCCTTGATTATATTCCACTGTCTAGTTTCACAATCCTAACTTCGCTCTTTCTCACTCTTCTCGATCTAACCTTTTTGTCGGTTCTTGTATTTCTCCAACTATCAACTGCCCTTTGAATCAATCCTCTTTGATTTCTTATATCTGCGTTGAACCAAGCCAATACCCAACCCAATTCGTTACATTCTCTTTCATATCGACCTCTGTTACCTTTGTATTGTTCAACGGGGACCATGGCTCTAGGATAAATACAATTATCCTTCTTGAATTCTTCACTTAGCGTTGAAATATCGAATGGTGACGATGGTTTTCTCACTGTGAAGTTTTGAATGATTTTTTGCTTAGAGTAAGAGAATGTTATCAACTCATCTTTCGTCTCTCGGTCTATAACTACAATTGGCTTGGAGGCTGGTATTGGGCCTGATTGAGTTGTATGATTCAAATGGTCATCATGAATTTCACTTACATGAGAAGAAGATCTGGCTTTTGACTGTGGCTTGGTAATTTTGTATCCTGAGTGATGCTCATAGAAATGGAAATATCCTGTGTGGGGCAATACACTATGAGAATTAGCTATGCTATTTGGTAACGTTTGTTTTTCGTCTAATTTGAGTTTCGTTTGTGATTGATCTGCTAAATTGAGATTTGAATCCGACGGTAACGACGGAAATTCAGATCCTATGATATTATTCATTATAGGTTTTGAAGAATACTGAGGTGGGGGATAATACGATTGATGGGATTGAATTGTATTTTGTGTTGAATGCTGTGCTGCATTTTGAAATTGATGATTTACTGCTGGAGCCGGTTGAAATGTTTGATGCTGGAAGTTATAATGAGAAAATTGCTGTGGAATGAATTGTGCTTGTTGATGTTGATGTTGATTGATTAAAGAATGCTGTTGATAATTCCATTGTGATTGTCGCTGAGGGTGCTGAGGATACATATCTTGTGTTACCGAGACGTTATCGTTCAACGGCAAATCACTGTAGATCTCAGGGCCGTACTGAGTGATATTTTGTTGCAAAAATTGTGGAGGCGGCTGAGGATAAGGTATTTGAGTCGATGGTACTGATTGCGATGTGGAGGATTGATCATATAATGTATCATTAGCTGTATTCACTGGAGAATAGTTGGAATCTGTCACGTAAGGGTATAGATACGGCTGTTGTTGGCTTTGGTTTGGATAATTATTGTAGAAATTATTCTGATTCATTGTCATTAAAAATTTCGATTTTTCAATTGGATTAATTCTATAATAAAATGAAATAATAGCTTTCTATATTAATTGTTTAACAGAATAAAGTCTCTAAAAACTATGGAACAGTGGGAAAAAGTAATGTTTAGTCCAAATGACTTTCGGTAATACCCAGCACATAAATACTTTTATGATAACAAAAATTAATCAAACAGTTAATTAGGAATATATGGATAATGAGTAATACTAAGTGTAATCACTGAAAAACAAATGTGATGAGCGGTGAGCTACCTCAGCTAGGAGTCTAAGTGATTCGAAAAAAAAAAATAAAGAATTGGAAATGATTATCTTTTAAGTATTGAAAATCAAATGACAAATTGTCAATTGTCAATTAGCGAAAGCGGCAGTTTGGAATTTTAAGGACTTGATATTTATCTATGAACACTACTGGTGTCCATGAAGATATTTTTTGGATATTATATACCAATCAACATCTGATAAAACTGTATAATCTAATTTCGAAACTAGCTTACCGAAGGACAATTTTGTGGTGCGTGCGTTTTCAATTCATTGGAGCTTCGAAACTCTTGTCCCTGACGGAACTGTAAAATAATTTATGTGTGGTAGAGTGTCTCGTGCGTTCTAGGAGAATTAAACCCTGCCCTTATGCAGCTTTAAATGCTAGAGACCACATCCCTGGATTCAAGGCACACAGAATCCAGAGTCGAAAGTTTCGAGATTCGAGATTTGAATAATATGAGCATTGAGACTTAAGGTTTAAAGTTTAAGCATTAATCTTTAAAGTTTGTAGCTATAAAAGGCATGAACACCAATGCGCACTCTGCATAAGCATTTCCGCAAGAAATCCCAAAGGCTTCCCTGCATTATTATGGCTGGAAATACCAAAGTCTGGCCGCTAATCTCTATAGTCGTTGCAGCTTTCTACTGATATCTGGATTGTAAACAGAAGAAGGGGGTAAGTACGAAGAACTAAATAATAAATATTGAGAAACAACAGACTAAAGTCAAAAAAGAAAGCTTTTTCGCAAAGTTGAGAGTAAAAAATTTACAAATCACAAGCCAAATAATGGCAACAGGTTCAATCTGTCTACAAAGAGTACGCCGTGCGAGATAGATAAGAAAGCTAAAGACCAACGCCAAGACAATATAATAAACCAGGAATATATCTTACATGTCCCGAGATAATCTATATTTGGTATTTTGTGATTATTACCGGAAAAATAGAAACTACAAACTGAAGCTTTGCTATAGCAAAAACAAACTGCAATTTATCATTTCAAATGCCAATAATTCATCTTCGAAAAGATACCAATTTAGGAATATTATGGGTAATAGGGATGACTATGTTTTATTGTGGATCGTGAGTGTTGAAGTGGAGTCTCTTTTTTCTTTCAGGAGAAGAGAATATGCACAAAAAATGCGGTCATTCTCCTACATTCCATATTATTATGCGAGGGAAGGATCTTCTGCACCACAGAGCACAGTCGGGTTTCGGGAATAAAAAGTAAACCATGGAGAAAATCGGTAAGAATCGGTAAGACTAAAACCTTCTTTCAAATTCACACTGTGAGAAGACAGTATGTATCATGATAGGCTATTTGGAAATTGAAATTTCTACAGTATCACTATCAGTCATAAAAATGGTAAGACTCCATTCAATCTTGCATTCATGAATTGCTATTTGTAACTTGTAATTGGCTAATTATTTATAACTTATAAGTCATCCTTTCAAATAATTTTGGATCAATGAATATAAAGTATATGATGTTTCCCATATTCATGACTCAAGCAGCTATGAAATGCTTTAATAGTCAGTCAAGCAAATATCATGAAGAATATTTTTTATAGAGTGATTACCGTGCGATGTACCTCCTGAGCTAACCGGTCTCGTGCCTCTTTTCTCGATTTTCTTGATAGTAGCATCAGGAACTATACAACTTACAATCCTTGTATCTAGATTGAGCGCTGTAAAAAAAAAGGTTCATATGAATGATTTTAGCAATTATAAATGTATAGTTATGCAGTGAATGTTTTTATGATCTATATATTAACTCAATAATTAATATTTATGATTAATTAGAAAGTACTCAACCGCATTTAAAATGTTTTGTTTGTTCAAGTCCACTGTCCCTACATGCAATGTACTAGGTATCGACGCATAAAATATGTTTTTTTGGTGTTTTCATATATAGTAATGCGCTTTTATACTACTATTGCTTTGAATATCTTAATTTTTTATGATGATACTGTATAAATTATTTATTATATATATATCACGGAGCTGATCATTCAAATTGATTATTTACGAGGCTGACGTATATATTATTATAATAACATGCAATAGTGTTTTATAGTATCAAATTAATTATTATTTCAGATCGATTAATTGAAAGCCTAATTCATGACAAAACCAGAAAATGTCATTCAGTTTGCTGTAGATATAATTACCATGACTACTCTTTCGCTTATTATTTTGAGCAAGTTTAAAGCTCTGAAAGAATATAGAGATACATGAGTTTCTAGTACTAATCATACGGACTAAGGAAATAATAATAATAATAATTAATAAATGAATCAATGATAAAAAAAAAATATTGATAACCCAAATTTATAGCTCCAGTTTCTTTTCGGAGATATAATTTTATTTACGCAGCTATATAGCCTATTAGTAATTTCAGCATACAACTTATATAACGTCTAGAATTCAAGTTATTTATTTATAATTTAACTATATTGCTAAAAATACTTCTATACATATTATAACCATGTTATATAGCATTGGTAGAATACATTGATCTGCAAATATTGCATCAATCCAAAGAACGTCGTTATGTAGTTTATTTACCTTTTGAAAATACTCAACTAGATACGTCATACTAATTAATCCAAATCGTATGTAGTATAAATTATTCTTTATTCTGATAGTATTATAATTGGAGACACATAAACTATGTTACCAAAATTTTGATTGAAAACTAGTAAATATGAGGTGCAATACGTCAAATACGGCTCGACGACAATAACTAAAATGTGCAGATGTTATTTATCACGAGTTTTTGATAAAATATAATTATCGTTAAGTAAACTTCTGGATGTACTATAATTAAAATTGAGTCAAATCTATAACATTATTATTAAAATTGTGTTTTCATTTCTGTAATATCAAATTTAGCAAAGATTAAACGTCATGGCTTTTCGGCGTGCCTGAAAGTGTATCGATGCGGGGAATATTCCGGATTAACTTGTGAAAAAATTGCAAAATGCAAGATCTCAAGATGTCACTCCTACTTTATAGAATTCTGTTTCATTACTTCTTGTCATTTTATTAATTCATTTGCTGGTGGGCTTAAAGTTTACGCTAGTGATCCCGTTATTCCATGAATAATACAATTAATTGTAGTCCGCTTGAAATTGGAATATAACTTGGTCAAATATTCAATGAGATATCAATATGATGAGATACGGAAATGTAAAATATTATTTTCATGCAAAAATACGCAGCAAAATACAATATTTCTCGCTTATAGCAAGAAGCTGTTCTTCTTCAGTTGTCAAAGCTTAAATGATTGGCTTTGAACGAAATCTTGACTGGTAATTCTTGGCCCGCGAGTCGCACTCGTTGACCTTCAGCCTCTTATGTTCCAAAGTTTAAAAAAACAAGAGCTAGCCGTTTATCTCATTATTCTGTTATCCATACGACTCGCAAGTTTTGTCTACTGTCTCCTGCTGGCTCCTAAGTCCCAAGTGCTGACTCCTGGCTCCTGAGTTGTGAGATGTGACTAATCATTCCAAATGCTGTATTCTTTAACGCAGTGAAGCATATACATGAAGCTACATATTACTACATTTATCCTGGTAACTTTAGAGCTCAGTAGTCTACGCTCCACACTGAACAGCGCTGACTCTTGAGTATACAATTTATATTCTACGGTGTACAAAGTATAATTTATAGTATATACTCTTTAATATATACTGTACACCACATAGATGATTCATGATACAATACTCTACAAATCAAAATGAGTCATACATAAATACGTATAGAGAATAGGACTCAAAGAGATGGCAGGGATATCTTCCTTACTATCCACATCTATTATGCAGTATGCACTATGGGACGTGCGGTATGTGCTAGGACCAAACTTTGAGTTTTGAGGTGTTGTAACTTACACTGGAATATCTTGATATTGTGCTGGGCTTCAAGTGGCAGTTTTGTGACCCTTGATTCCTTTCAACTTTCAATTTTTTACTCTTATATGTTTGGCTTTCGTTGCGAATTGGCAGAATAGCAAAAACTCACGGGAAAATCAAAGATCTAAAGAAAATCTTTCCCAAAACTTATGATATTCAAGAAACAATCCGTGATTCCAAGATGGGTATATTATAAAATGTCTCCAGAATAATGAGTTTCCTCCCCTTCTCAACTACAGCTGTTTCATCAGTGCTGTTTTCCTACATTTTCTTTGAATATAATGTGATCAATAATCTGAAAACTAGTCCCTCAAATTTCAATTCTGTATCGCTACAAGGCCAAAATCAATTAAGTTATATTGTGTTCTTCTGGATTCCAGTAGACGCCATCCAACGACTAATAATTTCTATGAACACTTAAATAACTAGCATTTTTTTATATCTTCTATAATTAAATAGAAAACCATTTTTGTTTTGTATTTTCGGAGACAATTTAATCAAACATATTAGACCAAACATATTCAAGACAACGAATATTTACTACTATTAATATATAATTATCAAAATATTTATAAAATAACTGACCGGAGTCAGAACCCACTAAGAAAATTATGGAAAATATAGATGGTTGGCCTGTCGAATCGGAATATGCAAGTGTATTGAGCTTAATTATAACTTTTATAACTATCAGCAATAGTCTGTTGAATTTAAAAATTATTTTTGGCAAAGCGTATAATTTGAATTAAATTAAAATGTATTATGCAGTATGTATGTATGTATTCATGCACTTGTATGTACTATATTCTATGTGCCTGTAAATTGCAGCTACTGCGGAATTCCCCGATACTCATCGCACTCACGACAACTGCGATCATCGACTTCGTGTTTTTTTCCATTGGAGAAGGGATTCTATTATGATTGAAACTTAAACCCCGACCAGGCCGTGAAATGTTGTGGTTCAGCTTGAGCATTTCTAAGTCCTGGCTCCTGAGTCCTCAGTTTTGCGTTGAAGGAACTTTTGTTTGATGCTGTAAATTTTAGTTTGTGAATTAAGATTTGTTTTGTAGTCGAACTTACTCCTCGAACTCCCATTAGATCTACAGCTATGCAGTGGGTTACTTCCAACTAGACAGTGCCTAGTATTATGTACACTAGAAGAATGGATATTTCAGGGCAGTAAAAACTATCTTTTAGTCAGGTCCTATCTCTAAAACTTACTACTTACTACTTACCACCTGGTACCTACAACTTAATCACGCTAAAGTTTATTGCACCCGTCAAGCTAGCATTGAGGCCTATCCTGACTCCTGAGTCGATTGGGTTCATGGGCCACCCAGATTGTCTCTCATTATTACTATCTCACTTTCTTCTCGAGCTCGCAAGAATACCTTTGTAACATTAAAAAGGTACTGAGGGGTCAGTATTTTTATTCGGCCCATTAATACTGGCCATTGCCCATTGGCTAGGTTAATAGTACTTGCTAGTAGCTACTTCTGGTGTAGCACTGTCGGTGGACTCCCTGCTAAGTAGTAAGCACTGCTCAGCACTGGGGCGCACAGCACGGCGCTCGCTGCATTCTCCTAGGGCGTAATATTTCCCAATTACAAGAAAATTAATATTATTAGCAAAGATTAAAATATCATGCGCGAATTTAACCATTTTCATAATTACTAAAATTCTACGAAGTTCAAATTTAGATTTGGAATTAGGAGGAATGACAAACTAGAATACTGATCCTACGAGCAATTTACTCAAGTACAGTAATTCTTGGTTATTAATTCAATTGGATATTTATTTTACTCATAGGGCCTTCACTTTTAAATCTTTAACTTTTTGATTGACATTATCCTATCCCCATTGCCCCCTGGATTATTGTGTTTTTGTTTTTTGTTTTTTCCATATTAGTATCAATTCTGTTTGGACCGTGTTTTGTTTATCTTTGCTTTCGTTTCACATAATTTTAATCTATTTAAAGTCAAGACAAATTCATCAAATAATAACTCAAAACAATTATGTTCAGCTCAAGAAGGAAAAGTCAGCCAATATCTCAGCCTAGTGCCTTGCCAGGTGGTGTAAGTATTTCCATGATCTATCTTTAATGCTAGTACTAACCGTATAATAAACAGCAAAATGGAAATGTCAGTAGTAATGCTTTAGCAGCAGCGGGGGCTATAGGTATAGCTTTGAAGACAGGTCAACCTATCCCAAGATCAAATTCACTACAAAGAACTTCCAGCATTCAAAGAGCAAGTCTATCGAATGGCAGACCAGGCTCAAGATTAAGTAGTCTGAGCTCCTTTAGTACACTCCAATCCCAACAAAGAATTCCAAATCAAGGAGCTCCTCAAAGATCACAGTCATTGATTTCGCAAAAGAAAATTGTTAGTAAAAAATCAAATATCTCTTTACCACCGAAACCAATCCCCAAAACCATTAAAAAACATGTTCCTGGTCCTTATGGTTTAATCACAATTGAAGTCCCATTTGAGGAGGCCAACCCTACCGTAAATCAACAACAGCAATCACAACCGAAGAGAAGGATTAAACCAACCAATAGATCTTCTGATAATCATAGTATCAAATCCATTAATTCCAACACATCCAATTCAAGAAGATTGGCTTTTCAAGAATCTATACCTGAAGATGATGTACCACAATTCAATTCACCAACCAAGGGCCACCCTATAGTTTCAACTCAAGAACTTGGTGGGATTTCAGAACAAGAAGATCTAGAATTATTACAATCACACAAACAATCAGAAGAATCAGAAATACTGAAAGATTTATCAATCCAAGAAAAAGAAATCAACGATAAACTAAATTCTATTAATACAGAACTACAAGAACTTGAAAGTTTGACTGATGCACCATCAACTTCAAAAACTCAGTATTCAGATAACGAACAATCAACGATTGATACCGAAATCTCTGATGATGTTCACTTTAAACAAACTGAAAATGATGGTTTAAGTGAACCCTCAAAAATTACCAAAAACTCAATGGCCCAGCAATTACGTTCTACGATCCCACTCCTCTCAGTTCCAAATGGAGTAGCACGGTCTGTGGAACAAGAATCAATCATTGACACACAGGATGTTGTAACCAACAGTTCGATTTACTCAAGTGATGCAAATGAATCAGCTTCAACAAAACAAGAAATAAGTAATTCTGAGGTTCCATTAGAGAAAAATATTTCAGTATCTGAAATTCCGGAAAGATCCGTAAAAAGAGTTGCACCTAAAAAATCTGCATTGAAGATTAAATCAAATTCAAGTTTAAGTTTGAATGACCCAGTCACACAAATTAGTTCACCAAAGAATCCTGCCAATGCTGCTTATCTATCGTTGACTACTGCTGAAAATACAAGATTAAATGCAATAAACTCATCACAAACTTCAGCAAGATCAAGATCAAATTCCAGAGCAAGTGTAAATGTCACTTCCAAGATTCAGCAATCAAGGCCGCAATCTTCATATGAAAGGGAATCGCCAATCAAATCTAAGGGTCCAGAAAGACCACAATCTGTTGCCAACTTTAAGCAAGCTAAAAAACTAAACCAAACTCAAAGAACTTCAACCATTCCAAAATCAGTTTCAAATGCCGCAGCTTTAAATGCTACCCTTCAGAAAAAAGAAATTCCAAAGCCCAAACTTCAGCGTTCCTCTTCTTTCGAGAAAAACAGAAATGGTGAATCAAATGCTGGTTTCAAAAGAAAATCATTGAGAGATCCGAGTTTTGCTGCTGGCCCGCAAACTTTTGAATCAAACTTAGGTTTTTACAAAAATCAATCTGCAATCCAACAAAGACAACAACAAAATCAACCTAACAGGCAGCCAACGCAGAATAACACAATCCGAGAAAGCCCTCGAGAAGATGGTTTTAGATCAAGATTCGATGATTCAGACTCAGACTCGGAAGTTCCATTACACCACAATAGAAATGCTGCTACTCAACGATCTTTCCAACCACCGCCAACTAATTCAACATTAAGAAAACCAAAATCACATTTCTCTTTGAGATCGGCAAGTAATAGTGCTGCTGAAGCTTCACCTGCTAAATCACTACCTCCTAATAATGATCCGAGAAAGACCAGGTTTTTCAGTGATAATCTTCAACAACAACAATCTTTAAAACAGGATGAAAAGAAAAAATCAGGACTTGGAGGGAAATTGAAGAAATTGTTTGGAAGGTCAAATCATAAACAATAATCCATTAAAATGTGTAAAATAAATAATTTTTTATAAATAAATAAATAAACAAATAATCATATTTAATTTAGTGAATATATACTAGTGTACCAATCATGATAAGGAAAAACAAGTATCATATGCAGGACTTTATTGTTCTTTCCCATATATATCGTCTATTGTCGTAAATTGTAACATTCTATTATTTTAATCGCTATATTAATCAATGTTCAAACTCAATTAAATTTTCACTATGAGCTTCTGTGTTATTTAAAGTTAAGTCATTCATTCTTTCGATTAATTTATCATCTTTAGGAATTGGATGAGAATCACTAATATCATTAACCTGTAGCTCTGCATTGTTTAATAATTCATCAGTGATATAATCTTTATTCATATCAAACTCATCTTCCTCCTCCTCTTCTTCTGCATCATTAATAGAGTTCAATTTAGATTTTTCAGATTTAGTACTCTGGTTTTCGTTATTAGCTGTTGAATCCATACGACGACGGACTTGATTAGCAACCCTTCTACCATCTGCAATTAAGCCATCAAACATATCTCTCAAAACGCCGGATTTATTCGTCACTTTGGTTTCACGGTCTAAATGAATTTGTGAAAGTAAAGTTGAAGTGAACAAAAGTTCATAAGTTTCATCAGCTAAAACAACCATTCTAAAAGTTGGTAAATTTAAAGTCAATGGGTGATTTGGATCTAGTGCAGCATTGGCTTTTAAAGTCTTCTGATCTTTAGAATTACCCAGATCTATCAATTGAACATCTTCAACAGGCTGTGCATACTCAAATGCACGCCCTATAAAGTTACTTGCAGAAGACAAGTAACGTTCACCTTGCTCCCTCTGGAACAACTCTTTATTAATTTCAACCTCCGAAGGAAGATTAATTTTGTCATCTGAACCTGTTTGTTTCTTTTTAGAAATTATTTGGTCGGCAATATAATTTTCAATTGATTCCTGCGTCAACTTATCTAATATCAGGCCATCTTGCAATCTTTTCGTAAGATATAGGAGCCCTTCTGATATTTGTAATATTGTTTCTCTATCCACTTCCTCTGAGTTGTTTTCATCGTATATTTGAAAAAAGTTTGATATAGCCTCTAGTAGATCATCGTTGTAAAAATTGTCTAAGCCTTCAACAACATCTGTTAGTGTTAATTCACCTTGTTTTTGCCTATCCCAGTTTCTAAACAATCTATGTAAAAAATCATTTTCATTCTCATTGTAGTTGTATTCATCATCATGTAACACCCAATCACAAAATCCAGACAAAAATTCTCTAAATGTATCGAACGTCATTGTAGATGAGCCTATACCTAATGTGATATTATTGAGTGAAATGCATTCATAAAATCTATCATAAATATTTGAAAGATGCTCCGGTTTAAGATGTTTACATCTTGGCAAATTCCTAATTTGTGACTTCTTAATGAAACTTTCCACATTCGACATTATTGATGGTCTGTGCTTATTACGCTCTTTTGTGATCAAATCATCTGTGATGTTTGAAAATTCTTTGAATGCAACAATCAACAATTCTTGGAATTTGGTCAGTGATCTAAATTTTGGATCTGAAGAGGTTGGATGAGCTGAATCATCCAGTTGATTAAAATAGTCTTTCAAGATCGAAATGAAAGTTCCATCGTCATCAATTTCGAGTAACTCTTCACCATTGATTCGTAAAATGGCTAAAGCAACTTGAAATAATGTCTTTGGGCCATGAAGAAAAAAGATATCTATAATTCTGAAAGCAAATACCAATGGCATTGAGTTTAAAAATAATGATAAAAACCAAGGTAGTGAAACAACTGATAATTGAATATCATTTTTAGCAATATGGCTCCATAAAATAGGCATCGTCTTTTCAACTAGACTTTCAAACACTTTTTGATCTAATAATGTACCGTACATGGTTTTGGAATAGTAACCTGGAACATATCTCTCGCAGATAATTGATAACGTCCAGAAAGCTTGTTCTTCTGTCTGGAAAATCAATAATGCAGCAGCAACAATATTCATGGCTTGACAATATCCAACGTCAGGATTTTTCCAACTATAAGCTGTTAGAACTCTTCTTAATCTATTGATACCTTCTTCTGTTTGATATGCTGGATATTCGGGTAATGATCTGTTCAAATCCTTCTCGATCTCTTCAATAGCTACAGACTGTTTTCCTTCATTGTCTTCCAGAATTTTGTGATAGACTGACAAGTTTTCGAATCTCAAATACATAGCACCAGTGGTCAATTCCCACATTTCCCCTCTCAATCTACTTGGTAAACCAACTCTCAATAATTTGAAAAACATTTTTTGTCTAGATATGCTTAAATTTCTACCGTAACGTCTCAAATAATCAAACCACAGTCTCAATTTAGACTTATCTTTAAGCTTCCTCAAATCACCTGGAAACTTATAAATCAAACCTAGACCGCCTTCAGGTAATTTAATCTCATTCTTTTTTTCAGGATCAGTGGTGGAGTTTTTTTTAATTAGAAATTCAGAGTATAGTGTATCTAGAAACGGTTGTAGTTTCTTTGTGTTGGGGATGTTTGATTTTAGTTGAAGCTTTAAATTATGAGAAAATTGCTCTGACTTTGAACGAATACCAATAAACTGAATGAGAACTTTCAAATTATTGTGCGTGAGTATAGATAGAGCAAAAATATAGGATTTAGAAGGGATTCTTTCCACCTTCTTGATTGTTGATAGATTTGCAATAAAGACACATGATTTGTTGTCAAAACTGTCTCTGAATATCAAATAGTGGTGAGTTAAGTACAATTTACCAGAATAAACAATATTTGAATGTTCTTTATCTGATGATGTGTCTTCTTGAGAAACAATTAGGACTTCAGTATTAATTTCATCGACAATTGATTCAGACTCTGGTAATCTGAATTCTTCCCTAAATAACTCATCTTTAGTCAGTTTCTTTGGCTGATTTTGAGGTTTTGTATTGTCGAACAGTGAAATTGAGCTAGCCTTCTGACGCAAGGTGTTGAACAAAGACATATCTATCTCGAACTGATTCAATTGAATGAAGAAAACTAGATATAGTAATGAATGTTTACTATCAATTACTTATCATAGTCCATCCCATCCCTGTTTTGTACTGGTTAATTTGTTCTTTTGTTAATATTAGCAGTCCGCGAATTGCTAGCCTAATCTCACAGATCACAGCCTAATACCTGAAACCTGGCACCCGGCACGGTTTTACCCTGTTCGCAATAGAAGAACCGGGGAGCTATTAGCTAAGCCAATAATAAATTACTCGCATACTTTTTGATCCAGCTCCAGCTACTCATGTACTTTAAAAGTTAATACTACAAGATAAGCATGTTTGATAAAAAATTCCTAAAGGTTATATGTAGAGGGAATATTTAAGTGATTCTTGAGCCATTTCAATGGCAAACTGTGTTTGACTTTATTTTAAATCTGAATATTCGGGAAACACAAGCTTGTATGGATTAAATTGCACGATATCTATCTTGGACTCAATTGGATATTTATAATTTTTGCTAGTTTTCAGACCAACAAAAAGTTTAACCAGAGTGTGAGTAAAGTATCTCCTTGAATGAATAGGCACCAGGATAATAGAATCTTTTAAATTTGCCCCGTCTGAAAAAACAGCAACTAATGGATTGAACCCAACTTTGTAATAGTCAAATTTTTGAAAGAAACTGATCTCGATTGCCTTGACACCATTTGGCTCAGCTAACATTCCACTTAAAAATTCATTCAATTCTATCAAAATTTGCAGATATTCTTCCCCGTCTAGCTTTTGCTTTTTCGATGCCGAGTCATTTAGATCATGAGTGAAAATTTTTAGAAAATTCAATCGTTTTTCATTTTCTTCCATCATCTTAAAATCTTTGTTAGATGGGAATTGGACCATATCATTCAATTCATCTGGTAATACAGTCACCTTACCTACATTCTCACTGAGTAGAAAATCTTTCAGTTTAAGAATCAAATTTCTACATTTTTGGACCAATTCATCTACTGACATTTTTGGATCCTTAGCTACAAACATTTGGTAATTGGTGGTAAAATAACTGTTTGTACGTTTTACTTTGGCCATAAAACTCAAAATATCTAATGTTTTATCTGAATCTGTGTGTTTGATATCGCTCAATGTTCGCTCTTCGAAATATTTCAAGCTTGGTGAGAATAAAAAGTTTTTATCCTGCTTTTGATCATGAAGATAGAAGAACTTAGGATCACAGCTTCTGAAATCTGACACCTTTGAATCATCAATAAATGTGCAGCTTACGGTAGGTCTGTTTTCTGTTGAATCCTTGAATATTCCGATAAAGCGACTATAGTGTTTCTTTCTTAATGATTGAATTGACATATTTGTTCTTTTGACGCTTTGTTGGGTTTCAAGCTACGGCTTATGAAGATAAATATAATCAAACGAAATTCTTTAAAAATATTGGAATTATTGTGCAATATATAGTTCTTTTCTTTTCTTTTCTTTGAAATGAAAATCTTTCAAGAATGGTCTAGAAAAACATATTTGAGATCATAGAATCAAAAGTTTTTGAGATCTCATATGAGAATTTCAGGACAATCATAAATTAAAGTCTTGGGTGAGGAATTAAATCAAGCCAATCAAATATGATCAAACTTTACTTTCAGTGTGAACTTTACCTATTAAAGGTCCCAAATTGGACAAACAGACATTAATTCACAGTGATTTTACCCTCCGAAGTGTGACGATTTAAATTTTAAGCATGAATGGCTAAACCTTCAACGTCACATTGATACAAACATTCAATTTATTGTTCCATTGAGTAATTTTTATTTGAAATCGTGATATTCTTAAGCACTATTATCCATTTCACCTTTTGACCACTCGTTCTGCCTCTAAAGTTTTCTGTTTTGCAAAGGCTTTTGTTCAATAGCGATTAGTAACGCCATTCTTGAAATCTTCTAAGAATTTGATAAGCATGAAAGATATACACATTGTATCTTTTTTCAACAATTTTCACAAGTTCTGAATTGAAACAGAATACTTTCCGGATAATTTCTAGTATTAGGGAATACATGAAATTATTAAAGACTGCAATGCGGGCTTCTTCATGAAAACACAGAGATGTACTCGTTAAGTTAATTTCCAATGCTGTAATTTGAAAACAGAAAAGTTAATTCTCATTAATATAAAACATTTCATATTTACAAATGATATTCAAGATTACTTTCAGTTGTCTTTTACTTTGTACTCCTCTCTTTTCTTTCTCTAAGCCTGAATATATCTTGGAAGGAAGTTGGGCGGCAAAAAGTATTATCTTTAATTTCAAATATCTATAATATGGATGGACAACATGAAAAATATCATCATTACTTGATCGAATCCATCAAAAACAATACCAAAATTGAATTGAAATTCACAGGTGATATCAATTTGGCACAGTTTAGACGGTGTGATCCAAAAATGTTTTATTTCCATAATCAATATAATGACAATCATCTTGTAGCTACTTATGCACTAAAAAGATTCATAGATTACGAATTTGAGGAACTTGAGCCTCAGGATAAACTCAAATCACTGGATCTCTTTACATTCAACGTTAGACTCTCAAACAGCTCGGCATATTCCACTTCAAACTATCAAATGTTCTTAATAAAAGATCCTGAGATGAGTGTTAATAGATTGTCAGAGAGATGTAGCTCTTTGGTAAAACAGTTAATAGGTTCAACTTGTAGAGGGGAATGTAAGCGCAAAAGTCTTCCATCAGAAATTGATGAATCGTTTTTGATACCCACAAATAAAGAATTTTCATCCATGCAGAGAAGAGAAATTTCTCAAAATTATATGAAGTTATTCAGCTTTGATCTCAAAAATCATCAAGGATGTTTGTCGAAATTAGGAAGGGATGATTTTATCCAAATTTTGCTTGGTTTGAATGATTTCTTTAGCTCATTTGAAGATAAAGATATTCTTCAAAGGCAGTTCTTTCAATCCTACAACTATTATTCCATTGGGGATTTATTCAGAGTCCCATATAGTGACCCATATGAGATGGACTTCAAAGATCGATTCTTTCTTGTGCCAGAAAATAGTACAAAGTACTTCAACAAAAAACTGCTGGGTGCATTCATTAATCTGAAGAATAGAAAGAAGTTCCCATTAGAATTCAAAATTGATCTCCAAATATTCGATACACATAGATTCACTATCTCAAAAAAAAAAAACCGAGGACTTAGAGGGATCCCTTTTATACTCTAAAAGTTCAGGAGCTAGTATATTAAAATTGAATAGTGGCTACTAATTTGATATTTTATAGTTTCTGGACCGATGAGCGTTTATTCTATTATAATACCAGAGTCTTGTTCAATCTCCTCGTAGACAGTTACCATATCTTCGAATCCAATCCTTGGATAACTAGCCAAAGTAATCAATTTCAAGGTTTGTACATAATGCTTTATAAAAATTTCACTGTTTGAGCCTAATTGAATACCTTGTCTGTAAGCGTTTGCTAGAGGATAAAACCATTGGTGAGCAATTTTAGAGAATTTATTGATTTTAGTTTTTTTCAAAGGCTTAGTTAATCTTGAAGATTTTCTAATGACTTGACCCTGTGATAGATTGTCGCTTGGTAATTCTTCGATTTTTGGACCAGTAATTTCTAACTTTTCAAAAGAATTTGGCAATTCTTTCGTGGGAAATGCAAATTTCGGTTTAGAAACAAAGTCATCTTCCTCTCCGCTCAACTCTCTAGCTGCCAATGAAATAGATGATAATATGATCATACGCTGCTGTAGCGAGCAATCACCAGTAAAAAGAACGTCCAACACGGTATTAATTGATTTGGGATATGTTACTAGAACTGAAACGATAGCATTTATCTTTATTTGTTCAAAGTTATTTTCATCAAATTTATTAATCAGACCAACTAGTACTGAAACTAACTCAGGGGAGTAGTACTCAATTTCAAATTCAAATGAAGATTTTTGCCGTACCAAATTTATGGTTATAGATAGCAGATTCGTTATGGATGTGATATTGTTGGCTTGAAATCTTGAAATCAAATCTTTCAAAAAAACAGGGTCACTCTCTTCATTTTCCGAGTATTCTTCATCATCATCAGAATCCACAATGGTTTCCTTCTTTGGTATGGTAACTATACCAGTATCGTCATTTGAAGATATTAATGAATCGAAATCAATGATATCTGTTAGGCCAACATTCAGCTTAGTGATATTGTATATAGGATCGGCTTTAGTTTCATCATCTATCTCATACTTCACTTCTCCATTACTTATTTCTTTAGCTAAAATCATAAGTAAATTTCTCAGTTTAGCATCATTTAGTTCTAATTTTTTTGATATACCATTCAGAAACCATTCATCTCTCGAGATTTTTGACTTTTCCTCCTTTGATAATATCTTAGATAATGAGATGAGTTGAAAAGTAAACAACTGTTGAACTGGAATCTCTATAGATGAAGTGTAGCTATCATTTCCCCATATATTCAGTAACTTTTCTAAATGTTGAACCTTTTCGTCAATCAAAATAGATACAAATTGCTTCAATAATAGATTCGATGATTCAGCAGAATATTTAATCAGTTGAAATTCTATTTCTTTAATATTTAATTGATGAAATATCTTTATATATGAATCAAAGTTTTTCAAATTCAAATACTTACCTAACACAAAGGGAATGAAAAATTTTAGCAAAAATTCTCTCTTCTGCAACGAATTCATACTATTAAAAATTTTCTTTAAATAATCCAAATTATCTTTCTTTAAAAAAAAATTAAAAAATGTAATACTTGATTCAATTGGATGCAAAGATAAATATTTCAATATGAATTCATTAGGTACGTTGATGTTTTGAATATAACAGTTTAGTAATTGGTGGACTAAGATATTCAAATAATCCTTCACATCCAAATCTTTACCAAAAGAATTTAAAATTTTACTACCAAATA
Source organism: Waltiozyma mucosa (assembly GCA_030581415.1). Lineage (NCBI taxonomy): Eukaryota > Fungi > Ascomycota > Saccharomycetes > Phaffomycetales > Wickerhamomycetaceae > Waltiozyma > Waltiozyma mucosa. The sequence goes on from JAKTTK010000001.1 coordinate 244,486, forward strand.
CTAATATACCGATTTGATCTGTTTCAAATCTTTTACTATTGGAATTCTCTATCAAAGTTGAAAGGGAGTCATTCATAAGTAATAAATCTTTTAGAAACAATCTATATATCTCAAGATTTGTGATCTTTATTTGATTTAATAAATTGTTGATCGCATTAACGGAAAGAAAGCATCTTTTGATCATCAATTGTGAAACCTTTGATAACTTTTTATATACTGGTAAAATATATTTGATTAAAGTGTTCAAAAACTTGAGTTGTGTTGTTATTGATTTTGTCTTCAAAGCATTATAATTTGTAATAGCCTGATTAATTTGTTTTTGAGTTGGTGAATCTTGCAACAATTTGATATCACTCTCAATATTTATAGTCGCATGATGATTATCGGCCATATTATATTATTGGTCATTGAATTGTATAATCAGTTTTAGATTTCTTTCTTTTAGTGTTTTCGAAGCACTAACTCTGTTGGTATATTATTCAAGAGATGTTACTTTACATAGGGCGCGGAAAGCTAAAAAGAATCATGAACCGCCCGATATAAACAAACGCTTTGATCCAGTCACCAAACGTTAAGGCTACAAGATAAAGAATCAGTAATTACTCTTAATTTAATTTCATTTTATTTTCTCATATACTAATGTGTTTAGTCTTTCTTTCAAATACAAGATCTATACGCCATTTCTGTAATTTTATAGATCATGCGCTTAACCTGGAAATATCAAAAGCATTTCGGCGTATTAAAGTAATTGAATCCTGATCCTCCTTTGAGCTTTGATCTTTATGAGCTGTTATAACATTACTTGCTACCACTTTTTTGGAATTAATTTCAAGTTCAATTGGATATTTAAATTTTGAGGAATTCTTCCCCATAATAATTCTTTGAAGTAATTTTGAATTAATGGCATTTTTATATTGGTTTGGAACTAAAAAAAAACAATCTGTAAATCTAGCGTTGAACTCAGAAGCTTCTAAGCTAGGTGGGTTTTCGATTTTAAAGAAATTGAATTTTTGGAAAAAATTCTTCTCGACTAGTAATTCACATTTTTGCAAAATAATAGATTTAAAAAATTCATTCAATTGAATTAATATTTGAATATATTCTTCCCTATTGATTTTAATTTTATATTCACCTGGATGTTTAATATCAAAAGTAAATATTTTAACAAAGTTAGAAATTTCTCCTCTTTCTTCCAACAATTTGAAACCAGCATTTGTAGGCATCAATATCATTTCATTTACTTCATAAGGTAAATATGATTGTGATTCAATATCTCTTTTAGATTGCATTAATTCGTGGATTATCTCCTTCAATCTTTGTGATAATTTGTTGATGGACATAGAAGGATCTTTAACCATAAATAACTGATAACTGGTACCGAAATAATCTTCAGAGCGCTTAATCCTAGATATAAATGTGAAAACATCTAAAATCTTCTCTGATCCCTGATAATCAGCAATTGAGGTTTCCAGGCAATCATTTTCTACTGTATTATCTGTACAACGTCTCTTTTGGCATACTTCATTATTGTGGAAATAATAAGCTTTTGGATTATGAATATTTCTAAAACTATCAACTCTTGAAGACCCCAAAAATTTACATGAAACATTAATTGATTTCGTAATTGATTGAGCACCGTGTGGTGTGAATGGATGTAAATTTGCTAGTTTGGCTGATTGAGTTGGCATAGTCTTATTTTGAGATGTTCACTTGGCAAAATTGAAGAGATAACATTATGGAAAAGAACTGGAAAACATATGGTATCTATGAATTAATTTATAGTTGATCCCCCAATTCAATTTTAGTATATAAAAAATTCATGAATTGAAATTTATTCTGTTTAATAATTAATAATTTGGATAAGATCAATTTATAATGTTGAAAAATTAACTAAATTTATAAATTATAACTATTAATTTCAATATAATTATGATAATTTAAATAATTTGAGATGTTTAAGATTAATTAACTGTGATTATATAATGTGACACGTGAAAAATCTGGAAATTATTATATTTATGTTTATATTTATATATAATTCAAGCAGTAATCGCAAAACAAGTTACTAATATAATATATAACTATGTATTGAAATAACGTCTATTAGCTACAACTAAAACAAGAAAAAAGTACTGTCTCGATTCAAATGAGTAGAGATTCTGTAGAAAATAAATTAAGTGAAGTTCCAAACATCATGCAAAAAAAATTATAACCGACCCCAGGCAGGATTGAACTGCCGATCTTGCGATTAACAGTCGCACGCCTTAACCAGCTTGGCCATGGAGTCAATAGTTATTTCACGTCAGGATGTTAGATTTTTCTTACTTCCACTTGATGACATAAGCTATGTACCCGCCAGTAAGATGTCGGTTATATAGTTTAGAAAAATATAATATATGTTTACAGTATAAAAAAAAAAAAAAAATCGGTTAGTCGACGTTGTGTATCGTCGACGTATTCTCTGGGTATAAATATAGTTCGTCGGTCCGTTATTCAGTTTATAGTTTTTGTTATATATTTATACAATCAACCAAAATATAGATCAGTTTCCAACCTATATACTTTCGTATACTTTAGTTATAAGTTAACTATAGGAACGAGTTGAGCCAATATCCTTATATTTCATTGGCCAGCTCAGCAGCTAGGGTAATCTACAATTCATTTGATTATGTAATCTTCACAATAAAATATTAATTATTATTAAAAGGTAGCTTTTTGTCACATTATTTTGCGACAAATTTCGATTGATTAGAAGTGGAATATTTACGGGGTAATAGAGAATCAAAAAACTAGTTAATGGCTTCTTAACGACATAATTAATTATAGCTGACGCATAGGGGATGTGGGATCCTGATGTAAATTAATTTATTGTGTTTAAATTAAATTATTCATCTGACGTAGATAAATATAATTTGTTGATATTTTGAGCCGCGCCCGCCCAGATTAGTTGACATATAATTGAGTATTTTATATTATACGTCATGAATTATATATATATTATATATATTATATATATATATATAACTACAATCTCAAAACAGTTACTATACTGAATTGAATATCTTAATATAATAAACAAGTATCATAAGATAATATAAAACTAAAAGATCATATTACAAAAGTAATAGTTTTATTGAAATTAAACAAGATATTAGCTGTTTATAATAATAAAGGAGCTTGGAAGTCCACTTCATGATACAACCACTCACATTTAAAATATAGTATATATGGTTGATTACATGGCTCATCAGTAATACTGAACCATTATATTGTTCTGAGCTACCCTTTAACTTTGTTTTTATAAAGCTGTTTTATTTGATTATTTTGATATAATTGAAAGCAATTTTGCTTATCTTTTAAAATTCACACCTGAGGAGAGAGAGAGAAAAAAACACCTTATTTCCATCATACTTTCCGATATTGCAGATTGTTCAAACTTTTATAGTACCCTTTACATCCCCTATTGTTACCAACCCATCAAACCAGAATATTCAAAATTTATTCATATCCCACCAAAATTAGCTAGGAGTTCCTTAATCAATTCAAAAATGTCAAATCAAAAAATAAATTTGCTCCCGAATGATTATTTGAGCATTAAATTTACAAACTTGAATGAATTGAGTCTATGGGTTAAAAATCTAGTAGAAACTCCAGACAATTCCCCTATAGATATTTTCAGAATTCCAAGAGAGCGATTATCTAATTATAAACAATCAATAAAGGAGAGACAAGGCCAGAAACTTATTGTGTGTCATGATTTCAAAGGAAACTACGTGACAAATGAAGATGAATCACCAATTGGATATTTCCCGCATTATTCTGGTGATCATTATTTTTTACAATATCCATCATTAGTTGACATATTTATTTATTTTTCTCATAATAGGGTATCAGTTCCACCAGTCTCATGGACTAATTCCTTGCATAAACAAGGTATTTTATCATTGGGAACGATAATAATTGAAGGTTTTAATTTTATGGAAATGGATAGATTAGTAGAGAAAAATGATAATGGTGAGTTCATATATGTCAATTATTTAACAATTTTAGCTCAGCATTATGGATTTGATGGATGGTTTATAATACAGAATCCCATTTTACAGCGTCTAATAATTCCAAAAATTTGATTTATTTCACTGAGGCACTAAAATCTAAACTTCATTCAAACATACCAGACTCAAAAGTTGTATGGTACGATTCATTTATTTCATCTGAAAATAGAATTAGGTATCAAAATGGTGTCACTGAATTAAACTACCCTCATTTCGATTCTTCTGATTTATTTTTCACAAACTATTGGTGGGATGAAAATAATCTCAAATCAAATGTTTCTAAAATTGGATTTGAAGGTGTGAAACGGAAACTTTTTGTGGGTATTGATATATGGGGGAGAGGATCTAAAGTAGGAAATGGAGGTTTCGAAACTGGATTGGCTATGGATCTTCTTAGACAATATTCAAGTAATATTGCATTATTTGCACCAGCTTGGACTTATGAAACTGCTCAATCGCAAGAGGAATTTTTGAATAACGATCAAACATTTTGGAAAAATGGTGTTACTAATGAAACTCCTGGGGGTAGCGTTGCAACGTTCATACAACCACGATTAACGCCCGTTTTTACAGATTCTAATGGGATTTTTAAGTTCTATACAAATTTCAACCAAGGTGAAGGAAAGGGTTTTAGAATTGAGGGGAAATCTATCTTTGATGATTTTTGGGTTAATGGATCATTACAGTCTTATATTCCAGCAATTTTGAGTAAAGAATATGTCGAAATAAATAAATCAGATGCCTTTAACGGAGGTAGCTCTTTGAAAATAATTCACAAAACTACCAAGACCTTTGAAGATTCATCATCGAAAAATTTGTATAAATTATTTCAATTTGATCAAGAGATTATTCAAGATTTTGTTGAACTATCATTTAGTTATAAGTCGATTACTGAATTACCCAAAAATTCTTTATTTCAGATTGAACTTACATATTATATTGAACGTCGCTATAAAACAATTTCGAAAGTCCGAGAAGGTGTTCTTGCTGTTCCCTTATCAACAAAGCATCAGTGGAAGCAAATCAACGTTTCTCTGGCTAAGCCTCGCTTATTTCAAAGAGAACATTTCATCTTATCTGGTGTTCAGTTACGATTTGTTCCGGATAAATCACTAGACTCTCTAGACAGCTCTTGGGTTATGATACCAAAACTCAATTCAAAAACTCATGAGATCTATGAATTATTATTAGGTGATTTGTCTATTCAAACTATTGAATCGAAAACTAATCCTATCTCCTTCATTTCAAAAAGGGAAGTTAAAGGTGGTGAAGTTGTTATAACTTGGAATGATGATTATGAAAATGTCTTATATTGGTTAGTCTATGTCAATGGGAAATTGGAAACTGTTAGTGCATCAGCCTCATGGGTTTTAAACAAAACCGATAGAGTTCGTATTGATGTATTTACACGGGATGGAAAAGTATTGAAAGGTTCCAATTTATTTGTTTAAAAAGAAATTTTAATGTCTAATTTTGTGCTTTTAGAATTCCTAATGTATTATAATTGAAATATTAAATTCGTTTCAAATTCAAGACCCCAGTGGCTTAAGCATAGACAATAATGTTCTAGTAATAATTTCAACTCCTCAATTTCATCAAGAAATTCTAGTCTGGCAATTCTTTTAAGATCTTCTGGAGCTAGCCAATTATTTAAGATATTGAACAAATTATCAATCTTGACATATTGAAACCCAATATTCCGAAATCTCTCTTGATATTTTTCTAAGGTATTGTATTTTAATAATGTATCCAATGATAAATTTCTCATTTTCAAGTTATCAATCATGACATTACCGAAACTATCATCCCCTCCTAATGGATCATATACTACAAACACACCTTGAGAGATATTTCTATGAATTGCTAAAAGCAATTTGTCTGCTTCATCTGATGATAAGTAGCATAGCATACATTCTGAAAGTATTAAAGTTGGCTTTTCTGGAAGTTTCCTTAGAAATTCTCCAAAATCTGTACTGTTTCTTAAATCAAATGGCAATAATTGATATCTAGAAGCTAAAATCCCTTCGTTACTCAACTCTTTATAAAACTCATCCAGATTAGAATGTTGATGGAACGGTATATCTAAAGATTCTGCCAATTCTTTGTCATCCAGTATTATTGCCTTCTTGAATTTGATTGAATCAGGAAAATCTACTTCTATTATATCCAAGTTATTATGTTGCTTTGCTAATGAAAAACTTCTGGTATCACTACCTGCTCCTAAATTTATAATTCTCACATCTCTACCGTTGAATTTCTCTAGGAAATTTTCGATTATAATATCGATTGACTTTATTCTAATATAAGTTCCTCTATTTATCACCGGAAACTTGGTCTTTACTAGCGAACTCAGTACTCTTCTTGGGGATTTGTTATCAAATTTCAAGAACTTTTGGAATCCTTGAACAATGTTTGAAATATATGGGTCTTTGATATACTGTTTTGAGGCGATTGAATAGCGGCATGATAATGCATCATGATCAGTTGATCTAATTATCTGTAAATTCATTTTGTATTCTCTGTAAAGAGAACGTTTCCAGTATATGAACAATCGTTTTTTTTTTTTATGATTAGTTTTAAATTGTATCTTTAAATGAAACCACAGCTTATATATTCAAATATACAACACCTATGAACTGAAAATAGGAAGGATATTGTATTTCAATTAACGTCTGCTATTATATTTAGATCATTAACCACCAAAGCCAGTTATTGTTCTTATTATTATTATTAATTGTTATTGTCATTAAAATAGTACCTTCTATAATGTCTAAATCAGGTATATTTCCTAATACATATATTCTTGTACAATAATTTTCTCAGCTTTGGCATTTTTTTTTTTTCTTTGTTATTTTCAAAAAAAAACTACAATCGCGTCTGGAAAGAAACGAACAACAAAGTGTATTTCAAAATTAATCAAAAAAATTATTAATAGAATAAGGATTGTAATTGATTGAGTTAAATAGGACAGCATACAACCACAATGAAATATTCAATTAGATTGATTCTATTCCTTGCCACATTAATTAGTTCTGTCTATTCTTTGCATTTGAACATTGAAGCCGTCGAAGAGACAAGGCCTCCAGTTTGTGTACGTGATTTCGTAACTGAAGGTCAACTTGTTGTTGTTAATATCCAATCATCAGGTAATCAAGGCGACGGTCAACATTTAAGCTTCTACATTAGAGATACAGTTGGTAATGAATATAGAAAGAAGAAAGATTTTGCAGGTGAAGTAAGAGTCGCTTTCACAGCTCATGCATCAGCTGCTTTTGATGTCTGTTTCGTCAATGTTTTGCAAAGAAGATATTCACAACTCTCAAGAGATATTGAACTAGATATTGAAGCTGGATCAGCTGCAAGAGATTGGAATGCTATTCAAGCTGCTGAGAAATTAAAACCTGTGGAAGTCGAATTAAGAAAAGTTGAGGAATTAACTGATGAAATTGTTAATGAATTAGAGTACTTGAAAGCTAGAGAGGAAAGATTAAGAGATACTAATGAATCCACAAATAGAAGAGTTAGAAACTTCTCCATCATTATCATCATTTCATTGATTGCTCTAGGTGTCTGGCAAGTCGCCTACCTGCGTAATTACTTCAAATCGAAACATATCATTTAAATGTGTAATCATCAGTTGTACAATATTATAAATATAAAAACCAAATCAAAATTTTCTTTATTCCCTATGTCGTAAGCTCTCCCATTTTTCCCATTATGTATGCAAAGTCGACAATTGTTAAATTAACTGTATTTTGTCCATTGACATTAATCATTCCGAGCAATAATCTGTCATCCAAATTTAGTTTTAATTCATTATTCAACTTTATTAGATCCACCAGATTTATATGTTCCTTTGTCGTTTTCAATTCATATCTAAGTAAGTTCCAAGTCTCAATTATAATATCCTTGTTATCTCTGAATTTTATCAATTGAAAAGAATTCAATAACAATTTATCAAAATCAATGATGTCAGTTCCCTCTACTGTTAAATCATTGATATAGAGATTATTCTTTGTAAACAATTTCGGTATCTCCAAATCTTTCAAATACCTAGGTATACTCTTTAAAGTCATATCTGATTCTAGTGAGTACTGCGAATATTTATCTAGTATTTCATCTTCAATTTCTGTAGGAATTTTATCTGGTGATGTAAACTCCTCAATAGATCTTTTCGTTATGTGACTTTTAGCTTTAGCCTATAGTCTGTTAGTCAAACTTATTTAGTACTTTGAAATAGGTAATTATCATACCATTTTGATCTCTATGAGGTTTATAGCTCACCTCTTCATCTTTCTATCTACCTCTTTTCCCAAAGTCTGAAGCATAGTTTTACTATATAAGTTATCTCCGATATTATTGCCAGTTGAAATTTTATTCAAAGTTTGGCCTTTCGGGACTTGAAAATTCACGTAAAATTTCATCATACAAAGCTCTTAGGTCCAACTGCAGCACATATATCTGACATATATTTAATTATATTCATAACGATAGAGAAGAATCAGTTATAAAAATTTTACTGTTTTAGGTTTTGACTCCATATCGATTGTCGAATATCTGTATTTTATTTGTGTTTTATTTTTATATACTTAAAAAAATCAAAGACTAATTAACATTAAAGGACTAAGCCATCAAAATTTTTCTCACTAGGAGGTCAATTTTATTAATTTATTTATGAATTTTGTTTTGAATTTTGATAATATTGCACAAAGAGATAAGGAACATGATCAAATGTTACTCTGGTTTTTGTATTTATAATGCTTCAGAGAATCCTGAAACAACGTTTTTGGCGAAACCGCCTTCTTTTGCAGCAAGCTCATAGTATGAATAAATAGTGGTGACAGCTAATAAAATTGAGGTACCAGAGCCCAAGGTACCTAATAAATCACAAGTGACTGAAAGGGCACCAATTGAGGCACCACCAAATGCAGCAGCTGTTGGAATGATTCTTTTCAATTCTTTGTAAACTGAAGTTTCACGTTGACCAGCAATGACTAAACCTTGTTCTTTGAATTGTTTTGCAACATCTCTTGGTGATGATCCAGAAATTTCGATCCAAGTTTTCGAGAACAAGGCACAAACTGATAAGACAAAACTAACATAAATCACAGTTTTGATTGGGTCTAATAAGGCTTCGGCCAATGAGAATGGTGGCTGGATGTAATAAGCAATACCACTGACAGCAAACAATTGCACAGAGTTTTGTCCAGCATCCCAAACACCTAATAATCTAATGATTGGATTTGATGGGAATCTTTGGAATAACATTTGGGAGATGATGAAAAAGTTTGAGGTTAAAGCACTTTGTAACATAATTGGAGTGTTTGAGGTATAGAACAATTTAATTGGGTATAATCCATATGGACCTCTTTGTCTAGTGGATCTAACAGGGATTTCGTAACGGAAGCCTTGTAAGTAGACGACCAAGAAGAAAACGACAAAAGTAGCTAGTAATTGGAATAAGTTTGGTAGGTTTTGTCTATAGAAAGCTTCAATTACAGCTCTTCTTTTATCTTTCTTGGTGGCAATTAAGTGGAAAAAGTTAACAACAGCACCGTCAAATTCTTCACCACGGCCAGTGTTAACAGTAGTTGGAGCAAAAGCTTTCCAGAAAATTTGTTCACAAATATTGGTGGCCATAAATAATGAGATACCTGAACCTAAACCGTATCCTTTTTGTAATAATTCATCCAATAAAATGACAATAATACCAGCAAAGACTAATTGTAATATTAATAAGAAACAAACACCGACACCTAAATCGCTTGGTTTACCATAAATACCGGTCAAAACATAAACAGTTGCTTGACCAATTGATAATAATACGGCGAATAATTTTTGAGCGGTTTGAAAGGCTTCTCTATCAGATTTTGATTCCAAGTTGATTTGTAATAGTTGAGTACCTTGTAACAATTGGAAAACCATACCTGATGAGACAATCGGAGAAATACCTAATTCCATTAAAGTACCTCTATTTGAGGCTAACATCATTCTTAGCCAGTATAAAGGGTCTGAAGATTCTGATGATACAATACCATATAGTGGAATTTCAGACATTACTAAAAAGATAAATAAAGTGATACCAGTCCAGATCAATTTTTGGTTGAATGCAACTTTTCTTTCAGGAGCACTGACTTCTGGAAGAAACCCCGTGAATGGTTTCACAAGATCTAAAACACGGAAACTACTCATAGTTGATTGATGGAGCGAGAAGAAGGTGAAGGAGGGAAGTGGTATATAGTGAATTGAGTAATTGATTTAAAAAAGAATAAAAGTCAGCTAAGTTATGATGATGGATGTGTGTGTGTTTGTATGAAACTTACAAAACGTAATTGACACGAAACCAAACAAAAAATCTCAGAATGGACGAATTTTAAGCGCGACTGTCGAATTAAGTACCAGCATAAAAATTTCACAGCAGAGAGTTTTAACTCGGATTGCTAGTTTACAAAGGAAAATAAAGGAAACAAAAAAAAAAAAAAAAAAAAAAAAAAAAAAAAAAAAAACAAAAAAGATTAACATTGAAGTCATATATTTATTTAATAAGTACTAAAATCAAAAAATTTGTCACTACAAACTTATTTTATATTTCTACATTATTCAACTTACAAATATAATAGAAAAATTTATATAATTAAATAAACAAATCATTATTCGCGTTTTAAAAAAAAAAAAAAAAAGTTTAAAAAAAAAAAAATAGTGGGAGTAATTTCATATAATATAATATAAAATACGTTCGCGATTGAAATAAAATCAGTAAGCGCCCAACAGCTATAATTACCAGATCAGTACAAACTTATTATTGAAATAATTCTAAACTCATTAGCTAAGATATACAGATACGAAATCATTAGAATACTATAGACCAGAAATTTAGAATTAGATTCAATTATATTCAGATGAGCTTGATTAGTCGGAAACGAATTTTAATATAAGTTATGAATTAATATACTTCTATTTGTATTTTGTATTTGTTATCTAAATCTCTCGGTCATATAATGTCTTTTTCACAATGAAATCCCCTTTTTAACCTCCATAATTCTTCCCAAAAGAATAATCAAAACGGCTCCACCAACAAATGAAGATAAAATCATTTTAAATAAATCACCTAAACATCCACCCTTTGCACCATCTATCAGGCAGTTGCTTTCAAAAATATGGGCAAATATCATGTTGAAACCTGAACCACCTATAGCAGGAGCCACCATAAAACTACCCCAACACGATCCAAATAGTTCGGAACCCCAAATTGAAAGAACAATGGTTGGGAATAGAGTAAAGAGTCCACCATAAGTAAAACCTGATAAAATACTTATTATTTGAAAATTATAACTAAAGAAATCAGAAAATTGTAGAAAAACTTGTGTAAGAATTCCCAAAACCATTAGTGTCAACAATATGTATACCCTTGAAATATTGAGCCTGTTAAATAAATAATCTGATAAACCCCCCACTGATAGTCTTGCAAACGTTGACGAGACTGCATGTAACGAGACTTGATCCGAAATACTTAATGTTGGATTGAACTGTGATACAATCGATCCCATATTTGTAATGTACATTTCTGAAGGACCAATGGTCAACAATATCGAAAGAAGTAAAACATAAGCTGCAGGATCTTTTAAAAACTTTAAATATTTTAATCTATGATTCACTTCTATTTCATTGTCTAACAATGATAATTCTTCATCTGTTCTCAATATCAATTTTTTTTCAATTGTGACGACACTAGAGCTTATCCAATTAAACCCCCCAAGAATCAAATATATCCATGCAAAAAATTTAAAGACTTTAAATAAATTTAATTCATCCTTATCCAGATCTTTCAAAAACTTCAACTTCAAAATTTGTGAACCAATAAGCGAACTCAACCCATAGCAAGTAACAGGAACACTTATCGTTAGCCCTTTATTTTTAGGGTATAATTTGGCACAAGTCAATAAACTTGCGAAATAAAGTGATGATGTTGCAAGACCGATAAAACCAAAACTCAAGGCTAATACCCAGTAGCTCCAATTTTTCTGTATATATAATGCACTTATCCAATAACTTGGACTGAAAAATAAAAATGATAACACGGCTAAGATCACAGGACCATGACTATCAGCCAAGTATCCCAATAATGGTAATGGCAAATACATTCCCAGAGAAACAAAACTTCCAATCACATTTATTTCATATTGGGAAAGGTGTTGGGAAAGTACAGGAGTAAACAACGGAAATAATAGTACTGATCCTGCACATAGACATGACACCAATGATATAAGGAATGAATATTTCTTCAAGGTAGAAACTGAATAATGAGATGATAAATGACTCCTTATATGCTTCGTAAGATTATGTTCAATACTAGATAAAGTCATATTTGGGAATTTAAAGACATAAAAGCTGGCACTGGTACTATAATTTGATGATCACAAGAAATTGCTATCAAACGATGACAAAAACTAATATTATATATCTCGAGTCCTTTTATATTGTATACCTTTTTTATCCAACTGTACCCGTATTATATCAATATGATAATATTGTAATTTATTTTTAAGTAAAGTCTCGGCTAGATTTTAGACTAGCGCACTTGCTGGTGATATAACGGCAAGTAGTACAATTGATATCATGAGTACTTGTTTTAAATATGTGATGCGAAGTGCTAGTCAGTTGTGAGTCAATATTAATTATATTATTAAGCTAGTATATTAATTATTATATACGCGCGAAATGTCGAAGCCGAGCTCTGGACGTCCCTAGCTAGTACTAGAATTACGTCTAGCTATTGTAGGTGATCCGCCGTCTACTATAAATTAATGTTTCAATTAATACGTATTATAACGCCGCGATAAATATCATGAAACCGTCGCGACGTGATCGTAAATTTTTTAACTAGTACGATATGTTGATTATGTAATTGTTATTATTATATAATTAATTAGTAAAACTTTAGCTTATGTAATTTTGTTAAATTTTATTATGTAATATTAAAAAATTCAATCAAAATTTGCCAAATTTAATTATTTGAAAGAATTTTTACTAAATGTATCTTGCTATAATTTTTTTTATTATATTATAATTATAATCCAGCTTATATAAGCCAGCTGAATATAATCAATATTATTTATATAATTAATATTAATATAATATATTAATTAATATATCATCACTGCAAATATCAATATAATATATAATAATAGCACAATCTTTAATAATATATAATAATATATAACACTTAGCATTGAGCTCTAAATTACAATTGTAATATTATTGTATGTTATTATATGTTATTATATTATATGTTATTATATTATATGTTATTATATATATATTATCGAAGAAGTAGTTTTTGTTAATAATATTATTTAATCATATTTAGCTGAGGGACGTAAATTTATTATACTTATATATTAATAATTATTAAAAAAAGTTATCTCAAGGAGTCAAGTAATTATATTCTTATAAAGTATTTTGGGCCAGTATTTTGGGCCAGCTAAATTAACTATATAAATTATAATAAATATATTTGAATATTAAGCTAATTTATCGACACGGGTGTACATGTCATCTGCAAGAATCATTATACCTTGCTCCAGCTCGTTGATTATTATATATATAACATGTAGATGATAATATTTATTGTACAAATATTGCAATTCTAATTACAACACAATTATATAACTATGTTTCAAATAGAACTTAAAAAACTATGATTATTGACAGCTGGCGCAAAGTAGAGTAATAAGATGATAAGGTTGCTGGACTATATTTATACATATTATATTAAATGGATTAATAAACCTCAGAATCAAGAGGGAGCTGAGCTGTAATATGCGGTATGAATATTTACAGATAGCCGATCTAAGTTGATATTTGCAGCTAATTGTTTTCAGTAACTTTGCCTAAAATGTTTAATTACTGTCAATTATTTATAGATATTTAATAAGCTTACAGATGTCCTTTTTCATATATTAATAGAAAAGATTTGGTTGAATAAGTGAATATTTCTCGTAATTTCATAAAATTTTTTGATTATAAAACTTCAAATGTCATACAATTTCATTAGGTGCAGGTGATAGAGGACTGGTTCCATGAGTGGACATGGAGCTCCACTGTGACTTAGCTTGTAAAAAAATAATTCTCAACTTCTTAGCATCCATACAAGTAGCTCTAAATTCCAGCATAATCCTTTGGGAGTCTAAAATGTTTATAGGTGTTTCCGATTGTTGTTGCTGTTGTTGCTGTAGATGTTGATCTTGTGATCCAATATTAACCCTTGCGATGTGAGTATTGTTAGGTGCTAAAAATAAATCTCCAGTATCTCTTATTTCCGCAATATAAGCACCTGTTTGATGAATATATTGGGCATACTTAAATTGTGGTTTCCCCCAAGAGTATTTGATTTCAAATTCATCTCTTTCATTCATGAAAAATAGAAAAGCTCTGTTGTCCATTAAAAATCCTGAATATTCTAATAGATATATGTGATAATAGAACTTATTAACTTTTATGATATCTTCACTAAAGAATAAAGGATCTTCCCATGGGTTTATTGCTAAGGTGATATCAACGTACGAATGAAACGGATTCAATCTTGGAATTTCACACAATTCATTCCAAGGAGTTTCGACTAATTTCAAGCCGTAGCGCTCACACATCCTAGACCATGAGTTAATAGCATCGTCAATTGCTTTAGGTGTAGTGGTCAACCATTCCAACCTGATATGGAAACAATGATTTGGATTGTGAACATTATCATAATGCACTGTCATCAGCTCTCTCTTGTAAGATTGTCTTTTAGGATCCAAATCAAATTTTAAAGATCTGCTCAAAACAAAGGTCTTATTCCTGGTGTATTGAGATGATACTTCTGAGCGTGTTTTTTCAGTTTGTGACTCAGATATCGAGCAAGTCATTCGATAAAAGTAATGTCCATCTAATAGTTTATGACGATTTTCCACATGTTCAAACAGTCCGTTATCCATCAATTGATTACCAAAAGCAATACCTTCTTCTCTGGTATCGATGTCGCTGAAATTTTCAATTAACCAACTGACCAGCTCCAATCCTCTAAAACAATTTCTATGAACTTTCCAATGCCATCTTCTATCTTGTAATTTCAAGCCATTTGGTCCTAGTAATTCTCTTTCAATTTCATTAATGCTGAAGGTTTTTTTCAATGAAGAATTTTCGACTACTTTGGTGTCAAATTTATTCATGGTATCTTGCTCTTTCAAGAACGAAATCAAATCACCTGTATAGAAATTAATTTCTGGAAAAATTTCTTCTTTGGTACGTTTTGCTGTTCTATCTGGATTGAAAACCCCACGATGAAAAGTCAGAATTAAACGACGTAGTCCTTCAACTCTTGTTTCCTCCGCTGTTAACTGTTCATCATTTGAAGAAGTTAAGTACGTACTTTTAGGAATGTCAGTAGGAAGAAGGACAAACTTAATTCTATTGACCTGTGTCTCATCAAAATCTACATCATCATCATACCCAGCTAGTAATTGATCATATTGGTTCCAATTTGCGCTACGTGGTTCTGTGACAGAAGGATCTGGAGTGTAATTATGATAGTTATGCTGATATCTGGTTCTAATCAAAATATCATTGCAATTGTTTGATGTTAAGCTGCTATCATGAATACGCTTATACCTTTGAACATTGATCGTTCCATCGTATTCGCAAGATATTCTGTGAATCTCTTCATCTAATGAAAGATATATCCTCGAGCCTTCAACATTTTGATCGGGTACGTAGTATTTCATAAGTAATGAAGCATTACCTTGCGATGGTCTTTTGCTTTCAATTTTTTTTAGCGTTTCACCATAGCAAATTTGGAACCCTAGCATCAATCTTAAGTGAATGATATCTCTCATTAAATCTCTAGTATTCATGTACTTCTCATTATCCGCACTTAAAGAGATAGTATGTGTCTGGAAAGTATAATTTTGTTCAAAATCCTCAGCGGTCGGGAAAAATGGTGTCATGACCGGTAATTCTGATGGTGAGAGTAGCGATCTCCATTTCACGTTTCTTCTTTTGACATTTTCTGGGAATACATCCTGCCATTTACCTACACTTAGATTTCTCAATGTTTCAGAGGAAAGTTTCCTGGATGGATTCTCTATTTCGGTCCACATTATTGATTTCAATACATCTTCTGAGGATATCCTCTGTTTTGAGAGTACCGTATACTGATGTTGCTGATGTTGCCTATGTTGTTGATCCTGGTGTTGTGATTGTTGCTGATGATAGCCCACATTCGGGTTCCCTAGCATCCATGGTTTTCTATCAGACTGCGAAGTGTTCGGCCTTGAAATTGAGGATCCAAACGAAGTTGATCTTGAAAGTATGGACTCTGCATCGATATCCCCCTTTGACCGACCAATTTGTTGCAGTGATGTTATTGCACTTTTAGATATGCTGAAAGTTGGTGATGTTGGCTTTACATCTGCGGTCTTTGTAACGGCAACTAGATTTGACGCTTTCCAAATCAGTGATTGACTAATTGATTTTTTGGAAGTATATTCAAAGCAAGCCCTGTCATACTTATTCATGGTTTCTGTAATGGATTTTTCGAAAATGGAATTCTGCAAAGGCTCAACCGCTATGGCATTCATCTCATTCTCCATAATACCCATCATTTGTAGCTCATAAATCTTACATCTTGGTAACCATTGCAATTTTCTGAAGTTTTCTTGGGCCCAATATGAAACATCTATCCAACCGGGGATGACATGATGTAATGAGTCATTGACCTTATCTCGGTATCTGAAAAGTGGTGTTATGTGTAACGGAGGTTGTGCCAAACATATGATATCTACCGATAGCTCCGTTTCAAACATTCTTTTACCAGTATCTAGTAGATCATTGTAGTCGACATCGTAAAGTCCATTACCTGCACTGATTACTATGAAGTGATTCGTTGTATGCCTCAAATCTGGGTCTTTCAATCTATCAACAACCAAGGTTGACGCTAATTTGACAGTGTTTAAGATATCTGATTTGATGGAAGGTAAAAATCTATTACTGGATTTCCCATCTTTCAATTGCTGTTTGACGATTCCTTTCCTGAAATTTGCAAATTCATACCTTAGTGAAATCATGATTTCATTCCAATGTATAATATTAACCTGATCAACTACTATCCTATAGTAGTCCTTAATGTGTTTAGGCTTTTGACCCTGCTTCAAATCTGTCCATGATTTATCTGAAAAATCTACGTTGGCTGCGAACACAATGGTTATCAAATGATGCGTACCTCTTTCTCTCCATTTTTTGAAAATTTTTGGGAATAATGAATTGACAACTTTATGAAACATAACTTCCCCATCTTCTTGAAAATGATACATTTCTTCCGTTATCTGAATTAAAAAAAATAGTCTAGCTGACTCTGATCTGAATACTACTTTAGTATTTTCTCCAATATAACCGGAAAACACTTTTTTCCCATTTCTATAGATCAAGCTAACATTAGCTCTGATCGTTTCAAAAAAAGTTAACCTTTGAGTTTTATGAACGCACGTCTTTCTTATAAATGATGCTAATATCCACATATCACCCCTAGATAAATGTATGTCTTTAGTCATGATCTCCACTAGATCAGCTTCAACTTCTTCAGTATCCTTTAACTTTGCAATAATATTGGTTCTTGTTGAGATACCTAAAATTCTTTGCAAACCTGTAGAGATTGAAAATTGAACTTTTCTTCTTATTAGATCTTCATTCAGAGGTTTGATAATAAACAATACTTTTTTGTTGTGCACTTGTAGTTCTGCAACATCACCCTCTGAAGCCCCTGGAAATAAGGAGATATTAACCATAACTATCTCGGATGAAATTCTCGAGTCATGAAGTGTAGATATAAAGCTAATGGGTTCATCAATATATTGTTTCAAATCTATTTGAGCCTTAAAATTGGAAATTTTTGGTCTATTCTGATCGTCCTTTTTAGTTGATAAGGATGAAGCTCCAGTATCACCCTCTAGTGTCAAAACGCTTTCACCTTCTCTCTTCACCGTTCGCAAGGTCAGTACGTTAGACCTCATATTGTTGATTGACCTCATTCCAGTCAATAAGGCTTATTTTTCCTATATTTATATGCCGTTGGTTGATCAACAATCAATTGTATATGTCCTATTTCAGTATTGTTGTTCCGTCATCTCGCACTGTGCGATACATAATTATTATATACTGAGTACTAGGCATAAACTTGATACACAGTAGATCATACAGCTTCTAGATATCACTGCGCGGCCCGTAGTACATTGGTAATATATTAATCTTAGGAAATTGAATTGTGTTACCACAATACCCTGGTTTGTATAGATCGGGTTCGCGATTTTTTTTTTCCCATCTGTAAACCATGAGAAAAAAATGTGATTGAAATGGAAAAATGAAAAATATTAGCTTTAGTAGTAACTAGCGTTTAGAGAGTATAAATTGATATATAAGTACAAATTACATATCAATTCATAACCATTATAATGTTTAGACCACAGCTCATAGACTTTGCTCCAAAAGTCTTGGTACAGTCTTCTAAAAGGTTTGCAGGCCAATATGTACTTGACGGTCCCTTACCAAGACGTCCACTGAAGAAAATTAGATTAGGTAAAGCTCGTCCAGCCATATATTATAAGTTTAATTGTACAACTGAATTTAGTGATGGTAGTGTTGTCATTAGAAGATCTCAATATCCTAAAGATGAGTTAAGATTAATTCAAGATCAAAGAAATAATCCGTTATGGAATCCACATAGAGCAGATTTAGAAGCCGTTGATGCAAACGCTGGTGGTAAATTGGAGAAGTTCAAACAAAAATTCGCTTCCTTCAATGTTATCGAAGAATCAGAGTTATCGACTGAAGAATCCAAGAAAGAAGAGTCAGTAGCAAAAACAGAAGTAGAAACAGAAGTAGAAACAGAAGTCAAAGCAAAAGATGACGAATCTTTCCTATTAGATGATTACCTAGATTTACTTGGACAAAATGTTCAAGATGTTCAAAAGGGTGGGAAATTAGCGACCAAGCAAAAAGGGAAAAAGAAATGATCGAACTCAAAACAAAATGTCAATTCAGTTCTGAGTTGAAACGCTGTATATAACATTTAAAAGAATACTCATGAAGATAATGGTTACAATGGTATAATGGGGTATGTTTTTGTAGAGGTGCTCTTCATATTTTTTTGAAAAAATCTGTCTACACTCGCGTGTCTTTAATCGAATGTGATTATTCTCTAATATATACAGGAAACACATAATATTTTCTTTTCGCCTTATCAGTCCGAATCTCCCCCTATTTACCCAATAAAACAGTTTTCAAACCAGTATACAAATTTTCTTTGGATTCACCATTAATATCAGCTAATAGTCTTTCATAGTAAGTAGAATTACCTTGAGGTCTCAATAATTTATCAGTGACATAGTAGTAGTCTCTATATTTGTTATCTTTAAGATTTTTTAAAGCCTTAATTTGTTGAATGATAGATTCTTCAGTTATGGAACTTTCATCGGCTTTAATTTCTAGCTCCTTGATTTTATATGGATTAACTTGTGCAACAATATCTGAGATAGAAGTCTTATTGATGACTTCTGGATTATTAAGACCTGCCAATGGACGGAATCTGTTCAATTGAACTTCTTTGAATGATAAATCAGTAAGCTTTTCTTTTGGGAAAGCCTCGAGAGCTTTGACTAAATTTTTAGCTGCTTCCTTGACACTCATTATTACACTATATGTTATTTGTATTTGGGTGAAACTTGGTAATCTAAACTCTACCAGATAATCTTGAATGATAATTCAAAATCACCAAATATCTATTCCATTGGTGTTACAATTATTTTAGTATCGCTCATGAAAAAAACTTACAACCGGAAGACTTACATAATCTTATAAGAAATTTCAGAAAATAAAATATTATATAATTCCAACTGCTGCATATTATATAATATTATGTGTATATTGGTTGACGATGTGATGAAATCTAACAAAACTCCAGGAATAATGGAAATCTAAATTATCAATAAATTAAAAACTCTTCACGATCATCAAAAGTTAAATCCATTTTTTATTTAAAAGTAAAACTAGTGAAATACCAATTCTATGGAAACTCATCATCAGCTATAAACCCTTCTATTTCTTAGCGTAATCTACCGAAGGTTTTTCACCTTTGATTTCCCAATCTAATGAACTTTCTTTGGCTGAAATTGCATTTTTCTCGTTGTCATACTCTACAAATGCAACTTTTCTTACCGCAACTAGTCTTACCTCTATAAAGCCCCTGAATATCTTGAAATGATGCTCAACTTCTGCAGAAGTTATCTCTGAGGGTAATCCCTGGATCAATAAAATTTTGTTTGGTGGTGTATTCGATAAATTAACCTTTTGTCTTTTAATTTGTGCAGGCAATTCTTTTTGAGTCTTGCGTCTAGATTCCTTTTCAAGCTTTCTTTTATTCAAATATTCTTCAAACTCATTCTTGTCGAGTTTCTTAGCCAAGGATGTATTGGAACTAGTATGAGATAGCTTAACCTCGATCTTTTTCTGTAACAACCCTGTTCCATTCAGTTCCAAAGCTCTTTGTGCCTGATCTTGGTCTTCAAACGTTATAAAAGCCTGTCCTTTCATTTTCAAGGTCTTTTGTGCCGTTATTGATAGTATATGTCCATATTTAGAAAATGTTTGTGTGAGTAGGGCCTTTAAGGTATTCAAGGAGACTTTCTCATTGAGATTTCTTATGTATATTCTAAATCCAAACGATTAGTAACTGGCTAAAAAAAAAAAGAGCAAGAAACCTACGTGTCACTATAATTATACTTTATTTGATCAGTCATAACTTTTTTCTTTTCTTGAAGGTAGTCGTAATCTTTTTTCATGTCCAGTGCTGGTGGGTTAAATTATATGGAGTACGCCTGTTATTTTTTCCTTGAAAAACATCAAAAAATATCTTTAATGTAAGCCATATAATACAGCGTCTATCAAAACATAAGACAAAAAGAAGTTAACATACACTCGTATTTTGTGCGATGAACTCGAATTGTGATCCAGGACTTTCTAACCTTTTCATATATCACATTCCGTACTTTCCATCAGCCAGAGAACTAAACGACAAAGATTTAAACGCGTTATTAAGGCATCTTCATATGATAACGATGGATGCAAATCTTGTTGAATTTTGCAATAGTTCAGATTTCCGCACTCGATTTCTACAAGATTATGTTGAATGGTGTATTGTTTATAAACAATTAGACAAATTGGAGTACGGTACTGAAATTGGATTGGAGTATATTACATCAGTTGTTTTGGCCAATATAAAGTATTCAATATCAAATGAAAATGTTCTTGCATTGATTCAACAGAAAACTTTAACTGAATTATTTGAATGCGTCGATGAACTGCAAAAGATATTAGGAAATAATAAATTTTCTGAGTCTTTCAATGATGACGATATTATGTTTTTTGCAAAGTCAATTGATCAAATCAAGGAGAAGAATTTCAAAGACGTAGTTGACGAAGTACAGAAGATAGAGTCCTACCGTGATACGTTAATTAATCGCTATAAAACATCAACAACAAATGATTTTTCTTCGGTATCGGATTCGTTGCCGTCACAATCGCTTTCCTCTCAAGTTGAGTCTGCAAGGTTGAAGGTGCCAGAAAGAACCGTGGCTAACACTGTGAATGAAGAGCAGGAGTCAATATTATCATCTAGCGCACCTTCGGACTCAATAGAGCAAAACACACGATCTTATGAAGAAGCAAACATACAATCACAGATAACATCGAAGAGCCACAAGGCATCCGGACTAACTACTGTTCAAGTAAGAGCTACGCAGAGTCCTATATTAAAAATAAGAATACCTCAATCATATCGTAATGATATTGATATAACCGATATTGACATACCAAGGAGCGATGGGCCTGATATAACTGATATTGACATACCAAGAAGCGATGGGGCTGATGTACCAATGGAAAACTTGCATCGAGGTGTATCAAGTGAAATAGCGGATATGAGATTGCAAGAGCTCAAAGACTTGTGGTCCGGACAAGTACAACAATATCAGAAAGAACTGAAAGATCACATTGACAATTCGATAAAGATTGCCAATGATAAATTTGATTTACTTAGTGATTTCTTTGACAGAAAGATATACACGAACCACGAGGCTTTAAAAAATTTAAAAACTGAGTTAACGAACGGTTCTAAATTAGTCAATGATGACCTAAAGCAGCTAAAGGATGATAAAATCTCAGATCACAGGTCTCAAAGGCACATGATACAAAGGATTTCAGAGTTGACTGAAAGCTTCAATACTACGATCGCAAATGTTGATTGTGTCAAAAAAAACCTAGACTCGTTTCAATTACATTCTGAAGGTAGATTCTTAAAGACAGATGAGACTGTGGCCAGTATCAAAGATGAACTTCAAAAATTGTCAAAATCAATCTCAGATCACTCGAGTATTGATTTGGAAAACCTGAAACAGCAGCTTTCAAAAATTTCTTTTGACTTGCAAAATATCGAAGAACTGACAAGGCACCGTAATGACCAAGAGACTTTTTCCTTAGAGAAAGAAACCAATTTACTGAATAAAAATATCGAAAATACTCAAAAAGAACAACTTAACATCATTAATGATTTCAAAGAACATTCCAAAGCTAGTCTTAAATCATTGGAGATAGAGTATTATAATAAATTGGAGATTGTCAAAGCTCAAATACTTGCAGAGTTGGAGTCAAAAATTCAACAAGCTTCTAAGAGTCAAATCGACCACTTTTTATCTGAGAATTCGCATTTATTCTCCCAATTGGTCAGTAGACTGGCACGAAGTCAAACTGATCTCGAGAATATTTTGAATTTGAGAATAAGTGATGTCAATACAACAATAACCAATATTTTGTCAGAGAATGGCGCGGTTAGTGATTTGATCAAAAGGGAGACCGCTCCCAATACTTTATTGATAACTAAACATGGGATTGTAATTAACGATATTGAAAAAGAATTGAGAGCGATGAAAGATAATATAGATAACACACGGAGCTTAGAAGATCCACTGAAAAAGGTTCAAAAAACAGCATCTGAGTTAAGCCGAGATTTAAGCTCTCTTCAAGATCACCAACAGAGGTCAGGTATGGACTCAGAACTCTTGAACATGGTGGTGGAAAAAGTGAGAAATTTGCAAGACCAATATAAAAAGTTTACCTCAGAAATTGAGAATGAAATCAATAAAAGCACGGTGATCGAAGATCTTAATTCCAGAGTTGCATTTTTAGTACAAAAAGTTGGCTCGTTTAACTTCAATGATATAAAGGAAAGCATAGATTATATAAAGCAGCAACAAGATCTATTTGATGCTAAATTTGTGACACAGTTTAGGTCTGTATGTGATTCTGAGCTATCTAGTATCTTGGGTTCAAATCCTGAATTTAGAAATTTGTCTAAAAAATTTCAAGAGCTAGAAAAACACACCATTGCAGCTTGCAATAGTCAAGAAGATAGCCTCTGTCGTCTAGACGAAAGAGTCACCAGAGCAGAGGTATCAAATGATATTAAATTTAGAGAACTGGAGACTAACAATAGATCGCTTAATTTCGAACATGTTGTTAGAGGTAATGGAGCCGGTTCAATTTCAGTTACAGAAAGTCTCAAGAAATCCTTCAATGATAGAGCCAGTCAAATTGAAGAGATGACAAAAGAGAAATTCAATGACTTTGAGCTTAAAATAAAGGAGAGACTAGAGAAGGTCTCGCATAGCAATATCTCAAGTATCAAAGACCGTTCTGAGGAACTTATGAATAAGATCAAGCAAATGGAACGGAATCAAGAGTCTATTAGAAATAATGTGTGGGATAAAGATGATTTAGAGGCCACAATCAAGAAAATTCTGATGAAAGTTAATAGCACAATTGGAAAAACCAATGATCTCAAACATGCTTCAGGAAAAATTGAAGGAATGATTGCATCGTTGAAAAAAGATCACAAGGAATTAACAGAAGCTGCTGGGAAACCTACAGCCGTTTCAAAGTCTATAACATCCACAATGAATATAAGCGATAAAGAAACAATTGCGAACTTGAGGAGGGAATTAAATAGTCTTCGTGAATATTCATCATCGAACAGAAGTGATTTTGAAATCGGTCAAAAGTTTCTGAGTGAAAAGATAAGATTATTTGATAAAAAAATTGAGGAAACTAACGCAGTCCAAAAAGAGAATATATTTCTGAAATCAAAGATCATCAAGCTAGAAACTGAGGCACAATTGGATAAAGGTCGACTAGGAAGAATGGAAAGACGACTAAGCGAAATAAACTCGCTCTTGAAAGGAAGAGGAGATTTGGGGCAGCAACAAAGACTTGTCGACAAGTCAAGCTCACCAAAAGCTCAATCTGCAATTGGAAAGACTCAGAATGCCTCATCTCATTTAATCTCTGCTCCTTCATTTTCCCCTCAGAGTCATGAATCAACACCTACTCGCTCAACAAATGACAATACCCAGAAAAGGGATGCTTCAACTGTTGATATTGGTGCTATTGATCAAGAGAAACAACTCAAGAAATTAAAACAAATAAGGTTATACAAATCTGAACCTTCTAGCAATTCGCCTCTATTTCTTTAAAATAAAAAATTGGTTGAAAGTCTACAAATCTTATTTAATTTTTATAAAACCTGAAACTGTATATATTAAGGATCAAAGATTTAATATCAAGGCAATCTCGCCAAAGGTGAGAATGAGATTATGTTAAACGGTTTTGCAAAAATGGCATCATTATGGTACATCCTGTGTCTTTGTACAACCCAGTAGAAGTAAAATATTAGAAAGCGACGTAGATCAAGCATGTAATCAGGAAATTTACACGGTAACTGCCATTTCTGGAGCTTCACGCCCACTTCACTTTGTTTACTGTAAAATACCCAATATCTTCTTGAGTTTTTGATATGCTTGTACAGCAGAAGAAAGAGATCTTATACTGAGCCCTCAATAAATAGTTGAAATGAACAGCAAATATGCCAAAGAGAACTCCTTAGATATTCCACATTATTCCTCAATTGAGTTCCCATTGAAAGTCAAAAACCTAGACAAAGCGCTGGACCTTGTTGGAGGTGAAAACTCAATTCTGAGATCATGCCAGGATCACAGTGTGAATCCATTAGAACTTAGATTCACCAGTAACAGATATGAGCATCCAATTCAAGCTGATGTTAGTACTTCGGAACAGATATTGATTAAAATCTCATTGCCTGTTAAAGAACTTGAGGAAAATAATGGTAATATTAGAAAAACATTGCGATGTTTACACAAACAAGGCCACAAGCCAGCTTATATTCAACCTGTTGCTATCATCAATAAGTCATTTAGGTTTAGAGAATTGTCAGATTTCCAGTTTCAGACAAAAAACAATGAAATCGTTCAAAGATTTGAAAAATCTGCTCACCAATTGAAATACTCAAATTTGAAGCAGAGTTTGAAGTTTGAACAAGATTTAGAGCCCTATAAACCATCCAAAGATGGTTCATATCAATTACCTCCTCCTCCACGATTCTCATCTATTAGATTTCCTTTTGATTATGGATATAAGAAAAACAATGCAACTATGGAGAAAGAGGGTAAGTTGATAGTTAGGAATAAACATATTAAATTACATTCTATGATTATCAAGTACGACGACAAAATCCCACAGGGCCCATCATCAGAACTAGTTACCCAGCTTGATATATTTAAGAAGGAATCGAATGAGAATTCAATTTTCAAGGATATTTTGAAAACTATTGATATTTTAAATAATCTTTTCAGCACGAAGCCTATATGGATAAGAAAACATCTAGAGGCCATACTACCGAATCATTTAAAGCCATCATTGAAGCATGCTCTTCCGCAGGTCTCATACACTTTCACGAAAGGACCATGGAGGCAAGCTTATATCAAGTTTGGAATCGATCCCAAGTCATCTAACGAATTCGCTAAATATCAAACCGGCTCATTCAGAGTAAATGATTATAGAAAATCGTTAGTAACCAAAAACTATATTACTGACAGACCTAATGATGTTGCTTCGATTTTTTTGTTTAACGGCGAGGAATTACCAGCAACCTTGTTATTCCAAATTGAGAATTTGATTGATCCACTAATAGCAAAAATGATTAAAGAATCTACATATCAAGAGCAAGCAGACTTTGATGATGGCTGGTTTGATAAATTAACTATGGCTAAGATAAGATATATTGTTCCGTACAAATTAAAGTCATTGGTAAATGGAGATATTGTGGATGACGACAAATTGAAAGACCAATTATTGAGATTAGAGGCCCATGTCCATGACAGACAAGAAATTGAAGCTGATGACGATCACATTTTAAATGATGATGATGACGACGATGATGATGATGATGAGTATGATGACGATGACATAAATTCCATCGGTACTTTAGATATTGATGAAATCAACATCGACCCTGAGAACTCTAGCTTTGATGAGGTATTCCGGTATTTGCAAACTACGAACCCACAAGGTGCAAATGAACTCAAAGATTTAGTAGGCATGATTAAGCAAAAAGACATTGACTTTAATTGAATATTACTACATCGTATGTTTGTTACAAATTATTAACAAACCTAATGGACCAACCAAGAAATACACTTGTCTGACTGATGATTCATTGATTGATTTTTAGTGAGCACATTTATATCGATAAACCGAGATGTGATATATATTCAATATTGGTTTTGTTGTTAATAAATTTGTTTGACTCTTGAAACTCAATTGGAAGTACCTCTGTTTAAATAAAGAAGATACATTGACAAAAGCACTCGTATGTATAAATTACCAAGACTATACATGAGACTTTTTTACATTCTCAAAGCCGCAATCAAGAAGTAAATGATCCAGTAAAGAATCTACATGAAGACCTGCTCTAATGAAATTGGAACATCAAAATAATATACGCAGTATGTGTCAAATATTGGTGTAAATGAATATTCATAAATAAAAAGGATCAGGAAAAAGAGACAAAGAAATGTTTAATTTTGGAATCCAAATTCAAAATATTTGATTCAAACCTTTTTCATTGAGAGACAATCTTAAAGATTTTAGTTTTATTCCCATCTATTAATGCTGTAAAGTTTTCATCGATAAACACTAACAATTCAATGAGGCACAAAATATGTATTCGTTGGCTGTACGTGATGATCAATCTGTAAAAGTAGTCAAGTGCCAACACTTCAAACCACCATCACCATATTAACTCTTGGGAACACGGTCATGGTCATGGTCATGGTGAGGTTAGTAAATAAATTAAGGCGATATTAAAGATATGTGAATCCATGGGATCTGAATGAAATTTATTTGATTTGAGCTTTTTCGTGGAGGCACAAACAACCAGTCAGTTCAAACTTATTATCATGTCAATTATAAGTTTATCTCATATATTATGTATTTTGTATCATGTATATGGCATATGACGCTATATCTATTTATCCGTGAGGAATTTCCAGCTGATAGTCAAAGAGTGGAATATACCAGTGATTGAAGTATCAAAATAATGAATTTTACTATCATCAACACAACTTCCAATTCTATATTATACTTGAAGAAGACGCAAAGGCTGGCATTGATATCAATATTCCTATTAATATCAGTTATATTAAAACTAGAATTCAGTTTACCCTAGTTAAGTGGAAATAAAGAAATCTATAAGTTATAACGGCTACTTGCAGCTTTCTGTAAAAAAAGATGAATGTGATGGCTATGTAATTTAACATATTTTCACAAGCTCTAATTTCCATATTTTATATGTATATATACATTGGGGATTTTTTTAAATTCACATGAAACTGCCAATTGAGGTCTTTTGTACCCAAACATCCTGAAGGGAAAATATTTGAACCGTATAGGATGATTTTAGCATAAAATCAATGACAGGAGTCTTATATTTATATGATGAATTATCGGGATTATCACAATTTCACTTCATGGAAGTTAGTGAAAACGTCAATTTTGTCTACTGTTTTCTTTTTTTGGAAGCAGACAAAATAACATTCTTTAGATTCATCTCTACAGGCATTTGGCTTATCCCGTATTACCTTTTTGAACACTTTTCTGAGTCTTTTTTCTAGTCCTTTATCTTCTTCTCCCGTGAAAAACTTACAAACAAATGCACCGTTTGGCTTAAGTAAATCTATAGCCAAAATCAACGCAGCATCACATAAGTTCTTGAATGGTTGAAGTTAGTAACTAATACATCGAAATCACATATTGGATATGTAAAATAAGCCAATTTACTTACTATGCTAGCAACATTATCTCTGATAACTAGGCCAGATGTATTGGCCATCCTATGAAAAGCAGAATTAGTTGTGTTGTTCCAATAACGTTCAGGCGGGAGGACAGGAGCATACATATCGCTTATCACAATGTCGACAGGGAATTGTTGTTTTTCAGATAGTTCAACTGGAAGATTTTTATGAGTATTGTTATTTGATTTCTGATCATTTTCTTCAAGCTCCAATTCCACAGGCTCTTGCAACTCAGTAGCGATGTAGCTTTTAGGTTTACCTAAATCATCATCATCATTTTGTTTATTATAATCGGTTTCAATGAAAAAATTTCTGATTATTGTATGTGTTTTCTTGCTCAAAATATTAGCTTGTATAGATGAAGCTCCCTTTGGAGGATTGGCTGGAATGATATCTACCCCCAAGACTCGACCATGGGGTTTAGTTAATTCAACGGCGACCTGTGACCAAGCACCAGGAGCAAAGCCAAGATCGACCACAGTATAGCCTGGTTTAAAAAGATTGTGATTTTTGTTTAACTCTTTCAATTTGAAAGCTGCTCTAGATTTATAATCTTGAAATCTAGCGGCTTTAGTATATGGATCTTTGGACGCTCTATTTAGCCATTGGGTAGAACTTGAGGATTTTTTCGAATAAAAACGGTAGAAAACCGTGAGAAGCTCAGGGAATGCAGATGGAGATCGTACACCTGTTATCATTATAAACAAAAAATATTATATATAAAACACCAATTTGAATTATTCTGATTTTGAATGGTGGATTTTGACACATAAACTGAGACTCCTCAAAAAGAAGAGATCACAAGAATCAACCTTTATCGAAAGCTGAAACCGCTGAATGGATTTAGGCGGCCTTAGCGCGAAATCTATGCAAGAATATCACCGATAATATTAGCTATGTCACTAAAACTAAAATCAAAGTATTTCGCGCGCAGGGCGCACTTTTTGGTAACGAGTTAGGTCTGAAGTTCAAAGGCCAAGTAGCTGGTAGCTATACGTAAATCTAAAGCTTACTCCTTCGATATTTTATGTATTATAGATTTTAGCAGGTGAAAATAGAAAAGCAACATACATTCAGAAATGCAAAAATAGCTTAAAAGTTCAAGTAAATTCAGGTGCTCTCTCGCGGATTACTTAATATAATGATGTTTGGATGTAGTATTCAGCAATTGTGACTGTCACTGAAGACTCTTCAACTTGATATAATGTCCGGTTGTTGCTCGCGATCATTTTTTCAATCTTTTTAAAAAAAAATTTCATCAAATAGAAACTACAGATAAATAAATAATGCATCTCATTGAAACCTCATCCGTCGCAAAACCTCTTTTTAGGACTACCAAGTTATTGGAAGACAGATAATCTAGTGCAAAATGTCAAAAATCACTAACTCTCAAGTCAGAGAACACGTTAAAGATATCTTAGAATATTCTACCAAAACCAAACAAAGAAACTTCTTGGAAACCGTTGAATTACAAGTTGGTTTAAAAAACTATGATCCTCAAAGAGATAAACGTTTCTCAGGTTCATTAAAATTACCACAAGTTCCAAGACCAAACATGTCAATCTGTATCTTTGGTGATGCTTTCGATGTTGACAGAGCTAAATCATTAGGTGTTGATGCTATGTCTGTTGATGATTTAAAAAAATTGAACAAAAACAAAAAATTAATTAAAAAATTAGCTAAAAAATACAATGCTTTCGTTGCTTCAGATGTTTTAATTAAACAAGTTCCAAGATTATTAGGTCCTCAATTATCAAAAGCTGGTAAATTCCCAACCCCAGTTTCACACAACGATGATTTATACCAAAAAGTCAATGAAGTTAAATCAACCATCAAATTCCAATTGAAAAAAGTTTTGTGTTTAGCTGTTGCTGTTGGTAACGTCGAAATGGAAGAAGATGTTTTAGTCAACCAAATCTTAATGGCTGTTAACTTCCTTGTTTCATTATTGAAGAAAAACTGGCAAAACGTTGGTTCATTAGTTATCAAATCATCAATGGGTCCATCCCACAGATTATACTAATTTACCAAATAGTGGATTTCTTTGTATATAACTTTTAATATTAGTTTATTCTAGAGTTTTCTAGTGTTAATTGTTAAAAAATCATATTTTAATCGTAGATACCCGAAAATCATTTTCTGCTGTTTCCTTAACCGTTTTTTTGTTTGTTAATAATAATAATTAAGAAAAAATAGGGATCAATTATATAATGGACTACGTAGTACGGAAGGGTCCATACCACAGAATCCAAACTAGAAGAGAAGAACAAGACTCTCCAGATGTCAACTATACGAACCGCTGCTATTTTAATCATAGGGGATGAAATTCTCAATGGGAAGATCCAAGATACAAACTCCAATTTTTTCTCAAAATTACTATTCTCATTAGGTGTTGAAGTTAAAAAAATACTTGTGATTGGAGATGATTCCAATGAAATCATTGATTCAGTACATCGCTTAACATCCAAATACGATTTTATAATTACATCAGGGGGAATTGGTCCAACCCATGATGATATTACATATGAATCTATAGCTGAAGCTTACAAATTACCTCTTAAGCTACATCAAGAAACTGTTGAAAGGATGAATAAGCTGAGAAAGGACGACCGAAACTTAGATGAAGAGGCTCAAAAGGCTCAACATAGAATGGCTACCTTTCCATCAAGTGACAAACTAATTGAAATTTTGTATTTGCATGAGGAATTATGGGTCCCAATCATTGGCATTGATTCTAAAGTTTATATCTTGCCTGGAGTTCCTCAATTATTCCAAAAGTTGTTAGTTCTATTAGTTCAATCAAGCTCTATAAGTGAAAGACTGGAAGGTCATAATAGGTTTGTCAGATATTTCATTAAAACCGAATTGTCAGAATCTGAAATAGCACCACTCTTGACATCTCTTCAAATTAAAAGTGATTCATATGTTAGTGGGAAATATGGGGAGTTAACTGGCAGCTCAATCAAAATTGGAAGTTATCCGCATATGGGTTTGAATTTTAACACAATTAGTGTACTGGGAAGAGTTAAAGACGAAGCG
Organism: Waltiozyma mucosa; assembly: GCA_030581415.1. Lineage (NCBI taxonomy): Eukaryota > Fungi > Ascomycota > Saccharomycetes > Phaffomycetales > Wickerhamomycetaceae > Waltiozyma > Waltiozyma mucosa. The sequence goes on from JAKTTK010000001.1 coordinate 275,861, forward strand.
TTTTTGAGGGGTGTTGTCAATGATTGCGTTGTGCATTGTCAAGGTATAGAAATCAGCGATGAAGAAGAAGCTCAAAATTCCGCTAATATTGATTAAAAATTGAATTTTACAATAGAAACGTGCATTTTCTAGAATCTATATCAAGCTTATAAATCAATGATCACACAGGCCTATGGCAGATAAGATAGCATCAGATTTGAATCATAGAGTGTTCTCGATTCTCCTAAAATTCCATCCAGATAATCAGTATTGCCTTGTACTTTGGCTTACTTATACGCAGTTTAATCAAATGAATTCTGAGTAATGTATTACAACTAACATATAATATATAACATATTACAAATATTAATTTGGGTTTAACGAGTCACGAGAGCTATATTGAAAAGTGGAGTGATATGTATCATTGTATAGCAAAAATATTATTATGTGTTATTTACAGTTATATGATCACTGTATGCTATCATTATGAATTTATGGCTTTTCCTGGTCAACTGTCTCACCGCTGTATGAGGATTAAAAAAATAAAAATAAAGAACAATGGTCCCTAGCAGGATCGAACTGCTGATCTTGGCGTTATTAGCACCACGCCTTAACCAACTGGGCCAAGGGACCGATTTTCTTGAAAACAAAAATATGTAAAGCATCAGGGGCTAGTAATTGAAATCACGGATTTCCCACCCAAAATAGAGGAGTAGCAGAGGAATAGTTTAGAAAAATATATTAATATATGTTTACAGTATAAAAAAAAAAAAAAAAAAAAAGAGGAATTTGAGAGTAGCAGAGGAATTTATATAGTTTAGAAAAATATAATATATGTTTACAGTATTAAAAAAAAAAAAAAAGAGATTTGTATAGAGATAACATTAATATAAGTTTACAGTATAAAAAAAAAAAAATTTGTATAAAGAGAAGTAATTTGTATAGCAAAATAGCCATTAAGTTGATTTTGGATAGAAGTGATTATTACAGCTCGAGCATGATAGTGATTAAGAATTTATCAACAAACATCATTTACAGTAAAAGAAAAAAGGACTTCGTTGAACCAAAAAAATTAAGATAGAACTATAAGGAAACCAAATTATTTTCTCTAGGCCTTGTACCAAAAAAAATTACGACATTCAGTACTTAACAATTTTCGATAAAACAAAGCAGCTGCCGTCGAGTTTGTAGCTCAGAAGTTAATTAATGTAAGGTCACAGCATCAAAAAAATAAAACTGTATAATAATGTTGATGATAACATAGCTGAAATATATATAAATTATAATGATCGTGCAATTCTTAAAAATTACATTAATATTATTATAATATTATTATAGCTGAAAAAAATAATATGAAAAAGCTTCGGCTTTTCAGCGGTTATTTCGATCTTATAATTAGCTGATTAAAAAACAAATCATATTAAATATATATTATACAATATGAATTATATTATTCAATTTTCAAGTGTTATACTTATATTTTAAATATTAAATACTTAAAATGAGGATATACAACCACTAACTGCTATATGTTTGGGAAATTACAGGAAACAGGAATTAATACGATTTGATAAAACTAAATATCTGAAATTAGATCTTGGCTTTGAAAACTGGTTGACATTTAGTGCATAATTTACCAATAATCCTGCCAGAATTGAACGAAATTCTATATTAATATTGACGTCTTATACATGAAACGTGTAGGAAAAATTAAAACACAATGAAATAGCTGGAGATTGTTCGACAGATCCTTCGATGTAAGGTACTAGAAGTTCTATACTTGAAAAGAAAAAAAACTTGAGAGGTAAACGAATCAGCTCAAATTATTTTGTGTAACTTAAGTTATTAATATATGAGAAATATGATCTACATATTTAATCATAAAAGAAAAAAAAATGGACGAGTCCGGAGTCGAACCGGAGACCTTTCGCATGCTAAGCGAACGCGCTACCAACTACGCCACACGCCCGTCTTTTTTTACCTTTAATACCGTTAAAAAGCATGGACGCTAAAATTGACAAAAGATCACGTGAAAAACCAGGGCTCACAGTAGTAAGAAAAGAATAATATTAATTCCAATGGTATTAAATTTCTCTGATCCAGGATTTACAGTTTAAAAAAAGATAATATAATTGTTAATAATTCTTTTGAATAAAAAAAATACTATCATCGCTCGTTATCCTGCGTCGTTTTGTATTGAAGATAAATTTGAAAGATAGTATAAGAAAAAGATTATTGTTTTTTGACGTTCTATCATAATCTGAATATTGGATTCATTATATCATTTAGTAATTGCTATAATCAGTGACACGATAATTATGAAATTATGACTGATATAAAAATCAAACATCAAGAGACATTTGTTGATGATAGATCTCCATCAGTCAACAGTACGAGGTTAAAATCTGGCATAGCGAAAAGTAAATTAAGCGAAGTGGATATTGATGAACTTTTTCAAAGTATATCCGTAAGCGCTGATGAAATAGAACTGGATAGCGTTACACCATTAATGGCTGTTAAGCTTTTAGACTATTTGATATCCCATTTAGTACGAGACGTTCATAGTGATACCAAAGAAAAAAACATGAAAGCAATCATAACTTTAACTCAGCACGATGACCCACTTATTGCAAAGCTTGTGAACACTGATATAAAGGGTAATTTTGAAGAACTTCCCACATCCCCAAAGAAAAGGTTGAGAGAACCAACGCCTGAAAGGGTTTCATCGGATGAAAGTCCATTAGGCTCAGATATTTCCTACAAACTGAAAAAGACTTTATCAAGAGAACCATCACCAGATCCACAAAGTACATTGTTAGCAAAACGATTTGCATTGAAAGCTCCTCCCAAATTAACGTCAACTCAATACCTAGACAGAATAAATCAATACTGCGAATTCTCAGCTGCTGTTTATCTATCTACGATACAATATATCTATAAACTAGTCGTTGATTGGACGCTGATGAAGCTTACACCATTAAACGTTCATAGGTTGATTATTGCAGCTTTGAGAATCAGTTGTAAAGTTGTAGAGGATATCAACCACAGACAAACATTCATTGCAAAGATTGGAGGTGTTAATGTCAAAGACTTACAGAGCCTTGAATTATCGATTTTATTTTTGTTGAAATTTGAATGCCAGGTCGGGAAAGAAAGTTTGAAAGACGTGATAAATCTTATAAGGAAAATTTATCAGGAGAGAAATGGTATTGAATAGTATGGTATTATCCGGCGGCTTTCTTTTGTGATTGACATCAGAGAAAATTTCGGCTTGGATCCAATGATATTTAAATTTTGTGGAACTAAGATTCTTGATAAAACAAAACATTAACTAAAGTATTACATCATTTTATTGTAAAATAATCTGAAAATTTATTTTACTAGATGGATTTCGTTTTATATTATGATACTATTTACATGATATCCTCTTATAGAGGAAACAATGCTCACTTTCTAGTGTTACTACTGTTAGTTGTTTTTGTGTCGGCTTCAACAAATTGGAACTCCAGAGAAGAAAAAGTGTGTGATCAGTCAGGTATAGCATCTTTACCATATTCGGGTTTTAAAATAGAGAGACATTTTGTATTCAAGGGTGTCAAATCTCCAATATTGAATTTTGTGTCTTTTTCGCATTGTGATCAAGGGTCGCTAGATTACGAGAAATTGATATTGACTGGAAGAGAAACGGATATTCGATGGGATACTCCCATTTGTTTGTTCACTCCAAAAGAAAGGTCTTATTTAGTTGAGGAGAGTAGGATGAAAGGCAAACAAATGATATCTCAGATTGACAAATCGCGTAGCGATTTTCAAGATGCACCAAATACTCACAATGCAAAGGAGCTTGAAGACAGTTCTGACAATGAGTTATTCAAAAGATCCACTGGTATCAGAAAAAAAATTAAGGAAAAGTTCATCACCTTGTTGGAGAATATCAGCTTCAAGATTGGGTTTATCGATTATAGATACGATCCATTGCAAAACAGAGTAGAAGACAGGAAACAGATTTCATATCAAGATTTATCTATCCAAGATTTGGAGTCATTGAAGTGCTATAAATTAGCGAGACGGAAAAAGTATTCAAAGAGGGAGATGCTGCTTTATGCCCCTTATACTTGGGTTGGTGGTATTTTCGAGTGTGAAATTTCTCAAGAAACTAAACAAAAGTATTTAAAATATTTGAAGGATTCAAAAGACTTTATTAAACCATTTCAAATCAAGTGTAATCCAAAGAAATCAAAGCCTTTATTCCCATTGCTTGCGAGTGATATAACTAAGCAATGGATTGAAAAATACGGAGGTGTTCAATTTTCACGAAGAATTCCGTATCTTTATTCCCCGGGCCAATTGGATTATAGGTATGGTAAACCAGCTCAACTATTAGGATTGAAAAGCAATAAAGCAGGTTTTGAAGATTACATAGATAATGGATCGGTTAAAAAACTCTTTTTTGATAATTGGTATGAGGAATTAGAGGTTAATGAGAACTATAACTATTCTTCAAATGATACCGATTTTATAACAGAAGCTATCACCAAGTCCTCAAACTTGATGAATCAGTACTTGACAAAAAATCGAAAAAAATTGTCAAATGGTCCGAAGAACAAGGAGCTGGGTGATGAAGCTACCGTCTTGGAGCTTCTTTTAACAAGTCAAAATAACACTGAGAAGTATAGCTTTGTTGAGGCATTACAGAGTCTATGGGATAATCTGATTTTATCCTCAGAAAAGTTCCATGACACTGATTTCTCTAATTAGTGAGAGAAATTAATGATCTGCATTTTTTTTGGTTGAAACATTATAAAATTTGCTTTAAAATCACCCTATTCATTGAAGTGGCCAAGAGAAATAATATTTTATAATTATATGATTCTACATTAATATCCTATTATTTGCATAAATAAATAAAGCTCATATCTTAATGCTATAAAATACATGTAATTGATTAATATACAATCATCAAAAGTTTTTACTTTGATGTATGTGGTTGTGGTTTCTTAATAGTATGATTCAAAACTTTGAATAAGATTCATCAGATCCTGGGCGACCAGCTATAAAGTCAGTACTCAAAGTTTTAGCGTTGTTTGATGTATAATGAAAACTGGAAATTGATTCATCTTTTCTATGGCCTTGTAAGGTGTTATCAAAGTTTAGAACATCATCGTTTTTATCAAGGTTTACTTCATTATTATTTTGTTCATCTGATAATAGAGTCGTGTTTTCTTTCGATTTTCTTTGTGATTTATTTCTTTTAAATGATTTACCCAAAGATAACTTTCTAGCAACCTTGCCTGCAAATGATTCATCTTTATCAAAACCGTCATCCAATTTATCATCTTCTGAAGTTGTTGATATATCTTTCGATTCCTTTTCTTTATTTTGTAGATCTTGAATTTCCTTTTCCCAATTATCTTTATGATCTTGTGCAGTTAAACCCAAAGCCAACAATTCTGCAGTAGGACCCTTTTGACCTGGATGATGGCTATATCTTTGAAATGAAGTTCTGTCATCTTTAGCTGGTTTGAATCTGGTATCTGGGTTTTTGGAAAACAAAACCCAACCACTAAATACCAAAATGGAAACCAATAAGATAAAACTGAAAGCAGCGTTTAAGAGAAAGAAAACCCAGCCCATTATGGAACCCACAGCGGCTGGTTGGCCAAATATATTGGAAAAGAAAGTAAATAAAAATGAGTTGATTGTGGTAACGACTTGAATCGCAACGTTAACCCAATTAGTTGGAGAATTCAAATATGGCCAGAAATGAATCAACAAACCTAAATAAACCATATCCACAATCCATATAACAATGGCTTGTGTCTTTCCTGATGATTGAGCTAATCCAATGAAAAAACATTTGATAAATGTATGTGTCAATAAAACAGCACCCCACCAATATCTATTGGCATTAAACATGGTATAAATGAATCCATATTTATTCAAAACTTTTTCGTCACCATATAATAAATAAGCAGGATTTTGATATTCTCTGATTGAAGTTTTGGCAAAAATTATAGTTCTGAAAAGTGACCATGCTAAAATACCAATTGCTAATAACAAGAATAAAACAGCCAAAGTGATAACAGCTGGTGAATCATGACGAACAAATTCCCATAGCGATAAGATAATCAATTGGGTGAATCCAATATAAATATATCTCGATAATGAACCTTTCAATATAATTTTCCAATTGGTTCTGAATTCATAAAATTTGTTAGGATTTAACCAACCAGCTCTTACACACAATTCTGAACCATATTTGAAGATAAAAATAACACCAATCAAGACATAGGCACATAAAATGAAAAAAGTGAATCCTGTAGGAACAACACTTGTAAGCTCAATTCCAGCCCTATAAGCTAATCTTTCAATACCTCTAAAAATTAATGTGTTTGAATTACCATAAATAACAACTGGGGAAGCTCTTTTAATTAAATCCAATCCACGAGCAGCCAATGTTTTGGAATATTCCAAAGATCTTTGAACTAATATACTAATAGTTGTCGATGTCAAATATAAAGTTGGTGTACCACCAGTGGATTCAACATACCATCTAAAGATTTTTTGCATGAAACTAACTCTGATTAAACCCATTGACCAAATCAAATTTTCACTCCAAGCAGCAGCAATAGGAGGTACCTCATCAACATGTTGCATCGAAACAACAACCACACTTTGGAAATATAAAAAAAGTGAGACTGCATTTGCACTCACATGTGAGGCAGCATTTGAATTACCAAAAGTCGAAGCTATAGCTGATGTTAATAAACCTAAACCAGCAACAACTGCAGTGGCCCACTTAACCCCACTTTGTGATACTGTTTTACCATTAGTAAAATAAGCTTGTAAACATGCTAATCTTGTACCATTAGTGTCTAATACATTAACTCTAGCAAATGCATCAATATCTGGAACAGTATATGAAATTCCTGGAATTAAATCAGTATATTTTGAGCTAATATATTCGACTGAATCAACATCAACATCACCGGGATATAGAGGACAGAATTGTTTCCAATTTAATGAACATAAATCCAGTGTTCTTGAGATGATTTTGAAACCATATGCATAAACATCAATTTCTGCAATAATATAACTATCAATTTCTGATGTAAAATCAAGAGTATAATGTAATGAACCATCATCTGGATTGAAAACGACATCGAAATAAGTTGATACAAGTTGTGAATCTTCCATACATGTCACTAATGATGAAGCACTTAATGATCTGGCATTAGTGAGGGTAAGCAACGACAGGAATATCACCAAAGTGATCTGCCTTATCTTAGAAAGCATCTAATTCTAAAAGTCTTTTTTAAAGTGATTGATTCAAGAATATTCAATATATTAGATGGCTCTTAAAATTTCCTTTATAGTTAAAATCACACAAAAAAAAAAAAAAAAAAATTATAGGCAAATGAACAACAGAAACAATAATTAAAGAAGGTGCTAATTGAATTTAACAAACTATTAAAGGTTCGACTTTGTTTATTTTTTTTTTCAGTTTTGAGATGTTATTCAAAATATCAGTAAATATCGTTACAGGAAATCAACTCTGTTCCAGGTCCTTTAACTAGCTTTTAATAGACGTAACGAAATTAACTATGTTAAAACCCCCCCTTTTTTTTTTTATTATAACGTACGCAGTTTCTAATTTTAAATATTATGATCTAATTCAATATTATACTAGTATACTGGATTATATAAGCAAAACAATTCAATATATTGTTTATATATATAAAAATATTAAGCTGAAGCTTAAATCACCGCGACGTAAAACGCGGTTACAAATATAAATTTCAGCAACGACGACGTCACAGAACACGAAATCATAAAATTCCTCAAAAGGGTAAAAGGCGAAGTTGTGGACAAAAAAGAAAGTTTCACACGTGGTTTAAGTTAGGGTATTCATATCACACCCAGATAATAGTTTCTAAATATTCAAGTTTTTTTTTCCTCTTCTTTAATCTTTTGTATTTACCTCTGGGTTAATTATTACCTTCTAAAGAGATCATCAACGAATTGCAGTTTTTTTTTTGAATATTTGAATATTCTACTATCTGATTAAGGTTATAATTTATAAATATTAATTATATAAAATATTATGTCAAGTTGCCAACCCCAGCTTAACGTAGAGTTTCACCATAGTACAACGGTCGAATTTAGTAAGGAAGATCGTTGATGGTTGGATCAGCTTGGTGAGTTTGATGTTCTCGAATCTTGGGCTTTCTTACAGCTGAAACTTGATAGAGGTTGAGAGCCTAGGAGCACTGAGGGGGGGATCAACCTTCTTGATAAGAAAAATGCTCGCGACTATAGGAAATCACCAAATTACACAATCAACAACGTCATAAAGATATATATATAAATGTGTCTTATACAGTATGATTAATCCTTAAAAAAAAATATAGGAATTATAAACTGAAATTTACAAATCTTTTGAATAAATTTGGATTAAAATGTCGTTGAATATTCAAACACCTCAAAAGAATTTCCTTATTCCTCTATTCAAATTGAATAATTCTCCTCTTGTGCTTGCACCAGGTATCCTGTATAAAATATCCTTCAATTCAAAGGATGGTTATCAGATAATTAATTATTTCAACAAAAACAATGGTCAGATAAATAATTCCTTGTTGCGAAAAACATTCCCAAAATTTACAGATGATAATGATTCAAAAGGTATATCATTCAAAGCCATAAAGGCTTCAAAAGCTTTGAAGAAGTTTCTATCAATTGATACCGATGAAGATTATGAATGGCTATTATGCGGTTTAATACCAAAATTAGAACAACAATATTTGACGGTTGTTAGAATTGTTGATGCTGAGTTTGAAACAAGCACTAAGAATTTTGTCCTCACATTTCAGGCTTTAACTAGAGGAAAACTGGAGAAAATTTATAAGGATGAATTCCCACATGAAGCTCAAGTTTTAGTCACTTCAAATAATGTTGAAATAAACAAAAATCTTTTGAATAGATTAGTTGACGAATTCAATGAAAAGACATCAAGTTTGTTTGAAAAAATTGATAAGTTTTTAGAACTTACTGAAAAGAATGAAAAAGAGATATCACTATTACCCTTATATCAAATATTATATTTACAATTTCAAAGTTCAGAATATTCAAACTCAGTGACCAAATTATCAAAATTAATTAATAAATTTAATTCGAACTATGGTTATAATGATCTTAATAAAGACTCTGAGATTTATTTAAAACTTTTAGATTTAACAATTGCAATTTTACCAATTCCAAATTTAACAATGTTGAAATCTTTTGAAATTAATGATAGAATCCAAAAATTTAATGAATTAATAGATGAATTTGCTAAAGTTTTTGAAGTTTTGAATATTTCAAATAACTATATAAAAGATTTTTATTCAAATTCCTCTGATTTAGAAAAATCAAAATTAATTTCAAATCAATTAAAATCAATAAGAAATTCAATAGGAATTATTAATCCAAATTCTAAATCAATCAATTCAAAAGAAGCGAATGACAATGAGTTGGAATTAATTACAAAATTTATCAATAATTTACCACCTTCGATTAACAAAGATGGTATTAATCTATTGATTAAAGACTATAGAAGATTATCTAAAATGCCAACACAACATTCAGAATATCAAGTTTTAAGAAATTATTTTGAAATTGTAATTGATATTCCATTTGATAAATTTAAAAATTTAGAAAATTTTGACTTAGGTTCTGTGGAAAGACAGTTGAATAATGATCATTTTGGACTGCATAAAGTTAAAAAAAGATTATTACAATATGTTTCGGTTTTAAAATTATTGAAACAAAAAGAATTAGAATCTTTAGAGCAAAAAACCCCTAAAGAAGTAATTCAATACAAGGCAAATGATGATCTCATAATTGGCAACTATCAAAAAAAGCCATTAGTTCCAGTTGCTAATGATTTTGATAAAACCAAATTAAGATCGCCAATACTTTTATTTGTTGGACCCCCAGGTGTTGGTAAAACTTCATTAGCTAAATCAATTGCAACTGCCTTGGGTCGTAAATTTCAAAGAGTTTCTTTAGGTGGTGTAAGAGATGAGTCTGAAATTAGGGGCCATAGAAGAACTTATGTTGGATCAATGCCAGGTGTGATTGTAAATGCGTTAAGAAAAGCTGGAACTATGAACCCATTGATATTATTAGATGAAATTGATAAAGTATGCGGTGGGGCTAATTCCGCGGGTAAAGTCAATGGTGATCCTGAAGCGGCATTATTAGAAGTTTTAGATCCTGAACAGAATTGGAACTTCACTGATCATTATATCGGGTTCCCTATTGATTTATCAAATGTTCTATTTATTTGTACTGCAAATGAACTGAAAACAATCAGTCACCCATTAAGAGATAGAATGGAAATCATTGAAATATCAGGTTATTCATTTGATGAAAAATATCAAATTGGAGAAAGATATTTATTACCGAAACAAATTCAATTTAATGGATTACCAGCACACTCATTAAAACTTAGTCAAGAAATATGGTCAAAATTAATAACACAATACGTACGAGAATCAGGTATTCGTAATTTGGAAAGACTAATTGGATCGATTTGTAGAGGAAAAGCTGTTGAATTTATCGATGATAAATCGAGTTTCAATGGAGAAGTTAAAGAGATCGAACTTGTGAAATATTTGGGATTACCAAGATTTCCAACCATCAAAAAATTAATTGAAACACCTAAAAGGGCACAAAATTATGGAATTGTTAATGGTCTAAGCTATAATTCAAGCGGGGTTGGTGATGTTTTACTATTCGAGGTGTTATCTATTAAAAATCCAAAGATTTCAGATACCAAAATTCAACTCACAGGAAATTTGGGTAAAACATTGATTGAAAGTGTTAAAATCTCAATCAGTTTTATAAGATCGATGTTATCAAGGAATCAAATATCCAACATTGATAATGAGAGGCTACTTGAAAAACTTAATCATTCAGAATTAAATCTACATGTACCTTCAGGAGGTATTGAAAAAGATGGACCATCAGCTGGTATTACAATCACATTAGCTATATTGTCAAATATTTTAGAAAAGAAAGTTGATCCGGTTTGGGCTATGACTGGTGAGATTTCATTGAGAGGTAAAGTTTTACCAATTGGTGGTGTACTGGAAAAGTTATTAGGTGCTAGTCAGTATAATTTGAAAAACATTCTACTCCCTAAATTGAACGAACGAGATGTTATTGAAAATTTTAGTGAAAATGATGAAGAACTGATGAAGTTTTACAACGATCCAGATAAAGGGTTGAAAGTCTTGAAGGAGAGAATCAATGAAAAGTTAGGGTTAAAGATCCATTTTGTTGATACATTTTACGATGTTTTGAAATATGTTTGGAGAGATGATTTACAAACAACAGAAGAACTATCTAGTAATTTTTAATATATTATAAGATTATACACTTGTTATAGTAGAATAGCTTAATAAGCTAAGCGGACGAAAGTCCAAGTACAAGTAATTTAGTTACTAGTTAATTTGTAGACTTAATTCGACGTTGTATTGAAGCTATACAATAAAGTGATCAGGTTCCTAACAGGAGGAAAGATCCCTTTATATACTAAATAAATTAGGAGATTAGAATATGCTGAGTAAGCTGATATTCTAATTGATAAAACGACTAAAAAGGAATAAAATGAATAAAAAGAAATAAAAGTGGAATGACTATTCCTAATAAGGTAGATAAGCAAGTGCTATCTACAACAACACTTCGTTTTTTTCATAAACTTTTGAATATAGTAGAGTCCTCTTCATCTCAATCTTTTATTTTTTTGTTCGTTTTCAATTCAAAAAAAGGAAAATTGATATTTAGTATTTATTTTTTGGAAAGAATAACAGTATATGACGTTGTAATGATTCTAAGAATAATTATTCTTGAAGAATAAAATATTCACTGGGGTATAATTTTATTACAGCTATACGTTTGGGTCGGGCACGACTTTACAATTTTAGAAACTTTTGAAATCGTTAATGAATATGCAAATCATTTAATCGAAACATTTTGATCAACAGATTAAAAGTAATTATAGTTATATTTATATATTGTTTCAATTATAAAAAATTCTCTGAAATTTCTGAAAGAAAATAGACCATAGTTATAACCATGTCAGACAATAAATTTTGGAGCAAGTTTAAAACATCAACATCAAAGATTCAAGGGCTGGTAAAAATTAAAGAACATGATGGTGATTCAATTAAGTCCACAATTATCCATAAAGCTCTTGTACAATTTTATGACTCTAAAAATGAGGATTATCCTACTTGGCTAGGAGAAGAAAATAAAAGCAGAACACAGGAGATTCAACAACATCATAGAAACGTCAATAATTTTGAGAGGCTCCATATAGACCAGAATCAACAGAAATCAACACCTGTGGCCGAAGTACAAGCCAATCAACCCAGACCAAGAAGAGCTAATCCTGGATTGAATAGTTTTAAAGATATATATGGATCCAGTCGTGAAACCGAAGGTACCACCACCCAAACGAATGTTTCAAGCAGTTCTGCCAATAGTAGGATGAAGGAAAAACTAAGAAGAAATAACTACAAGAATAATTTCACTGGTTAATTGATGACTATAGTAAATAACGTATAAAGCATTGTCAATGTCGAACTTTAATGAATAATGACCCACCCTCTATCAATACACTTGCAGCTCTAAACAGATACAATTTCCAGTAAATTCTTTACATATTCGGTTATCTCTATTGGCTCTTTGCTTTTTTTTTTTCTGTGCACTTGCTTGTTCTGATCAGCTTTGCTAATCATTAGATCATCTTGCGACCGGGAACATGATGGATCAAACCTTATCGAATATAGAATTCTTGATTCAAACGATTAGATGTATATATATAAAGGGACATAGGTCCTTCGCTAACGTTTCTTGAATCTTGCCATTCATTCCTATTCGTTAAGTATTATAAAGTTCAACTTCTAGTGATAACTACAAATGAAATTTAATATGGCACAAAACATCTACAATAAATTTAAATCACCAGCTCATCATGAGGAGAATTCAAAAGACATACATGATGAGAATGATAACCTCCATGATGAACAAGATCAAGCTGCAATGCATGTTGAATCGAAAATGAAAGACCATTCACAAAATTTTGGTGGAGTCGCTGGTAATAACACTCAAGACTCAAGATGGGACAATGATATGTCAAAGAACATGGATAAGGTGAAAGATCAAGCAAACATGACATATGATAAGTATTCATCAAAGTAAATGAAATTTTTTTCCCAAAAAACAACATTTTAATGAATTATTTAATGAATAGGTTGATTTTTTTTTAGTTTAACTTGAGGTATATAAAGCTACGAAAATGAGATATACGAATATTCTAGTTATTAAATGCAATACTCCCTTCCTTTCCTAAACTGTAATCATAACTATTGATCAATGATGTAAGACAAACCTTTGGGACTGATGCAAACCCCAGAATTCACCTCAATAAAAAACAGTGACTTGTAGCTGTTATATACTACTTGACCACAAAAGACTATATAGATATATTTTCTGGGATCAATGGCAGGTGGACATTAGTCACAAAATACAAACAAATTACAAGTTCCACCTTACAAGTTACAACTTACTAGTTACAACTTTACAAGTTACAACTTGAAAAAGTCCTTGTGCTGTTTTTATCTGTGGACTGTTAAAGTAGGACTTTGAATTCTTGAAGAACTAAATACCCTATTAATTGATTGATCTTTCAATAACGTTTTTTTGCAGTTAATTGAATACTAATGATGCCCATATTTAATATCTGACTATTGCTTATTCTTCTTGAATTAGTTCAATGTTTGCTCAAAAAAAAAAAAAAAAAAAATTGTGGAGAAAAGGTTTCTTCCTCTTTTCTTTTTCAATACAGAAAATTACCTCATGAGACATTCACATGGTGAAGTTGACATCAACTCATGATATATTGATAACTAGGGTGCTCATAGAAAGGGTAAGGTTACAAATATTTTTAAGCAATCATGAAACTACGACATTGAAACTCTATTTCTAATGATGATAAGATTGATTTGAATACAAAACATTCACGTGTTAATATTCTATTAGTGACGTCGTTTCACAATTACCATGAAGTACATCAGGAAGATGAATAATATGTGATGTAAAATCCTAGTGATTTGCCAATATAGTTATAGCTCAATCGGAATCGAGCGTCATTTTCAGAGTTTTGTTCTACAATATTTCCATTTTCATATTTGTCTGCACTATGATAGCCACCAAACAACATGACAATATTAATTATTATACCTGTGAAATGTACATTTACCAATTTAAAATATTGCAATTATCGATCTGGGTGTTTAGCAAATTGGTGATTGTGACTTCTAAGTTTTTCATATAGATGGTAGCTTAGGCAGATACGACCTCCTTGATTTTACTATAGAGTTTTTGAAATTTTAAGGAACTCTTGCCCATTGGACCCATTATTTGTAATTGATGTCAATATTTCTAATTATAGAAGCAAATCTGGTATGGGGTAACAAGTGTCACAGGCTCATAGCGTGTCGATATCAGTTCTATCTATGTGGAGAAGTGGCTTGAAATTGTATTATTGTCGACGTTTGCTATGTATGTCGTAAGTTGATTATATAAATCCTTATTTCAAGTCAAGTTCGATGAGTACAGCCTACAAATATCACACAAATTCAATATCCTAACTGATTATATCACATAGCTTTATTTTCTTTTTCCGTTTGCAAATAATTAATCAAAATTCTAATTAATAATTAATAATTAATTAAACTAGAAGTACGATGAATGATTGACAATCCAGCACGGTTAATGCGCAATAGTGTCCCTTGAGCTCATCTTGAACAAAATGGTGGACAATTGCAACATAATTAGCAAACAAGTATCTACAAAATGATGAGCTCTACCATACTCAACTATCTCAATACTGTGCTCTGGAATAGGTTCTACGGTCTTCGAATTTCATTTGCCGTAACTATATAAGAGGGTGGATTCTCTTTCTGTGATATCAACTTTCATTAAAGGTCTTTTATATGAATATCAACAAAATATTAAATTTTAATTGACTTATTATTGCAACAAAATGTCCAACTTCATCGATAAATTATCCAACAAAATCCAAGGTAAAGACCACAAACACGACTCTAGTTCTCATGATGATTCTAGTAACTATGACCAAGGTGATTATCAACAAGGCCAACGTTTAGGTCAACAACAAAGATCAAAAGATTCATACAATATCACAAGTGATTCAAACGACAGAAGTGATGATTCATTCGGTAATATTAGTTCAGGTCAACGTGGTTTTTCAGGTAACACTGATGATTCCCAAGGCTTACAAGGTTCAACAAACTACGATTCCCAGAATTGGTCAAGCTCAGGATCACAAGGTCTCTCTCGTGATGATTCCCTAGGTGATGCACAACAACAACAATATGGTACTGGTTCTGGTCGCCAAACTAGATCGCAAGCCTCACAAGGTCTGGGTACAAGTGACTACTCTTCAAATCAAGCATCAGATCAAGATTATCAAACACAATATGAGAAACAATCTCATGGTACTCGTCAACAAGCTTTTAACCAAGGAGTTGAAGAAGGTAAAAAGTACGTCAATCGTAATTTATAATCTTTTCTTTGATTTTTATTGAAAGTTTTTGGTAGCTGGGTGTCCTCTTTAACTCTCAATGATGTTATCTTCAGATGATTGATTCATTTTTATAAGTACAACATCCGAACTAGTATATTTATTTGGTTTTACTTTCACTACTGTAGCGTCACGCTAAAAAATAACTGTGTAATATTTTGAATTACTTACATAAATCTACTTGTGCGTCTCTGATAATAATGGGAGGGAGAATCGTCCAGTCTAACATTTCACCCCTGGGTAAGATCTTCATAATTTTGAGCTGATGCTGCTATCTGCTGAAGAGGTAAGATACGTTCAGAAGTGCTGGATGTTACTGTAGTATCCTGAGGAGGTTTGGTACTTTCGGGTATAATTGATCTATTTTGTGGTTCGGACGTGGATGTATTGGAAGTTAGAATATTATATTCTGAAGTAGATGGAGAAGGAGAAATAAGGCTATCATCAGCTTTTTCAAATATCGATGAAGTTTGAGTTGCAGTCTCTGGAGCGTGAACAATATCTTCCTGAGTTGAAGGTATAGTTTTTTTTTTGGCTTTAGTCTTCGTACCAGAATCCACGATTGGTGGAGCTGTATCACAAAAAGGATCTCTTTCCCAAATCAAATATCTTAGCCTATTATAATGGTCATTAATTAAAACACTGGATCCTTCTAATTTCCTAACATAAAATTTCAATTCATTTAAAGTCAAGTCTTGTATTAAATTTCCATCAGCAGAAAGCACGGTTGTCTCCAGAAATTTTTTATATTGTAGGGTGGCTTCATAAATTTTTCTCACTATCTCAAAGTCATCTGGTGCGATCACTAATGTAGAACCTTCAAATGTCATATTTTCCATATCTTCAAGACTTGGTGTGTTGTATTCTTTAGGTACGGTTATTCTATAATCACATATTGGACAAATGTACTTATCTACCCCTTTCATTTTACCTCTGCCAACCTTTAAACACTTACAGTGATACCACTCATTACACCTTTCACAGGCGATCATTGTCCCACTTTCAGAACGACGGCATAAACAGTAATGGGTTTTATGTTCCTTGTCATTATTTTCATCACTTTTGATATATATATCATCCACTTGCATTGCAAAAGAAGCTTGGTCTAATAACGTTGTTAAATGCTGTTTCATAACATTGAATGGTGCATTCACTTTCCCGAACATCCTCTTCAGTCTTCTGACCCATTCCTCAGACTGCCTTATCTCATAGTCTAATTCTGTATATGGTGGTTCACTAGGGTTCATTTCTCTTGATTTATTAATGGTTTCTTTAACTTTGGAATAAAATGGCCTAACATCATTTTCGTCACCTCTAAAACCAGTAGTCAAATTCTCAAACTCCAGTAGGCTGAATGATGGATCTTTATTCAATTTCTTCTGAAAAAGCTGTTTAGTTTCAGCCAGCTTAGAAGAATTTTTAGCGACATTATCCCATAGTTCATTACGTTCATCAACTGCTTTTGAATGCTTGTCTTGGATTTCAATCAGCTTCTGTGACACATGATATTCTATTGGAATTGATTTTGACGAGTCCAAAAAGGCCTTCAACTGTGTGACAGAAAAATACGAAGATTGCAAAACATGATTGATTTTAGCTGACAAAAACTTACCAGTTTTTATTTTACCCAGAAGTGTTTCCAATGTATTTGTATCGTTGAAGCCCAAGATATCATAGCCTTCGTCGTGGAGCGCGATATATTCATTTAGGGATTTCGGTCTAGTCTCAGGTCTATCTTTCTCTAATTCATTATATCTTTCAATCCAATCCATTCTTCTAACGATTCTTTCCAGAAATTCAACTGACTCCAATTTGACACCCAATGATTTCCCAAGATCTATCCATTCAAAAAATTCTTCTAGTGTATGATGAATAGAATAATCGTTTAAAAAGTTTCTAACTGATACCTCATACTGGTAAACCTCATTTGATAGCTCAATCAGCTGATCAACCTCTGGGGCTGTTATCGTTAAACAGGATATTTGACTCATTAAGTCTGCCAATACTTGAACTTCAAAGATCTCTTTAACTTCAGATTCCTCTTGGGATGGTTGTTTGTTCGGCCCTCTTCTATTTCTAACCCTATTTTTTAATTTAACATTTAAAATTTCTTGAGCTTTGCTGATCCAATTATTAGAAAAATCAATGAAGCTTCTCAAAACCGCTGCTTCTGGAATTTCTTCAAAGATCTTTTCACTTTCTGTGTATAGTGATTTTAAAGCTTTTAATGTTGGCTTTTCATGAGAAGATAATAATTCATCATATTTTTTCAACCATGATTTTCTGCTTTGAGAGTAACTTGATGATAACTTTTGCAAAGCTTTCAGTCTCTCGTCAGAATGATAGTAATGTAGTTCAATTTTGAATTCATCTCCATCAAATAAATTGTCATCAATAAGTTTATTCAGAACCCTAGGGTCTAAGATAAAGTGGTCATTTCCGTCATTTATAATAGCTTTAGTGGGGAACACGTTTCTTAAGTTGTTATCACTAATGTAATCATATTTATTAGATATTACCTTAAGGCTTGGAATTTTGTACTTTAAATCATTTCTTAAGTCTAGCTCTTCCTCAATAAGTCCATTCAAAATCGGTGCTATCAACTTTAAAAGACCAGCTTCGTGATTCTCTGACTCTATGATGTTAGTCAAAAGTTGATAAAATGAGAAAGCAGGCAAAAGTCCTTGTTTGAGCGTCCAATTATTAGCATCGATTCCATGGTTTAGCCAATCATGTGCAGCAAAATTTACGTGCTCACTAACTGAGGGTCCCATTGAAATTGACATACTATAACATTTTGGAAATTTGATTATAAATTCTCCAGGTTGTTGTATAGAATAATTAATCTTGATGCCGTTCTGTTTTAGTATCTCGAGAGGAAGTATGATATTAGTGTTGTATCTTAGCTTATTATCACCAGACTTATCAATAAATTGCATAAATTTGGGATTAATTGTATCTGATCTAAAGTCAAATTGGTCTTTGGAGTCAAGCGAGTTACTGCTTAATTCATCAATTAATTCTTGACTCAAATATTGAAGAAAATCTTCATCAGAAGTTGAAGTCATTGTTTTAGTTGATTTGACATCCTTTGAATAATCAGCTAATAATGCTTCATATTTCTCTTGATCTTCAGGTGATATAAACAGCCATAATTTAGAGCTACCTAAATGTTGATAATCTATTGAATACAGTAAATGATCTTCAGCTTTCCATGAAGTGATTGAAAATTTTTGATTTATATCAAGACTAGTCTTCGAAAGTTCTTGATCATCAGATAAAAATTTCAGCAGCCCACTATCACTTATAGGTATGTTGTGCAAGTTCCATGGATCTTTTGCTTCTTCTATATCAGTTATACCAACAATTGAATTCTCTAGAGTTATAAATCCTGAACCGTAGATGTCTGTTGGTAAGTTATTTGAGGTTTGAGAATGAGAACCAAAAATATCTTCAGTAAGAAATCTTTCAATAGCTTCTAAACTTTTAACTTCGTCAGGATGTGAAGCAATAAACTTTTTGAAACTTTGAATTTGAGAAACTTGGGATGATGGATATGGAGAATCTAAAACTTCAATCCCTCTATTCCAGTAATGAAAGTCATAATAAGGAAAAGTAAAATCATCAACTTGAGTTATTCCATCAATTTGATCTGTGAACGACTCAAAGTTAGTTTTAAACCCTTTAGCTTTCAACAAATTCTTAGATCTTTTGAAAACTGTTTTTGAGTTTGAAATTACTGGAATTTTTACTTCATGCAGCACTCTAGGTCTTTTAGTCTCAAATGTACCGCTAGATATAAACCGCTTATTGTTTTCGTTAGGTTCCGATGGTGGTTCAAACGATTCATTTTTATCACGTTCTTCTCTCCAAGCTTGTAGTTCTATAATTGTTTTCATGTATGATAATTTAAGAGATGATGATAACGATGTTGTGGTTTTAGCATTATACCCTAATTCTCGCCCAATTTGGGCCCATAGTTTTTGTGCACACACTATATCAAACCCACCCCTTTCGTCAACCAATTTTTTCAACTGGTATAAATCAATCATTCTTTTATCTATTGATGGTAATCTAGATAAGGCCATTTTCTTCTCTTTATAAAACTCAACTAAGTCTTTGTAGAAACTATATTTCGCTCCTTTGACTCTATTGTTTTCTATTGTATTACTTTTATCATTCTCTGAATCTAAAGTATGTGAACTTTGTACTAATACAGGAAATTGTAGGTCCTTTAGCTTTAAAACAAATGTTTTCTTCCAATCTTTTGGAGGCCTCACTTTAATGGCACCATGAATAGATCCAAAACCCTTAAATGATTCTATCACTTCGTAAGGATCTTTGAAGTCAGTATCTGAATCTCCAACGTATGTATAAGTAGATTCCAGTCCCATAAAGCTATCTTCTTTTGAAAGAGCTGGAAATGAGGGTACAATCTGGCCAGGTCTATAATTTATCATTTCTCTTGTCCTCAGTCCAAAAGTATTTGGTGCTTCAGCGCTGGAAATAGTACTAGAACGATTCGCTTGATGGAGCTCTGTAACTGATGATGGTTGTTCCGATTCCTCGTGAAATGTCTGTTCATTGTCATACTGTGGTTTTACGTTTGACAGTGATTGCAAATGAATCTCAGGAGAAGGTGATACTGATTGAGAATTATTTAGTAAGTTATGTATACTTGGCTTATTTTCTTTGTTTGGAGAATAACTGAAAGAAATTTCATAACTTGGTGATCTCTCTTCTTGTTTAACATATGATTCTTCTTCAGGTGTGCTGCTTGAGAATCCAGTCATACTTGGTATGTAGCACTATTACAGAGAAATCTGTCTAATGAAAGTAATCAATGTTTAAAATTATAATATCTACCTGTTATCAAAAAAATGTATTTCGAAAGGTATTTTATTTTCTGTTTCCACAGGTTGAAAAGCTACTGGCATTTTTTTAGTGTTTGATGCTTTTGGTTATATCGCGGGAAATATTATATTTGTACTTATGAACAGAAACCATTCGATAAGCAGAATACTTTTCTACCAACTGAATTTATATGGGAGTTAATCCAGTCATAGATTTAATATTGTAGGTAAATTTTAAATTATGGTATATAAAA
The DNA here is from genome assembly GCA_030581415.1 of Waltiozyma mucosa. NCBI lineage: Eukaryota > Fungi > Ascomycota > Saccharomycetes > Phaffomycetales > Wickerhamomycetaceae > Waltiozyma > Waltiozyma mucosa. The sequence goes on from JAKTTK010000001.1 coordinate 296,602, forward strand.
ACAAATGACGTATGATTAATGGTATAATTATAGAAATTTTTATGCCTGGAACTTTTGGAAATTGAACTTGTGAATTTCAATAATTTATTAACTTCCTGCCTAACTCTAGAAAATATTAAATCAGAAATACTACTATTGACTTATAGAACCAGTATAAGTAAATGCTGAAAAATCATTAAATATGTGTATAATATGGAAAGTAATAGAATATTCAATACAGGAAAAATAATGATGGGAACAAAATATAACAGTGAATGGTGAGAAAACTTTTCTTTTCGTAGAATTAATCATACCTTCTTATGGATGTTTTCTAGCTCTAATTGTTCAAGATTACTACTCGAACTACCTTCTAAAATATCTAAATTCTCATAGTCAATATCCTCTTGAGGGAGAATTAGGTTCATGAAAACACCAATTATACCACCTAAAGCATAACCAGTTTCACATACCAAAATTATAGCATCATAGAATCCCTTTAAGGATTTGTTATCACCGTCATAAGTGAAAACATAATCAAACCAATCTGGAACCATTGTGGCACCTAAACCAAAAACTAATGATGCGGTCAAAACAAATCTATCCCTTCTAGTGAATCTACATTTAGAAATAATAGCTAATGCTGAAGCACAAACTGAAGTGAATAGGAATGTAGTCATACCACCCAATACTGGTTTTGGAATTGATAACAAGGCACCCGCAAATTTTGAAAAGATACCCATAACAAGTAAGAAGAAGCAACACCAATAACCAGCCATGCGGTTGGCACATTTAGTCATTGAAATAACACCATTATTTTGAGCAAAGGTTGACATTGGTGTGATTGTAAATAAACATGATAAAACTCCGGAAACCCCATCAGCGAAAACCCCACCTTGTACACGTGAGTCGAATTCTTCAGTGTCAACAGGTAGTCTTGAAACATCGCAAGTAGCAGTTATATCACCGATAGCTTCCATCATCAGAACAATATATGTTGCCAAAAAGGGCAGCACCGCTGGACCATAGACTGAAAGTTTGAAAGTATGAACCCATAAAAAGGTAGCTGCTGGAGCTGCTGTAATTTGTGAATCGGAAAAATAACCACAGGCTGCGGCAACTATACAACCAACTAATAAACCAATTATAACAGCAGTTGACTTCATGATTGGCGCACCGTATTTTTCACATAATACAATTGTTACAAAAACTAAAAATCCCAAACCAATAAACTGGGCTGACCCCCATGGGGCAGCTTTTGGACCTGAGCTGGAAGGACAAATAGTACCAACACAACCTGATCCACCTAACCAATCTTCAAACCCTGATTGGATTAATGAAATACCAATTAAAAGGACCACTGGACCTGTGACAACGGATGGAAATAATTTTTGCAAAAAGCGTGGAGGAATAAATGATAAAAACATTTCTAATAATGCGCAAACTGCACCGGTACCTAGGATTGCACCATATCCATCTGGACAAGCCAATTTAGTACCATCATCAGCTATTGGACATACCCCATTAGCATACATCATGGGAAATGATTTGTTCACAATTGAGATAGTAGCAAAAGAAGTACCTAAAACTGAAAGTAAGCCCGAACCAATATAATAATTAGTTTTGGGAATATGAAATCTGGTAATTTGGATAAGAGATAGGATACCTGAAGCCAATAATGAAGCCGAGACCAAGTATTGAGATTGAGTATCATCCAAATTGGCAGCTGAAGCTATAATAATTGGCGGACTAACAACACCAGCCAACATTGATAAAGCATGTTGAAGACCTAATAAAATACCCAAAAATATAGGCATGTCAGAATTTAATCCAAAAAATGGTTGTAAATGATGGGCATTTTTGTCTGTTTTATTTAAATATGGAATTTCAGGAGTAAATAAATATTTGTAATTATAATCACCTAAAAGTCCATGTCTTGTAGTGAATTTGATCCTTAGTTTATGGAACCTATTACTAACATCTAATTTAGTCACCATAGTTAAAATCTTTCAAAGACATCTTCATTTTTGATTATAAATTGACAGATATAGCATATTGAAGAGGACCATATCATTTACTTTTATAGCTTTTATAAGAACGTTATCTATGAGATGGGTTTCTTTATCAGATATTATTTTTTGAAAAGTTCGGGACTTCCCATAATTTGGAAAGTTTTGCGATTTCCATATCAACCCAATCGGGCAAGTTTCGTAGCCTATAGAAAAAAAAAATCATAAAGATTAGATGAGAGAGCAGGAGACAGAAAGAGCTGAAAGAGTATTAAAAATATCTCTAGTTATGGGCAATTTTATATTGATAATATAATTGATGTTTCCAGGTTGAAACTTATTGATATTGACTAATATTGTAATTTGTGTGTAATGTTACATCTCATCAGTCCTACGTCTGTGTTATATGTCAGAAAGCTCAAATCACAAGATACAAACTAAGCTTTAAACAGATCAGAGGACTAAGTTGGGTCCTAAAACTTATTAACTTCGCATTATAAGCCAAAGGTATCCCCTTAACTATTTAATACAATTCAAATAATTGAAGCTTGAGTTTTGAGAAGAATAAGTCTTTCGGTTTTTGAATCTCTACTTTGTCACCATCCCTGAAGTGATAAGTCTAATTAAACTTTCTAGAATCAAGTTGGTAGTATCTACATCCTGATTTTTTCAAAAATCACTAAAATATACAACAAAACCTCACTAGTAAATATATAACCCCCGAAATTTAGTGAATTATTGTTAATATCATTTTAGGTTTTTACTAGCTGTTTGGGTGATTTCATTGATAACAGATTTTGTTGCAGCATAATCTTATTTTCTCTTTTCGGTCATTGAATGTATGATTCCACAATACGGCAACCTGTAATGTCTTTCCCAGTATTTTTTTTTTATATATAACTCCATATCAACCTTAGATAGCCATCATTTTAGTACATGATAATTGATATACTGATAAGTCAAAGTTTATTAAAATTATCAATATTGTTAATGTACGATCTCACGACATGTTCGTTTTCTACTATTTATACACTGATTTACACTAACATATAAGGCAGAAAATCCGCCACTGCCAATTTAAACCAGTAATCATCCACTATAGATTTAATTAATAAGCCAATTGGATATTGAATTAAACTTTACATTGAATGAAACAAATTAATTAAAGAATTGAGCTTTCCTTTCTCTTTCATGTGAAGTGATCTAATTTTTGTTCTGTTTTGTGTTTCTGTTTTTTTTAAGCTCAAAACCACTAATCTATACAAATTGGAAGGGATCTTTATCTTCAACACTGACAGAAACTTGAAATCCTTCTTTTTCTAAATCATTCTTAACAATTTGTAAATATCCTCTTTCAGTATTTGAATGGTTTGCACAAATAACTGCTTTATCGCTTTCTTTATAATATAATACTTCATGATGCGATAATTCACCAGTGAAATACAAATCAGCATCAACACCTTTAAATACTGAAGATCCAGAACCAGCACAAATAGCAATGGTTTTGATTTCTTTATTTTGATTATTGGTTGAAAGTAATAAATTATCAACGTTCAAATGGATTTTAATTTTGTTGATTAATTCGTTCAATTTGATCGATTCTGATAAAGTAACTAATCTTCCACAACCAACACCTTCTTCAACTTCATCCAATATTTTAACATTCTCATTATTTTTAGAAACACCTTCAACTAACCAATCGTTAACCCCACCTTTAATGGCATCTATTGAAGTATGTGGTGAATAAACTGAAATATTATTTTGAATCAATTTTATTAAAGATTCATGTTGAGGATTTGATTGATTAATTTTTTTGATACCTGAGAATATAAAAGGATGATAAGCAATGATAAAATTATAATTTTGAGAAATAGCTTCTTGAACAACTGATTTGGTCAAATCAATAGTTAACAAAATCTTTAAATTTTGTGAAATTGATGGTGAATCGACTAAAAGACCAACGTTATCCCATGATTCAGCAAAGCGAAGTGGATATATTTTATCCAAATGTTTTAACAATCTTGCTCTTGACATTTTTTTTTTTTGTTGACAATTTTTACGCCTTCTATTGTTGTTGTTGTTGTTGTTTTTTCTTATACATAGAGATTTTTATATTGATGTGATTTCTTATAGAGATGAGCTCAGAGTTTTTTTTCTTTGGAGGGGATTTAGATTTCGGGGTTTTCAAAAAAATAATTATTTTTTTTTTCTTTCACTCTTTAAGTTCCTTTTATTCACTGATATGGAAACTTTGATAATTTAAGGGTCCCTATTTACAATCAAAACTCTCAAATCAAAAAGAAAACAAATTTTTCTTATCCAATAAAATAGTTTTTAAAAAAAAAAATGTCACTACATTCAGATTCTTTAAAAGACGTAATACAATCAAGACTATCAACTCAAGAAGTTTATGTATCAGATCAATCGGGTGGTTGTGGTCAAGCATTTTCCGTATTAATAATATCCAAAGAATTTGAAGGTTTAAATAAATTGAAAAGATCAAGATTGATTAATAGTCTATTAAAAGAAGAAATAGCAGCTATACATGCTTTTACTCAAAAAAATTTCACACCTCAAGAGTGGGAAACTCAAAAGGCAAACTATAATGTTTAATGTGATGTAATGAGTGTGTTTCTTGTAAAGTCTATATTTAGTCAAATTGAGTGTGTTTTTTTTTACATCATGGTATAATGAAATTAATGGAACCTCATATGATTACAGTTATTTATGTTACCTTTTTTTTCTTGATTAAAAGCTACATAATTTGTATAATATTAGTGAAATAATAGAATATTATTTTTAATGTAAACAACTTAATTATATCCTGATGCACACCAAACTATATCATTAGAATCATATTTTTCCGGTGGTAAATCAAAAGGTATATTAATTGCAATTTCATTATCTTTTAAATTTTTTAAATCATAATCAATTGAAACAGGTTTTAAAATTTTCCCAATATAATGATTTTTACTTATAAATATTCCAGTTTCAAAATTTTCTATAACTTTTAAACCCCAAGCTTGTTTAGATATATTAGCAGTTGTTAAAAAAACCCAATCTAAAGTTTCAAAATTATCTGATGATTGAAATAAATATTTTGTATGTGAAGTAAGATAAGTTCTTTGTTTTGAATAAGGTTTATAAAAATATTTAGATAACATTTTATAATGATCTTTAGATTTATTATTATTAAAAGCATTAAAATTTGACCATGTACCTGATGCTTTACCAAAATATGATTTTTCTATATTTTCCAAAGTAGGATAAATTAAATATAATTCTATCTTGTTCAATTGTAAAAAATTATCAAGTTCTTCAGATCCATTTTTTAAACGTTCATGGTTAAAAATTTTAGGTAAAATTAAATGAGTGAAAATATTTCCAATTTTCCCAGTTTTTTGTTCATAATTTATAGCTGATGCAATACTAGATGATTGATAAACTATTTGAACTTTATTTCTGTTATTCTTCATATGACTTTTTGAATTGAGAGAATTTATTAATCCTTGATAACCAAAATTTGAATTAATTGTAGTTGGAACTGATGAAATAAAATCCCCAATTATTGAACTAAAATCGTATTGATTTAAATAATTTGATAAAAATTTTAACGATTTTCCATTTTGCAAAATTGAATCATAAGAATCGATAAATTTAATTAAATTGATTTTAAATTGTGAATTATCATTATTATCATTTTTAAATAGTTTAGGTGATTCCCAAATCATTTGATTATTCATTAAAAATTCTGCAGGCATTAAATTACAACTCAATAAAAACAATTTAATTGTTCCATCATTATATTCATTTATAATTAATTTACAATGATGTGAAGTATAAGGTTTCATTTTGATATCATAAATTAAGAAATGATGATTATTATTCTTTGTCATATTAATTATATTCCCACAAATTATATGAATTTTATCAATTGAATTAAAATTATAATATTTCATTATATGATCAAAATCTAAATAATATGTAAATAGATAAGATTCAACAATTAATTGATTTGATAATATATCTGAAATTGTTATTGAATTTAATAATTTTGGTTGATCATAAACAGGGTTATGTAATGGTTTGAATGGTGCTTTAAAAATGGTTATTATATCTTTATCAATTGAATTATTTGAAATTATATCTTTATCAATTGAATCATTAGATTTTATATCTTTATCAATTGAATTATTTAATATTATATCTTTATCAATTGATTTACTTAATATTATATCTTTATCAATTGAATTATTTAATATTATATCTTTATCAATTGAATTATCTGAAATTATATCTTTATCAATTGAATTATTAGATTTTATCAGTGAAATCTCATCATCATTAGATGATTCTTCATCACTTAATAATGAAATCACTTCAATTTTTTGCCTTTTTCCTATCTTTAAATTATTATTATCATCTTCAATTCTTTTATTTGATATTGATCTATCATTGAATTTATATTTTGTCTCATTTGATAAATCATTACAATTTAATTCTTGTGATTTAAAACATTGTTTATTATCAATTTTTTTTAACCATGCATTTCTCACAGTATCTCTAACATTCATTGTATTATTGATATTTAATTATATATCATTATAAAGATCAATTTATAAAACCTATATAAACTATCGGTTAATTGTTATTATAAGTATACAATATCAATTAATACAATTGAATTAAATTATATATAATGAAAAAAAAAAATATCCGAATACGGATATTTTCTATATCTGTTTATAAACTATAGAAAGCAATTTTTCTAAAAAAAAAACTCACATCTTAAATTAATCAGTAAGTCATATCACTGAATGATAACTATTTTATTATTTTCATCTTTTAAATACATTCATTTACTACAAATAGATTAAAAATTAATCAACTCTTGTATATATATTATATTTTGTACTTGAATATTACACTAGTGATAGACAACCAGCTGATATTAGAATATAATATCGCGAATTGAATTTATTAATTTTTTTCCTGTTTGGCTGTAACTTCCCTTTTTGGGAAAGTTGACTTCCGGAATGTGTCAAATTCAGGCCCGACATATTAAAGAATTGTCGACGAACGACACACCATTGACTATAATATTTATAATCCTGGGATTTGAAAGAGCTAAGAATAGGTAAATTAATACAAAGTTAACCAACCAAATATATCATATATATAATATAATATATATCTATATATATAATATAAAGAATATACAACACTAGTACAAAGAATATAAATCCCTTTTAATGATCTTTAGACTATATGGAAAGGGGTCCTTTTGATGAACAGCCACACTATAAATTTTATTAATTAATTAATTAATTAATTGATTATAATTTCGCTATGAATTTTATATTGATTATTTCCGGGAGAGTATAATTATTGGTCATTTAACCAAATGCTTTTTTTCAAGCTGTAATAATTTTAAATTAAAATTCAATGTCCTTGACTGTGGTTCAACTTAATGTCGACGAATTATTGTTCAACCTTTATTAAAACCGCGAATACGGCGAAATTAATTTAATTATTTTAATTTTTAATTTAATTTTGCAGCAACTGCTCATGTGATGCCCGGAATTGAACAAAATTTTAATAAGCTGGAAAATTTTTTTGATTTTTTGATTTAATTTTTTTTTTTTTGACACAAATCAAAAAAATTCTGACACCAAAAAAAAAAAAAGAAAACATCCAAAAAATTTGGATTGTCATTGGATTTAAAGATCTTTTAGAATAACAATTTAATTTAAATGTTTATAAGAAATATATATTAACTAAATATAGATTAATTTCTAATTGATATCATTTTAATTTTAAAAATTATTTGTGTCATATTATATAAAAAAAAACCAATCCCATAAGTAATATATTTTTTTCTTCAAGGAAAAGAAAAAAAAAACCGTCGTCGTCGTCGTCGGTCGATTAAGAAAGAAAAAAAATTTTTTTTGCAGGGAAAAAATTCCAAAGAACGTCAAAAAAAACTTTGGCTTATAATAAATAGAAGAGTAAAAAAAAAAAAATTCCCCCAACTTAATTTGATGGAAAAAACAGTCTTTATGCCTTCAACATATATTATTAAAATAATTAAATTAAGATTTAAAAACTATATTTCATTCGTTCATTTCTCAAACTAATTTTTCAAATAATCAACTCCCTATTACTTTGTCTGGAGGTTTTATTATATATTCAATTTTAGTATTATTTTATACTTTAAAACTTCAACAATCTTTCTTTTTTTTTTGTTTGATACGAAAAAAAAAGGGAAACAAATCATTATTCATTATATATATAAAAGACTTCAATATTTAGAGTTACTTTTTCAATTTTCCAATGTCTTCAGAATCAACAGCATCAATATCAACGGCATCTTCAACTGCCAACGATCATCATCTTCATCATCATCATCATCATTTATCTAAAACCCCATATGTTCAAATAACTGCATCGGAAAAAGTCATATTATTATTACATCAACAACCTATTAGTACAAGAATTCATAAAGAAGGTGCATATAAATTACCATCAATAAGTAATATGTTGGAAAAAATTGATAATTATCAAACTCAACAACAAATACAAGATTCTAAATTGTTATTAGAATTGGGGAAACATCAACCTCAACAACAAGTACAAGAACCTCAACAAGTACAACCTCAACAACAACAGATACCGCCACAACAGACAAAACAATCACAACCATTATTACAATCATCACATCAAACACCTAGCCCACAACAATATCAACCAACCCCATCTCCTCAAACTGAAGAAGATGATGATTCAGATCGTACAACTCCATATAGATTTGAAATGGAAAGAGAAGATTCTGTAGGATTCAATAAAGATTCAAGACAATCATCGATTGAAAGTATTGATATAATAAATGGTTCGGAAATAATATCTTCTAATAGTAATAAAAAAAGAACAAATTTACCAAGAGAAACAATCAAAATTTTAAACGATTGGGTTTTAAGAAATTTGGATAATCCTTATCCAAATCATTCACAAAAGAGATTATTGTTGGAAAGAACAGGTTTAAGTAATGTTCAATTATCAAATTGGTTTATAAATAAAAGAAGAAGACGAATTTTTTCAAATTTAAGTGGGAATAATGGACAACCTATTAAAAAAAAACGATTAATTGATAGAGTTAATGGTAGTTAATTATATATATATATATATATAATTCAAGTTTAAAATGTATAAAAAAAATTTTTAACTGACAAAATTATATTATATTCGATAATATACAAAATTAATCATTCCGAGCTTTTTTTAAGATACACTCTAAACTTTCAAGTATCTATAACTTCAACATCTTCAGGGATATTTTCATTCTCTTTATTTATATCTGATGGAATATAACTATCAGTTTTTCTTCTAGCTCCAAATCTGATACTATTATGTTCAATTCCAGTATTGTTATTGTTATTATTAAAATCATCTCCTCTAAAGTTAACATCGAGATTGTTTATATTTCCCTCCACAAATTGTTTACCATATCCACCTCTATCTTCATCAAAATCATATCTTAATTCATCACTAACTTGACCACCATTAGTACCTCTACCAAATTGTCTTCCTTCAGTAAATCCTGGATCTAAATCAATTTGTAAATATCTATCATCTAATTTGGTATTATTTAAATATTTAACTGCATTAATTGAATCTCGATGATTTTTAAATATAATAAAACAAAATCCACATGGAGTATATTTAAATTTATCTAATCCCATAATGATTTTTTTAATTTCACCAACTTTATTAAATAATTCATATATTTGTTCTTCTGTAGTTAAAAATGATAAATTACCAATATAAATAGTGGCACTTTGAAATGAATCTCTTAAATTTTTAATACCTATTGAAGGATTTCTTCTTGCCTTTTTCAATAGATAACTTGAAGGAAAATCTAATCTTTTTGTGGTATGGTTAAACTTTATTTCATCAAATTCTGATAAACTCATAATGCTTAATTAGTTTTTCTTTTATCTCTTTTTTAAATAATTTTTGATCGATATTAAGATTTTTAATCAATTTTTTAAATTTGTATTTGTGTTTGATATAATATTTAAATAATTATTAGAGTAATATAATAATTATGATTATGATTATGATTTTGATTGTTTTTTTTTGTAAAAAAAAAAATCATATATTGTGAGCCCTGGTTGCGGACATGAAGAGAAAAATTTATAAATAGTCCTAATTGAGTAAATAACTATAAAGAGATATGTTTATATATAATAAAATTTGATCAGTTTAACAGTAGTTGCTCAAGGTGATGATTGTTAGTATCACACAAGAATTAACCGTATAATCAAGTTAGTTTGGAGTTCAAATTTGGATAATAATAAATGATCTCTTTTTGTGTCATTATTGATTAATCAATTGTTCATTTCAACTTCCCATATTAATTAATATTGAATAATTTAATTAAATTAATTGTGAGAAACTAAGGAGTTTTTTTGTGTCATCATCAACCATAGAAATGTTTAACCGCCCTTTACAAATAACATATGTTGGAAAAACAAGGAAATATCTATAATTTGATTTTGTTTTTTCGAAAATAATCACTCTTATTTTATGATATTTATATTAAATCCCCACCAAAAACAAACACAAAAAACTTTTTAAAATAACTAATTATCAAAATTCGTTCATTACATTTGAGTATTTCACAATTTTTCAAGAGTTTGAGCAAGGCGGCTCAACAATTTATTTTTGATCCATTGTTGTCAATACCATTCAGATGGTTCAGCTGTTAATTACTATAAAGATATTAATATATTGAATACAAAATTTTATATTTGTTTTCTTATATCACTGTTCCCAGTTGATATTTACTATCGGTAAAAAGTTGTTCAATTGTATGTATTGATTGATGAGTTTCATTAGCTTGGATATTGTTCATAATATTTAATAAAGATGAAACATTTAACTGATGAAAAAAAAAAAAGTACAATGGAATGAAAATTGAAAAGCCAGATGTTATCATCTTGTTGTATACAGTATATTTGTGATTATCCAAAATTACTGAAAAAAAGTCCCTTAAAGTTTTAAAAAATCAATATCAGGAATAGATTTGTACTTGTATTCATTGAAGCTATGGAATCACAGAATCTGGTTGTCTATTTTTTTTATATATATATAGTTTATTTTGATTAAACTGAGTTGATGATTGCTTTTTCAGATTCAGGAATCTCAGCTTGATTTGAATTGCGTTTATTTTCAATCAATGGGTCTCTCAATAAATACTGGATTCTAGGTTATTTTGTTGAGTTTTCTCACCTTTGATTGGAAGATTTTTGAGTTTGTTTTCAAATTTTGATTTCGAATCAAAAATTTGGAATTTAATCAAAATCTTTTGTCTTTCAAGGTTTAAATAATCTAGCTTCTCTTTAAGATCAATTGATTCTTCGAATAATACCTTAAATTTTTTTTCTGATTCAAGTTTTTCAGATTTAAAACTCATCAAGTCCGTATATTTTTCCACAACTTCTCCTAATTGCTTTAATATGTCGTTCAATTCAACTTCTATTTCAGCAATTTTCTTATCAATATCTACGAGCTGAATTCTTAAATCCAATATAGCCCTTTTAATCAAAAGATCATGGTATGTATCTTCTTTAAATCTTGGTTTAATTTTTTTACCACCAATGCTAATTAGAGAAATAGTTTTAAATTTTTCAAATAATTTTGTGATTTTTTGACATTCTTCCCATGTGATATCTTCAAATGATTTAAAGAAGAAATCGGAAGCTTGAAAATCATGTCTCTCCTCTTTAGGTCTTGTATTTTTTTCTAATTCTGTTCTCTTATCGTTTTTACGAACAGATACGGGATGGAATGGATTTTCATTAATTCCCTCATAATTATCATTTGTTACCCTTTGCGCTAACTCTATAATCTTCTTGTAAGAGCCATCGTAAAGACGCTGAATTGGTGATGGTACAGATGAAACACTGGAAGTTAATTGCATTTCTGATGGTAAAATGTAACTGTTACATGGTTCTTTCATCAAGTTTGTAATTTGGAATTCTTCTGTTATATCTTCCTCATCTGTTTTCCCTGAGGCGGCTGAAGTTTGTAAAGGATCGACTATCTGTTCAGAAATATTTTTTGAATCAAAATCATCGTCTATCTTGCTGATGGATTTCGCAAGTTCTAATTCAATAGCATCAAAGAATGATTTGGTTGATTCGAATTGTTTTTGAGAATTATCTAATTTTATTTTTTTAAACCATCTATTAAGTGAACTGACCTCATTAAATCCATCAGGTTGAATTTTAACCGCGGTAATACAAATGGACATTAAAATGAAACGATTGTTTTTTGAATATCTACGATATTTTTGAACAATCTCGAGATGGTTTCAGTATTTCAAGGAATTTGAAGAAAATTAAATAAAGTTTATGAATTCCCATTCGAAGATTTATATATTCAGTTTAAACAAAAAAAAATAAAAGGATTCTGTTTTTATAAATTGCACAATGCATTGATGATAGATTATAGTTTGCTTAATGAGATCTCAAATTCTCATTTTTTTTCAATAGTTAAGTAATTGAGATCTCTGAAATGCAACTTGTATTACTCAAAAATTATGTTGAAACAGAATTTTTCCGTAGCCCAGCTTACAATAGTGGACGTACAAAATTATAATTGAGTATGTTCAACAGAGAAGTAACCGCTGCCTAATACCAAAAGAAATTATAGTATATTTATTCTAGGGTATAGATGTTTCCCATAATTAAACTCAACTTCTTTCATTAAAAATTTCGTCAAATGCTTTATTCAAAACCGTGACAGATCTATAGACTTGTTCGAATGTATTGTACAATGGAACTGGGGCAAATCTGATAACATCTGGTCTCCTTTCATCACAAATGACACCATTTGAGTTTAAATATCCATTAATCTTTTCCATAATACCTTCCTTTGATTCTGTTGTACTCGGTAAAAATAATAAGGATAATTGGGCTCCTCTTTCATTAGGATTGGAAGGAGTTATGATAGTGAATCCAATTTTATCAGTATTAAATGATTCGGCCGGCGGTATATAGTATTTTGATTTGATCAGTAATTCCTCTAAATATTTGGTTAATTCCAATGATTTTGCTCTTAATTCCTCAATCCTCACATTTTGAAAGATTTTCAAGGAATTTTGTAATGAGACCACATCAATAACGCTTGGATTTGATTGCCTGAATCCTAATGCACTTGGAATAGGTTCAAATTTTTCCAACATTTGAAATCTTTTTTTAGAATTGTTACCCCACCACCCAGCAAGTCTAGGTTTATAATCAACTTCATTGGTATTATGTTTAGAATTGATAAAAATACCACTAATACCACCTGGACCCGCATTTAAATATTTATATGAACACCAGGTAGCAAAATCTACATCCCAATCATGTAATTTCAAAATTACATTACCAGCTGCATGAGCCAAATCCCAACCCACAATTATATCGAATTTTTTGGCAAAGGCTGTAATTTTTTCAATATCAAAAAGTTGACCAGTATAGTACTGAATACCTGGTAACAACAATAAGGCAATCTCTGTATGTTTCTCTTCAATTGTTTTCAAAATGTCTTCAGTTTTCAAGTAATACTCATTTTCTTTCGGTGACAATTGTAAAATGCAATCTTCTGGATCTAAATCTTTCAATTTAATTTGGTTGTAAATAGCGTAGTAATCTGATGGAAACGAACCCTTTTCAAACAGTATTTTTCTTTTTTTATGTTTCGGTTGATAGAAGGCAATTATCAGTGCATTCAAATTCGAAGTCAAAGAGCCCATAACTGCAACTTCATCTTCATTAGCACCCACTATTGGAGCAATCAAAGGAACAGTTGGTAAATCAATATCAACCCAAGATGTTTTACCCTCTGGCTCACCAGGATGTCTGAAATGAGATTCCACAGCACGAGCAGACCATGCATCTAACTCATCATTAATAGCTTGTCTAGTCGATTTTGGCATCAAACCTAAACTGTTTCCACAAAAATATATTATATCATCTTTGGACTGAGATATTCCCATTGATTGGAAAGTTGGGACATTAAATTCTTTGTGATAAGAAGGATGCTTTAAATCCAGCTCTATAGCTTTTTCTAAAGACATTTCGTTATCAATTTGACTCTATTATTTATCTAATTAATATATTGTAGCGTAAATAATTGGTTTCAGGCTTAAATCCAATGACCGAATACTTCATATATCTACAAAAGATCTTGCAATTTTATTTTAGGGTATCGGGTCCCAAAGGCCGCGAACATAATCAACGGCAGAAATTCAACTTATAGTTTACCTTTATGATCTATCAAACAGACAATAAACAGTTTCCCGTATAAGTATCCCAAATAATACAGATGTTCAATTGGTTGGTTTTTATCTCCAGCCAGGTCAACATAGAAATCTTTCGATGTTAATGAAAACCCTCTTCATTTAGTATAAAGTATGACCGAGCTACAGGGTCTAGCTATTCCTTCTATGTCAATTAAGTTCTAATTAAATTATAATTTTATTTCTAGCTAATATACAAGTATGTGATTAAAGGAAAAATTATTAACATCATTAACAAATCATGAACGAAGGCAAAACTACCTGAATTTGCCTAGTAGGTTTATAGTCTTAAACTAACGACCAATGTATTTTAATTCCAATGGTCTGAAAATATTATAACCAATGAAAGCAAAACCGAATGATAGTTCGAAACCAATATCAGCACCTGGGTATTCACTATTTGGATTAATTAAACCACCAATTTTACCTAGGTACCAAACTTGATCCATACCTAAGACACAACCAGCAATACCGAAGCAGAAACCAATTGCAGCAGCAATACCAACTGGGTAATAAGATTTATCATCCCATCTTGTAGGATCATATCTTGAGAAATCATTTCTGTTCCAGATGAAATGTTCTGAAAGAGTCAAAGCAATATAAATAGCTAAGTAGTAAGAAATCAAATTCATAAAGTTTGAGATGAAATCTTGGAAATGGTAGTAGGCTGGAATTGAAATAGCAAGAGTTAAACAATTACCTAGAACAGTCCAAACAATTCTTGGGACTTTTCTTAATGGTGACCAAAAGGCTTGAGCACAGAAGGCGATGGTGTACATATTTGGAATGTTATTTGCAACAGTTGATAATGCTAAGATAACAGCACAGAATTGACCAAAACCTCCAACTGAATCGACAGCCAAGATAGCAAATAATAAACCACCTGATTGGTAATTTTCGTAATAATAAGCATAAGTTTCATTGGTGTTAATACCTGTAATGATAGCAGCACCCAAAACATTACAGAAAACTAATGGTAAGAATAAACCGATGGCAGTACCAATAAATAGTTTCCATTTTGGATAATCATTTCTGATATAAACAGTGTAATCAGCTGCATAAGTAGTCCAACCAGCAGCAAAACCGAAGATAGCACCACCAAAAGTCAAGACACCAGCAGCAGTAGCTTCACCAGAAGAAAATTCACCAGCGTTGAATGCACCAGAAATCTTAAATCTGGCAATCAAGACAAAGAAAACAGCGAGATTTGGAATCCATGAGTATTTTTCGTATAAATGAACAGCTCTGTAACCAAACATTGAAACAATGATAGTTAAAAGAACGATAATCAAAAGACCTGCCCATGGTGGTAATGAATGTGGACGATTGACTAAATTTAATAATTGAGCGGAAGACATTGAATTAACAGCACCCCAACCAATACAAGCAATAGCAGTAAGGAAGGTAAAGATTCTGACACCAATGTTACCAAGTAAAAATCTTGACAAAATCATTTGTCTTAAACCGAATAATGACCCCCAAAAGGTGTAATAAGCAACAAAGATCATACCTAAGATATTGAAAAAAATAATGGTTAAAACAGATTCCCAAAATGATAAACCTCCAATGGTTTGACCAAGGAAACCTAAGACAAGAGCTGAAATGACTAAATTAGCAGAAAACCACATTGAAGCAGCTTCAAGAACACCTTCATTAGGATTTCTTTCATTTTCTGGAATTCTTTCTATACCATGGCTTTCTGCATCAAGCAATTTGACAACTTTATTGATGAAACGTAAAGTTGAGTTGGTTCCGGTATCAACGTAACCTTTAGTTGAATCACCAGTGTATAATTCTTCGTCATATTGTGAGCCATTTGAACCCTTTTCAAGGTCGTTTAACTTGATATCAGACATGCTTTAAAATATTTTTTGGTTAAATTAAGCGGAAGAATAAATCTTGAAGAATTCTCAAGTAAAGTTGAACTAATTCCTCCCTGGAAAAAATTTTGGGAAAGGATATCAAAAGTATTTTATATTTAATATAATATTTAAAAGTAAAAATACTCTGGATTCTTTATCTCATGATCGAGCTCACGTAGGGAAAAGAAAAAAAAAATTTCAAATGATAATGCAACCAAATTAGGCACAAAAGAAAAAGAAAAAGTAACGTTTGAACAGTGCACACTGCATGATATGAACATTTTAGCCATGCCGCATGCCAATTTGCCCAGTGCGCACCGCGCGCGCCTAGAGAGCCAAGTCACAAAGAAATAAACCGAGACAGTTACCAGGAACAAATAGTACATCTTACTAAATATTAAGGTTTCCAAGGCCTAAAACCCGGCTCAAGCCACTTATAAGTTATGACTCGTAACTGGTACCTACTACTACCTGGAGCCTAGAATCCTACTACCTACCGTTCCCACTGACTACTGCGAAGAAATTTCATATAGTTGAGGCTCACCAACTCACGACTCGCAAGTCACAAGGCAGCCAGCCTATTTGGCTGTCCATTTCCCTATGCCTATCTATGTCTGGCAAGACACACCACCTCCAGCTTTGATATTGATGATCCCATTATAAATAATATATAATCATACAAACTATTACACTTTCATTAGTGGAACGAAGAACATTTTGAAGAAATTTTAAAAGTCTATCTACTGGATCATCATTCAATGGTTAATGTTGGTGAAATTGGATCGAAAGATATTAGAAATTACTGATTATTGATAGTGATAATATTAAAGTTATTGAATTATCCCAAATCTCCATACCAAATTAATTAATTATACTTTCTTGAAGATACTAACCGCCGGCTGGAAATGATATTTTATGCAAGTTCGCGGTTTTAGACTCTAGAGAATGCCGTTCTCCTGGAGAAGAAAGTTAGTTGCAATTATTATTAGCTAATTGTTAATCAGATTTTGTTATAAATATTAATTGGAGATAAATATTTATTGAAGAAATAAGAGTTAGAGTCTTGGAATCTTCTAAGTAGTGATCTTCGATAATTTAATTTAAGTTGCAGGTAAAAAAACTTTAGGGGTTTAGCTTTTAAATATTAAGTAGCAGGGGTATAAAGATTGAAAAAAACCGTTGGAAACTTCACTAATTTGATAGGTCTTGTAGATTAAAAGTAAACTGAATTTAAAAATTTCTTCGAAATTATATTTGAAATATACGAGATTCAATTTGAAACATATTTCGAACAATCAGAAAGATAACATCGATTTGCGCTCATAGAAACTTTAGTACTACTCTAAAGTATTCAAATTACTTTTAATTTGAATCAAATATTGATAAAAATAGCCCAATTATACTCTTCGAATATGAATTATAGATAAATTAAATTAAGGCTATAATTCAATGTAGAAGTCAAGCCTTTAAAGAAATCATTAATGAAGTCAATTTGGATGCTAGTAACGAAATCGTCGTCGCTGCAGAATTCAAAATATTATAACTTATGATAGTATCAAAAGAAGTATTTCTAACCCCTTCCTTTGGAAAGATAAAGAAACATCAATGTTTGACTCACTTATCAAAACTTGATTAACCATCATTTATCTAGATTTTAATTAATTATACAATTTAATCGTGATTTATTACTTAATATCACCATGTCCTGACTCTTGACTAGTATTAATTTCAGTTCATTAATTGGATAACTGTCGATATGTAAGGAAGCCGTTTAAAATCCTAGATCCTGGTGCCTGAATCAACAATTGCATAGCCTTTTCATATCTGAATTACCGAATCTCAACGTCTTCAACTATATTAAGTATTTGAACCAACATTTTAGAAGGTCATGTTCTGTAATAAAATTATTCATTAGATAAAGTAATCCGTTTCTATATAATAAATTTCTACATTTCCTAGCATAAATTAATCCAATTAATCCGAAAAGTTTTAAAGTGAGAAATTAATTAAATCGAGAAATTATTAACTTTGACTCGAACTTGATCGTATAATTATATAATTTGAGCGCGATCGATATAATATATAATAATTATAATGACATATATATATTTACTATATTATGTAATATATATTTCAATCACTTTAAAAACAAGGTCACGTGAATATTTATTTATAATTAATTTTGTAGTTATGCCAGGGCGCTATCGACATAGACTCAATACACTGAACAATTTTGACATATTAATTGTTATATCAGTTATTATCTATTGAACAATGTTTTCAATATAACTTGAAAAGAATTCAATAATCTCGAGGTTTAACTTTTCCTCGAACTCAATTTCAAATTATTCTTTTATGGTAGATCGAATTATATATCAAATAAAGTTTTTTTTATTTTCAGTCTTGCCAACATTATCACAGAAAGGATTGTAAAAGAAGAAAAAACATCACAAGAGATATTTTGTCTAGAACTATTTAAGTTGATAACTTTGTGAGATCTTTTCGAAATCACAGTTATCAGTATCAGTGATTTTTTTTTTCAATTTATACTTTTTGTGATGAATCGAAATTTTGACTTTAATTACTGGAACCAGGATCAAATTTCATTGAAATATGATATGAAAATCACAAGTTATATCTATTTGTTTCAAAAAGTTTTTCATCATTATATGTTTTTCCTTGAATATATTTATATGTATTTTGAAGAAATACTAGACATGAGATATTGATATCTGAATAAAGTGATATAATTTATGACAAGTTTTGATTTGCACTTGATGGCAAAAATAATATTGTTAACTTTTTCTCTTTTAATCTAGCTACTGGTTGCAGAAGACAACGAAATTATTAAGTATTACTCAACTAGTTAAACACTCAATATTGATAAACCCTTATTATTATTATTATAGATTCTAGTAGCTGTAATTAATAAAAAATATACGCAATATTAATTATGTTTATATAAGCATTGAAACCCGCGTCAGCCATACATGATAAATAATATATATATAGCACAGCTAGTAAGTGCCATCAATTTCAATAACCTATTCATAAAGTTCAACTCAGTTAGATTTATATTCCTTATTTACAACACAAGTACACATTATAATTGATCTTGGGGAGAATTCAAAATAAATTTGTATATCTTTTCATACATTCATTAACATTTAAACTAGTTCCAATCTCCTGCTTGATATCAATTAATGAATAAAGATTAGTAAATGTAATTGACTCAAATATTCTTAATATTAGGAAAAAAAATAATTATAATACAGCATAAATAATTGATTAGTTTCAAATTATCTTGTGATTTTCAATAAGTCATAGAAAGAAATGGACAATATGTCACCTCCAACTTTGAAATTAGCACAAAAAACTTCTTCATTTATAGCTCATCTTACTCCAGAACCTTTAATACCTTCGATTTCCAAAGCAATCGAATTGTTTGAAAGTGATGATAATGGGTCTAAAATAGTATTATTTCATACCCCAAGACAATTATCAAAAAGTGGGGCTTATCAATTCAGTGTTCCTACTAAACGAAAAGAACATCAATATTTAATATCCTCGCCTATTTCATTAAAAGATTTGAATTTAGACCAATCTCAAGTCCGGGATCAATATTATCAAGATATAGTATCGGGGAAAGAATTTTATTATGACGATAAGATCTTTCCTTATGCTCAAGCTTATGCTGGATTTCAATTTGGTCATTTTGCAGGACAATTGGGTGATGGGAGAGTTCATAATCTTTTCCAACTGAATAATCCAGAAACTGGGAAAACTTATGAATTACAATTGAAAGGTTCCGGTAAAACAGCATTTTCAAGGTTTGCAGATGGTAAAGCTGTTTTGAGATCATCAGTAAGAGAGTTCATTGTAAGTGAAGCATTAAATGGATTAAGAATCCCGAGTATCAGATCATTAAGTTTGAGTATATTGCCTGGTACCTATGCTCAAAGAAATTCAGCTGAAACATGTGCAGTTATTAGTCGGTTTGCAGAAAGTTGGATAAGAATAGGATCATTTGATTATTATCGTATGAGACAAGATAGAATTGGATTAAGAGCATTATCAGATTACGTTTTGAATAATGTCTTAACTGAATTACCAATATTTAAGAAAAATCAATACCAAGTGATTGACCCAGAAGATGATGATTTAATTGAAATTGAGGATTCTACAAGATATGATCAAATGTATAGGGCCATCGTCCGCTTAAATGCTAGAACGGTCGCCTATTGGCAAGTTTACGGGTTCATAAATGGTGTGTTAAACACTGATAATACCTCAATTATAGGATTAAGTTTAGATTTTGGTCCATTCAATTTTTTGGACAAATTTGATCCAAACTTTAGTTCAAATTCTGAGGATGAACTTTTAAGATATAGTTATGAAAATCAACCGAGTGCAATTTGGTGGAATTTAACAAGATTAGGTGAATCTTTAATTGAATTATTAGGTGCTGGTCCTGATTTAATCGATGATGAAAAATTCATCAAAAATGGTGTTGCTGGTGAAGTTGAAAAGGAAAAATTAATAAAAAGAGCCAATTCAATAATTAGAAATGCAGGAAAGGAATATAAATCGATATTTTTCCAACATTATAATGAATTATTTGGGAAAAGATTAGGATTGAAAGAGTATAAAAAGGGTGATGAGATAATTTATGAAAAATTATTAAGTATTTTAACTAAAACTGAAAAGGATTATAATAAATTTTTTTTGGATTTACAAAATCAGGATTTATCCAAAATTTTAACAAACTATGAGATATTTATGTCTCCAGAAATTTTTCAAAGATTTTCCAACCCAGAAGATAAGATTGACAAAGAGCTTCAAACCGAATTAACTTCATCTTTCAAAGAATTTTCTGAATTGTACCACGCAAGATTATTGGAACAATCAATATCACCTTTTGAAATTTCATCGCATTATAATCCATTGTTTTTACCAAGAAGCTGGATTTTTGAAGATGTAATTCAACATACTTCTGATAACTATAAGGAAGGTGATACGTCATATTTATCAAAACTGTTAAAAATGAGTTCAAACCCTTATGATCCTACAAAATGGGGAGATGAATTGAAAGACTTGGAATTGAAATGGCTAGGTGAGACTTACGATATAGGCAAAGTTATGCAACAATGTAGTTGCTCCTCATGATTTGGATTACGTTGAGAATAAATTCAGAAGAAATGGAGAATATTGAGATATTTCTTTTGAGCGGTGAAAACAAAAAAAGACTTAGGTTTTTTATAAAGAGATAGAATTCCACTTATTTACTTGAATTTATATGTTTGTATGTCTATATATAATAACAATTTTATGATGTTCTATATCCTTATTTCGTAGTGAAATTTGAAAGAAAGATTTTTTTGTCATTTTTAACTACTGTGTGAATGGAAAACAATCAATGCTGTCAAATCGGTCAAGGAAAGCCGATAGAATTCAAATTTCCAAAAGATTATAAATTAATCGATTTACCCACAACATTAGACGATGACTATAGTGTCACAGAAAGTAATCCAAATAATAAAAATATATACTGTCAGGTAAAATCCATAAATCATGTTTCATCAAAAAGCGGTCCCCTGATACCACAAAAAGACTTTTCACCAATTCTCTCGGTGGTGAAACACAAAAACAAATCATACAACACGAAGAATAAGCATAAAGGAAATATATCAACTAAAGAAGAACCTATTACAGATTTATCAGATAGCTTTTATGATGACATTTTTGATATATTAAAAAGTTATGACTCTAGTAAAGCTTACAAATTATATAAAAAGCTAAATGTCTTTAGACACTCCAAAAAGCGTGAAAGAGGATTGAAACAAATTGACTCAAATATATTCAAATCTTCAAAACCACCACCTAAATACTTGAATGATGGATCAAGTGATGATGAGATTAAACAACATTTAAACGATAGAGTAAGGGTTATAGAAGAAATCCAACAGAGACAAAATCAAGAACTGTACGATGAGAAACTCTTTGATGACTTAAAGCAATGTATTGATGAGCCAACTGAACTCTCAGATAATCTGCAGAGCAAATTTGGAGCTGCCGAAAGTGATAACTTTATTAAA
This sequence comes from Waltiozyma mucosa, assembly GCA_030581415.1. Classification (NCBI taxonomy): domain Eukaryota; kingdom Fungi; phylum Ascomycota; class Saccharomycetes; order Phaffomycetales; family Wickerhamomycetaceae; genus Waltiozyma; species Waltiozyma mucosa. The sequence continues at coordinate 318,893 of JAKTTK010000001.1, forward strand.
CAGAGAAATACGAAGACCAGTACAATACATGATGATGAGAAAGAGTATCAAGCACTCTATAAAATTTACCAAAAAGGCCTCATCAATGGATTTAAATGGGATGCTTAAAACAGCTTGGCTGAGACTGCCTAAATTTCAAGAATGATAGTCTGGACTTTTGCAATTCTACTCATGACCCAACATAATACAAGGCTAAAAACTCTTACTTTGCAACATACTACAGAAATGTTTATATTGTTGTTTTTTTGACTTCTTTGAAGATTTTCCAATCCAAAAGAAGAAATAACTTACTTTTGTACTTACATCATTGAAACTGCAAAATCATTTATTTGAGAGAGAAAAGTTTAAGTCATCATCAAATACGACAAAGCGTGAAAGCTAACGCCGGGATTCAAGTGAAGTCGACTTCCAGTAAGTTTAAGGTCAATTAAGTGCTCTTTTGGAGACATTCTAAGATCAAGTTAATTATAATCCAAATAACATCTATTAGAAGATCTCATATAATCCTAAATGTACAATATGAAGTGATTACTGTTAACTTTTAAGTTGTGATCAGTTTGTCAAAGAACCTGATATTTCTAACTTCATTCCATAGCATTGTTCTAAGGAAATATAGAATTGTCTCATCCATTCTTCTCACTTTGCATGAAATGAAATGAATGGAAATTACTTTGAAATTTTGAAATTTTTATAGATAATCAAGTAGTCTAATACTATGTTGTAATAAATTTTTGAATTGTTATAATAAATTGTTATGCATGAATCTCAAGAAATTGACGTTATATCCAAAGCATTACTATATAGATGAATACTTCTCCAGTTTTTAGATATTAAAATCATCCACTATTGTGCTTTATTGTCATTTCCTGTAGTGTGTCAATCTAATAGTTTATTGAACACAAAAACGTTTTTAAAAACATGATGAAATTAGATTACAAACACGGCAATTAAAAACGGTCAAAAACATCATTCACGTCCCACAAAACTGTACAGAATAAAATTACACAATTAAAAGATAAAGACAGTTGAACGAAAAAATGTCTTTGTGTCATTTACACAAAAATACCTGGAAATTACTCAATGATTGGTCAATTTGTATCTTTGTGTCAATTTTGATCTTCGAATTTTGTATTTTATTTTATATATATTCTTTGTGTAACATGTGGGAAAAACAATAATAAAAGGACATGAATTCCCATACCAATTCAAACCTTTAACCACACACTCCTTTATCCATTGTATTTCCTTTCTAGTGGTTTTTTCAAATAATCATCCTGGTAATATCAGTTTTCTTTTGTTCATTGTTCAATACTCAATCAAGGCTTATAGCCAGAATACCGAGTTTCATTGTGTTGATTTACAAATGTTTTTGAGCCGAATAATTTGAAAAGAAATTACAAGATTACTTGATTTGATGACTGATTCTGGAGTGGAACCGAAAGTTGATGTCTGATTTGAAAAGTTTGAATGTATTTTTCTGGAGAATCTTTGGTTCAATTAGTTCAATGTTGATGTTTGATTTGAATGAAATTACAAGATCACTTGATTTGACGACTGATTCTGGAGCGGAACCTACAGTTGATGTCTGATTTGAAAAGTTTGAATGTATTTTTCTGCAAAATTTTTGGTTCATTTCAACTTTGGTTCATTTCAATTCTTGGTGGTGTTTGATTTGAATGAAATTACAAGATTACTTGATTTGATGACTGATTCTGGAGCGGAACCTACAGTTGATGTCTGATTTGAAAAGTTTGAATGTATTTTTCTGGAGAATCTTTGGTTCAATTAGTTCAATGTTGATGTTTGATTTGAATGAAATTACAAGATTACTTGATTTGATGACTGATTCTGGAGCGGAACCTACAGTTGATGTCTGATTTGAAAAGTTTGAATGTATTTTTCTGGAGAATCTTTGGTTCAATTAGTTCAATGTTGATGTTTGATTTGAATGAAATTACAAGATTACTTGATTTGATGACTGATTCTGGAGGGGAGCCGAGAGTTGATGTCTGATTTGAAAAGTTTGAATGTATTTTTCTGGAAAATCTTTGGTTCAATTAGTTCAATGTTGATGTTTGATTTGAATGAAATTACAAGATTACTTGATTTGATGACTGATTCTGGAGGGGAGCCGAGAGTTGATGTCTGATTTGAAAAGTTTGAATGTATTTTTCTGGAAAATCTTTGGTTCAATTAGTTCAATGTTGATGTTTGATTTGAATGAAATTACAAGATCACTTGATTTGACGACTGATTCTGGAGCGGAACCTACAGTTGATGTCTGATTTGAAAAGTTTGAATGTTTTTCTGGAAAATCTTTAGTTCATTTCAACTTTGGTTCATTTCAATTCTTGGTGGTGTTTGATTTGAATGAAATTACAAGATCACTTGATTTGACGACTGATTCTGGAGCGGAGCCGGAAGTTGATGTCTGATTTGAAAGTTTGAATGTTTTTCTGGAAAATCTTTGGTTCATTTCAACTTTGGTTCATTTCAATTCTTGGTGGTGTTTGATTTGAATGAAATTACAAGATTACTTGATTTGACGACTGATTCTGGAGTGGAGCCGGAAGTTGATGTCTGATTTGAAAGTTTGAATGTTTTTCTGGAAA